>CM032894.1:871137-918637 GCA_019176425.1 Megalops atlanticus
TTTTTTGCTTTGTCTTCAGTGCCATTGCATGTTGTACTCCAATAGACCTCTTGCCTGAAGTGTGTTTTGAAGAGAATGCATTTTAATTAATAACACAGACTCAGAGAGCATAGCTGACGGTGTTCCTTTTCTTCTGTAATCTGAATTTGTGTTACTTTGTTTAAACTCTTAAATTGTTTTAGTTAGTTGATACATATCTTAGATTGTATTTGTTTTGTTATAAGAATTATCAACATTTGTAATAAGTTTTAGTAACTACTGATTAGTGCAATTACTAATACCTAATACTAGTAAACTAACTAAATAGCGGTTTTAGTTTGACTCGTACAGAAGATATTTGGATTGTAAAGATGTGTTGCTTGATCTACCTGAATCCCCATCTGAGCCATGGAACCACTGTGAGCTGCATGTAAAAGCCCTTTATTCCAGCCACTGTGAGCTGCATGTAAAATTGCTTTATTCCAGAGGGCTATTTTTGTTGCTCCTGGTACAGTCGGAGGCTGTGTCGGGACAGTGCAGGTCGATGTTATGTGTTTGTACCAAAGGAAACTAAAGTGTTTAACTGTCCTATCAAACTGCCCATCAGTCCCCAAGTTCCCAACAGTCAGTCTGATGTAACACAGACTTCAGTGACTGTAAAATGACAATTCTCACAATGATGAGCACTTTATAGCCTTAGAAAGTCCGTAAGTAGTTTGTGGAGACTTTTCACTTCTTATATTGTGAATGATTGTATAGCCATTTCTCAGTTTGTTTAGTTTTCCTCTACATTCTACACAAGGTGAAAGCAAACTTGTTCTTAAAACCTGGCTTTGATTGTAACAGACTCTGTTATCACTCCAAATACAGTATTATGCATGTTCTTAATTCTCGGTTTTGGTTGTCTCAGGGGCCTAGGGGAATTTATGATTTTCCTTTATTATTACATTTACAGTGTAGCTTTGGTTAGACTTATGTATGTTACCCCGGTAATATCCATGTTTATGTGTTCATTTCTGTGTTGTGCTATGATCATTGAACCATTTTTTTCTTAATGGTTCCACCACATGTTCTTAATATTGCATAATATGGAGTATACACGTTCTGTGCTGCAATCTGTGACAATTTTCAGAATATGCATGCCTATGCATGTGGAACACTTGGTGTGTGTGCATTCTTACCTGAGTGCTGATCTCCTGGGCTGCTCTTTGGGTTCTGACCTGCTGTGATTCTGGACTCGCAGGGTTGGATGGTGTCTACATTGGCGTAGATATCATCACACATCTCCATGGTGCAGACCCTGAATCTGTAGTCTGTGTGTTCTGTGGTGTGTCTCTGCTGCACTGTACTGTACTGTTAGTGATGTTTTAAACATACCCTGTGAGTACCAATAGAAGCTGTCATAGATTTAGATGCAGATAAACTGAGAAGGCCAGCCCACCAACAGCCAATGTTTGTGGTTTTGTTTCACTGTTGAAATTAAAATAACCTCATCAGTTATAACTGAGACTTAGGGCCTCTCTGTGGTTCTGTTTTATTTTGTTTTTTTAATTTTTTATTTTTGTGTGCATCACTTTTGTCTCACAGATTTTTAACTGGGGATTCAGACTTAACGTGCGTATGGTCTAAAATGGGGGGTAGAATATTTTCACTCTGTGAATAAATGTAAATTTCCCTGGAAAAGCACACCTCCGTGCTCCAGGCCTGGTGACTTATGAGTCTCCACAGCAGAACGCAGTCGCCAGACATTCACATTAATGATGAAGGCTGAGCTGATACTTCTGAGAAAAAAGCCGTTTTCAAAACCAAAGTCAGCCTTTTCAATACCTCTGCATAAAATAGTACAAGTTAAAGTCAGTAGGCTATAAAATATTTTTATTTTTAAAAAGGAAAAATACATTATGAATCATGTTATAAATCAAGTTAGGAGTCAGTTAGATAACAAGGCAAAAAGGAATAGACAATATAGAAATTTAATGTCAATTTAAAGTTGAGTGTTGGGGAATTTATAATCGCAACTGACTTTGTCAGGAATATTAGTGAAGGATCCAGACACAGACCAGACGAGTGAATATTCTGTGTTTATTGACAGTTAGGAGCCAAAATCGAGTTCCCAAAACAGTCCAAAGTAAAAAAGCCAAGAGGGTTGGAACACACACAACCAATCCAAAAAACACAAGGCGCGCATGCGTGCATGCGATTGTGTGTGTGTGTGTGTGTGTGTGTATGCGTGTGTGTGTGAGTGCATGTGTGTGAGTGCGTGTGTGTGTGAGTGTGTGTGTGTGTGTGTGTGTGGCCTGTTTGGTGTGCAGGTGTGGAGAGGTCAGGACTGGGCTGGGAGGCCTGAGGTAAGAGGTAAGGGGTGCAGCTGCAGGAAGGAGGAGAGAATGTTTTTCATTTCATTTTCATCTTCCCCCGCAGGTGGGAAGGAGGAGGATGTCAGGCTCGGGAGGAGGAACCAGCGCCAGAGGGAGACAGGAGCCCAGCCTGACCTCATGGACTACACACGCAGTGATACAATGCTTACTCAAATACTCATGCATAGTATATTTACATATATTTATTCCTGCTCCCACATAACCAGTAATGAATATACAACTCACATTACAGCTAAAAATTTGTCAATGTGTGTTAGGGGGCAGAGAAAACCCCTTTCTAAGAAGATGTATGTAAACTCTTGCTTCTTCTATTCTTCTTGTTAAACCATATTTATCTCAACCTAAACTTCAGCCTCTGTTGTCCTGAGCAACCCTAAGGGAAAAAAAGAATTTTTTATCCTTCAGAAATTTCAGAACCATCTAAGGTGCCTGGCCAGGGAGAATAGCAGGTCTGACATGGAGGAAAATCTATGGCCTCATGCAAGTGACAGACCATGAAGTCGACACTCCATCTCAATCAGACAGAACTACCAATGTTGCTGTGCATCGTGTGTTTTACAATGAAAATAAAGCCTGTCTTGCTGGATATTACTGAGTGGCAGTGTGAACATCAGGCAGGCTGACCCGTGTGGGACACTGTACTTAATGCTGGATAAGAGTCCTCATTTAGCTGCACAAATGTCAACTTATCACAAAGAGCTGATCCGTACCAGGAAAGAGCACCACCAAGAGACTTGCACCTCTTCTTCTTTGACAGGTCGTCTTTCAGGCCTGTTCTTCTGTCCTCTGGACTGAGAATATACATTTTTGACATTTTGTTAGTGATTTCTTTAATATTCTTAAAGCATCATTTTGATAATAATTGTCTTAATATTGAATTTCACACCTTCTCTCTCTGTCCATCTCTCTCTCGCACACAAACACACACACATGCTTGAGTTCTTGCTATGTCTGCTTCCTGTGTCACTCACATGAAAAAACTGTTCTGACACATCTCAGAACACACAGACTACAGATTCAGGGTCTGCACCATGGAGATGTGTGACGATATCTACGCCAATGGAGAAACCATCCAGTCCTGCAGGTCTAGAACCACAGCAGATCAGAACCCAAAGAGCAGCCCAGGAGATCAGCACTCAGGTACGAGCACAAGGGAGAAACACACAAACACAATGGACACTTAAAACATGGGAAAAAAGCATGAAAAACAAAGTATGTGTTTTATTTTTTTATACATGTTTATCAGAAAATAATGAGAAACCTGGAATATGGTGCTGAAAAGCCTTAAGATGCAAATCTGTCCTGTGCATGATATGAGAGAGTAAGAGTGTTGCACTGCCATAAAGTAAAAGAAAGCACAGACAGCAGCAGAGGTACATGCCCCAGAAAACAGCAAGATCACCTCAATGTGTCTCAACCTCACCTCAACCCTCAGAGCTGCAGCCTGCCACAGTACCTGGAAAAGATAAGGCTGAAAGTGTTCTGTAGGTTAAGGATGATGAAATTTAAAAAAAAAACAAGCAAAGTTCATCAAGTAAGCAGTAGGTGTGGACAACATTTCAGACTTCTTAGATGAGAGCTACTGTCTCATTGTGGAACTGTACACATCCTGTCCCTGTACTGTCGCTATACTTACTGTATGCACTTTTGTACGTTGCTTTGGATAAAAGCGTCTGATAAATAAATAAATTTAAATGTAAATGTAAATGTAAATTTAGCTTACAACAAGACAAGAAAGAAATTAGGGCAAGTGAGTAAAAAAAAAATCTTTTTGCACCACAACATCCCTTTAACCAAGACAGCAACTGAACTTGTGAGTGTAAGGGTAAACCTCCGTGCATTAAAAGGGTCACTATCACTGTTCCTCTGTTATGATAATATATTACTCTTGAACATATTTCTCTGCTGCAACAACACTGTTGCAGTGTGCATGTGCACCTCACTAATCAGAAATGCAACAGCAGATGAGATATGGAGTCATGAAGGGGTCGACGCTGATTTCATAGAATGAAATATAATTTTTCTTCACTCTAAACCTCAGTTATCCCTCCGGTGGCATCCCCTCTGGGCTGCTTGGTCATGCAATGCCAGTCTGACCCCTGCTGCCCATGTGCCACACATACAGTAGGTGCACAAAGGGCATCTTTGCTACCAGGCTTCAGTAACAGCCCAGCAACACTGCAGAAGGCAAAGCTTTCACTTCTGAACTGAAATGGTATCATATGGATTAAAATGGAAAATTATTTAGCTATTCAAATAAACTTCTTTTTAAAGATGATTTTGGACATTAAAACCACTTTTAAAACTTCAAATGACATTATTTATGAAGCATTCCTTTGTGGGACTTTATTTTATACTTTATATGCCTGCTATCTGAGATTTTCAGGGTCTCATCTACCACCTGCTACAGTGGAACTTTTATCACTTTCTCTAACATTCCACAGTTGGATGTGACACATGATAGATGAATCTTTGTACCTGAGATGGTAAGTTGGAAAAACACAGGACTTAGTGCAGCAGAAGGACGCAGGAAACATGGGAGAGGGTTGCTGGGACGCTGGGCTGGGTAGTGTTGGCTGAGGTGATTGGTTAATATGGTGAGGTAAAGTGAGGTGGTGAGTTTTGATTTTTTTAGAGTTACTTTTTACGCATATGCTTTTACTTTTACTCATATTACAGAAGGAAGAAAAAACACTTATGATGGAACAATTCAGACACAGACTTCTGTTGTTTTTTTCACAGTTTATTTATTGCTTTTAAATGTCAGTTCCCTCCCCCTCTGACTAGTTTATGCAGTGAGAGGGTGCTAAGGGGTAGAGCCCTTTGCCAGCGGAAGCGTGTTTGCAGAACTGAATATATCTGGAGATATCTCACTGAATAAAGAGGAGATTGAAGTTTACATACATGAAAGTTCATGTATTATGATTGATCATAATCCTCTGTTCCCATCTTTAAGCTCTGAAAACTCACTTTGCCTTCAGTGGGAGCTGCTGTCAGCACCTCCTGCCTGAAACCTGAAATGTTAAACTAAATATGTTTAACATTTTAAAAATGTACAGTGTTACACCCCAACACTCTCTTATTCTGAATATAAAACAGGCTTAGAAAAAGCCCAACACTCTCATTGTCTGAATATAAACCAGGCTTAGAGACCTAACACTCTCATACTCTGAATATACACCAGGATTAGAGACCCAACACTTGTCTGAATATAAACCAGGCTTAGAGACCCAACACTCTCATACTCTGAATATAAACCAGGCTTAGAGACCCAACACTCTCATACTCTGAATATAAACCAGGCTTAGAATGGAATGGATCCAGGCTGACACCAGCATCCAGGCCTCAGCCTACTGGAAGTACGTCTTTGCCAAGTTCAACACACAGTTTGCAAAGGAGTATGAAGCAGAGCCTGCTGACCTGCCTCAGACTCTTTCCCTTCTTTATTTCATACATTAATTTCATTACTGTTTAGACCAAGGAAGGAATCATTGAAGGGCAGATGATAAGATGGAAAGCAGAGAGAAAAAAATCTTCTACTTTTTATATTTTTAGTGTTTTTTGTATTTGTTCTTCTTGATAAACAAGGACATTCATATGATTCGGCAATTATCATAAGCAGTGAAACATTCTCAGTGATATCGCTAAATCACCTCATCTGCATCTAAATCTGACAGCTTCTACTGTTATTCACAGGGTGTGTTTGAAACATCACTATCAGTGCTATACAGTACAGTACAGCAGAGACACAGCACAGAACACACAGACTACAGATTCAGGGTCTGCACCATGGAGATGTGTGATGATATCTACGCCAATGCAGACACCATCCAGTCCTGCAGGTCCAGAACCACAGCAGATCAGAACCCAAAAAGTGGCCCAGGATATCAGCACTCAGGTACGAGCACAAGAAAAAACACACACCATAAAAGTAGAGACTTTTATAATATATGATAAAAACATGAAATGGAAAACATATTTGGGTAATAACTATAAGAACATAAGTAATGGAAATGTCCATAAATCATCATACTTCACTGCATATTATTGTTTTTTATCAAAGAAGATAAGATGACAAGCCTGGAATATGAAAATGTTGGAATTTAGAGTATTAGCGTATTGGGTCTCAAAGCCTGGTTTATATTCAGAATATGAGAGTGTTAGGGTGTCTCTAAGCCTGGTGTATATAAAGAGAATGAGAATGTTGGGTCTGTAAACTCTGTGCACAGAGAAAGACTCAAAGGCAGTGAATGTTTTGGAGAAAGGCCAAAAGACAGTGAGTCTAAACTGTGCACTTAGAGAACAGAGATGGTGAGAGGTCATTAGTGTTTCTTTGCTATTGCACATACTCTAGGAACTGTCACAGATACTTACCACCTTCACACTGAACTGAGACCATTTGAGAAGGAGAAACAAAGAGGGGGCAGAGAGGGAGAAGTACAGAGAGAGGGGAAGAGAGAAGTGTATGTTCATATTTAGCTTTACCAATACTGTATTTGGCATCTCTATGCTCATGCTATGAAGCTAATTACCTTGTACCTTGTCTGGCCAACTAATGAAACTTGGTCATGCAGCACTTCTAATATTGTGACTCCTTGTATGGCTTTTGCTTGTGTTGTACTCTGCCTCACTTGTAAGTCGCTTTGGATAAAAGCATCTGCCAAATGAATAAGTGTAAATGTAAATTTGAATTTGAGAATTAGGGAGCGAGGTGGAGAGAGAGACAAATCTCTTAAGTGAACAGCTGTCACCAAGAGGATTCCATTTCCTTATATTGCCTCAACAATGCTGTGCCACCAGGAGAGCTGCATACGTTTTTCATTCACCCAGAATGTAAAATGTAAAATCATCCAAATGTTATGAAGAGTTTCAATACTGTTATGAAGGGCTAATGGATGACCAGAAAGGCAGGAGGTACATAGTTTGTCATCTGAGGAGGGACAGACAGGCAGGCAGAAAGAAAGATCTCTCCGAAATGTGAATGTGTGTAGAAAAGTGAAGTTTTACAGTGCCTTGCAGAAGCATTCAGATCCTTCACCATTTCCCTAATTTTACTGAATTACAAATGATACATTGAAATTTCATTATTAATGTTTGGGGGTTGAATACTTATGCAAACAGCTTATTTCAGTTTTTTTTATTATTCTTAAAAATAATTTCTAACATAAAACTAATGTCACCTTAAAATGAATAATTTTGAGTTTCAGTATTTTTAAATAAAATATCACACAGAATGAAATTTCGATGTATCATTTGTAAGTCAGTAAAAACTGAAAATTGGTCAAGAGTGTGAATACTTTTGCAATGCACTGTATCAAATATAATTAATTATCTCCAATGTCCATTTTGCAATGTCTGCAACCATTGTTCCATAATTCAAAACGAAGGTGTCTGTGTGGATCTGAATCTGCAGGGAGAAGATTCTACAGATGGACTGCAGTGTGTCTGGGGCTGCTGTGTGTTCTGCTACTGACCGCCATCATGCTGCTCTGTATCCACTGTGAGTTTAGCAGGTGCTGCTTCTTACTAGTCTGCAGTCATTGGGTCAGTGAGTGAGCTCATGCTGTCAGTGTGTGTGATTCAGTGAAGTGCAGTATGGTTTTCCCTTCCTCTGCAGATAATGGAGTGGTAAACGAAACCATGGAGAAGCACAGCCAACTGTCTGAGACCCTGTCACTCCTTACAGCCAACTACACTGCAGAGAGAGACCAGTTAGAGAGCAGTTGCACCATCCTTAAAGCAGAGAGAGACCAGTTAGAGACCAGTAACACCATCCTTAAAGCAGAGAGAGACCAGTTAAGCATTGAGAAAGAGAGGCTTCAGAAGATAATCTCACAACTGGGTGAGTAAAATGAGTTCACAGCCTAAAAATGAATATTTGTAAAAGCTCTATGTAAGAAATTGTACACTTGGATATGGGCCTGTACAACCTGAAATATTCTGTAGGTTATAGGTGCGTGTGAACGCACGGCAGGGATAGTTTTTGATAAGATTAGTAAGTTTTTGGTCTGCAGTTTTGCAAAACAGCTTCATTATATATCAGTGATTGGATAATGCTTAGAAAAATTTTAAATGAATATAATTGGATAAGTGTTTTCTTGAATTATAAATAACATCAATGTTGTTACGCAGAAATCACCAAACATACATTTAATTACACATTTCATATTAGATTACCTGAAGAGCACTTATTGTACAATATAATCTGAACAAAATTTACTTTGAGCATATAGAAATGCCATAAGTGTTCCTGACATATTCAGTGCATATATTCTGTATCAGACATTGAAGGAATACTGGCAAAATGGCTGTGCTTTAAAAGTGATTGATACTGCAGTGTTTCAGAGGTCGGTGATGTGTGTGTGTGTGTGTGTGTGTGTGTATGCTCTGTCTGTAGCAGAGAGCAGAGGTCAGCTGCTGCCTCTCCTCTCTTGCGTTCTCTCTGCATTGCTGTCGGTGGTGAGCTGCTTCCTCTGATGCCATATACAGCATGAGTCTGGCCTAACCACTGCAGGCTGTGTTTCCATCTGCTGGCTGTAGGTGGCAGCACCAGCAGTAAGAAATTCAATTACACCTGATCCTGCTGTCTTGAATTAACTCTGCTGTTTATCTTGCTAGCTGTCTAGCTGGATCCCTTCTAACTATGAGCTATATTGACCATCTCCAATAGAGGGCAAATCAGATCAGTTCTGCTGCAATGTGTCTCTTTCGTGGCCAGCTAGCTCATCGCTAGGCTACCATGGTTTTGTTATAGACGCTGTAGTCAGTTAGCTGCCTCCTCTAGCTGCCTTGTAGCATTAGCAGGCCTCCCCATCGCAGGCTGTATTTCACCATCTGATGGGGAGGGCAGCAGGACAGGACTGACAGCTGGCAGTTAAACACAAGTCTGCCTCATTCAACACTCACTCTGCTGTATGCCTGGCTATCTGCAATATGGGGGAAACCAGCGCTACAACCTGGCTAGCAAGTGGAGCTTCCAATTAGCACCAAAACCTGGTCTATTTAAAAAAAGAGATTTCATGTCAGCAGTGAGAGAGATTTATCTGGCTCACTCAGCATTGCAGAGCCTTGACTATATCCTGTCTATGGCGTATGCAGAAAAATATTAACAATACCTTAATATTTCATAATGTTAAGATAATATTTCACCCTATTACGAGGGCCCAAGCTTAGTAAAGAAGGTAAAGTGGGGGTGAATCTCTGTCCGCAAGGACAGACCAGGAGTTTGGCATTCCAGAAACTGATTTATCAACTGTAACCCCAATTTACCTGCCACTGCCTTATTCAAATGCAGTTAAGACATTTAAATTTGGTCAGCAGAAAGACCACTGCTGGTTTGTGTAGCTATAGTGATTCTCCTGTCAGACCTGCTGAGAAGCCTGTGTGAATTCTGAATCTGATAAAGACAGGGCTTCAGCGGCATATCGCTGTTTTTATTTAGAGCTAAACGTAGATGATGGCATCAATCAGCACTCTGATTTCCAGTCATTTGATTTAATGTTTTATGTAAAGAGATGATGTGACCTGCACAACTGAAAAAGTAATGAGCAAAGAAAATCAAAACCAAAATCTCCCCCCAACAGATGGAGAGAGTCGGGTGGGCAGTTACAAAGCCCTGCTGAGGGGCATTGAAGAGTTCCCATTTCCACAGCACACACAACCCTGCCAGCTGCAACTATCTGGTGAGAACGCCATCCCCCTGGCAGTGAGTCCCTCTGGGCACGTCCTCCTCGCTGCCTCCCGCTACGGCCGGGGCAAGGTGGTCGTCGCAGCTCATGAAGCCTACATCCAAGGAGCAATCGGGATACCAGCATTTGGACAGTTTGTTAAAAATGCCATTGAGTGGCTGAAACCCTACACTCACGCCTGGGTAGGTGTGTCTGGGATGTCCCACCTGCCTGATCACCTGACCAAGAGCGGCTTCAAGGTCACAACTGTCTCCAGCCACTTTGGAATCGTGGGGGTCTTCTGCCGTGAAGCTTACAGTGATGAGCAGGTTGAGGAGGTGCTGGATTTCGTGAGAGGAGGGGGTGGCCTCCTCATCGGAGGTCAAGCTTGGTACTGGGCATCTGAACACCCAGGGGTGGACGTCCTGGAGTCGTTTCCTGGCAACAAGTTTACCACACCGGCTAACATGTCTTTCACCTCCAAGTATGCAGATAGAGGAACTTTTAAAGTTCCCCAAGAGATTCCAACACTCTAGATATATCCACATAGGAGTTTGCAACATCACATCAAATTAATTGATTGTTTTTGTTTGTGTTCTCTTCATGACAGCTCCTAATCTGTTGCTTCACACTAGTGAAGGCAATGATGTATGTGTCTTCTTCAGATATTTTAAAATAAGGGGACAACTGTCCTACAACAATATGGTTTATACCTAACAAAGTCCAGCATTATTTTTTTGTTCTATTAAACAAGAGCTATTCATGTCATGCTGAGTGAAAATAGTAATGGTGGCTGAATGTCAGGCTTGTCAGGAATGGTCAATGGACTGTTACAGATGTCCTCCTTTGATGCATTGATAATGTCTGTATTGTTTTTTTTTCTTGTAAATGTAATGGGGAAACCGTAGTCTGATTTGCCCCAGGTCATGTTCCTTCAGCACTATAGCTGCACTCCTCCTTTAGTTACCTTTAGTAATGTGTGTAACGGTCAAGAACAGGGGCAGTTAGTCAGATATTCCCAGAGTTATATAAATGTAATATTTCATAGATCCAGATTCAGTAGTAGTATCTGTGCAAAGCAAACAGCATTTCTACCAGAAAGCTGCTTCAGTTACATATTTATGGAGTAAATGTAAAGATGGGCAGGTATTCATTATGTGTCAGTACTCTGGCCCCCTAGCTGTTGTTTTGGTGTGTCTCCCTGTCTGTCAATGTGGTCCATGTGCTTTTGTTTACAGTTCCCATGTGTTCCAGCCCTGCCCTGCTCTCCGCCCTGTCCCCGCTCACCTGATTACCTGATCGCCTCCACCTGCTTGCCTGCCCACCTGCATTCCATCTTCTCGTCTGCCCAGCCCTATATCTACCCTGCTTGTCTCTGTCTTTTTGCCAGTTCGTTGCAGTGTTTTTTTTTTTTTTTTTTTTTGGTCTTGGTCCTGGTCCTGCCTGTTATTCTGTTTTGAGTTTCCTGTGTTGACCTGACCTGACCTGACCTGACCTGACCTGACCTGGCCTGTTCCTTGACTTTGTCTCTGCCTGCCATTCTGCCCTGGTTGCCTGATCCACCTTCCTGCCCGGTTTGACCCAGCCTGTTCCTGTTTTTTGATTCCTGCTCTGCCTTCGGACTGCCTGCATGGTTTTGACCCTGCCTGTTCTGCCATTACGCTCTTGTCCTGCGATTCCAATAAAACTACTTGGAACCTGAGCACTTGTGGTCTGCGTTTGAGTCCGTGCCTGAGCCCTGACATTATGAGATATAAAATGTTATTTTACTATAATATTTGTGCTCACTTTTCATCCTTCCACCTCACAGATCCACTGTCTGTCACATCAGAGACACACACAGCCAACAGCAGCTCAAGCAGAGAGATGCAGTCCAGGGCTGTTAGCACATGCTTTTTACATGTACATTTCTCTGGTCCATTTCTCAAAGCTTAGTGCATAGAGTTCTTCAGTCTTTACAAAAATGAACCAAACCTCTACAGCAGGAAGAAGAAAAGCCCTAAGATTGAACCTTATGGGACACCGTACTGTAGTTTGGCCAAGTCATGAGTCCTCTTTTAGCTGCACAAAAGTCAATGTATCACAAATGACCTGTACCAGGAGAAAGCACCACCAAGCGACCTGTACCACTTCCTCTTTGACAAACAAGCTTTCAGGTCTATTCAGCTTTCCTCTGGAGACATTTTTCAGTTAAGAATAAAACATCCAGAATTTGGGGATATCCAGAAGGTATCCAGAAAGCTTCATTTTTATTAATCATTAATCATTTTGTCATTGCAGGGGATTGAACACCTTCAGAAAAACCACCACATCCTGTACAACACAGTAAAGACCCGTGACAGAGCATATACAGACTACAGATTCAGGGTCTGCACCATGGAGATGTGTGATGATATCTACACCAATGCAGAAACCATCCAGTCTTGCAGGTCCAGAACCACAGCAGGTCAGAACCCAGAGAGCAGCCCAGGAGATCAGCACTCAGGTAAGACACAAATACAATGTAGACTTAAAATATATGACAAAAAGGAAATCCAAAGTATGAAGGGTTGGTGGAACTGCATTGCATTGAAAACTCTGAGCTGGACTTTAGAGTTAAACACGAAATGATCAAAATTGTAAGATAGCACAAAACACTATCATGTACTTGCACAGTACAAGACATTAGACACCAGAGTTGGAGTCAAGACCAGAACCCCAAAGAACCAGAACCAGACCAAGCGCACATTTATGTGGTCATGAGACCAAGACGATGAGGCTGACATTCCATCTCAATCAGACAGAACTATTCATGTCGTTGTGCATCATTTGTTTTACAATGAAAATAAAGCCTGTCTTGCTGGATATTACTGAGTGGTAGCGTGAACATCAGGCAGGCTGACCCGTGTGGGACACTGTACTTAATGCTGGATAAGAGTCCTCATTTAGCTGCACAAATGTCAACTTATCACAAAGAGCTGATCTGTACCAGGAGAGAGCACCACCGAGAGACTTGCACCTCTTCATCTTTAACAGAAGGTCTTTCAGGCCTGTTCCTCTGTCCTCTGGAGTGCGAATACACATTTCTGACATTTTGTCTGTGATTACTTTGATAGTCAGAAAGCACCATTTTAATAATCACAGTGGATTTTACACCCTCTTTCTTTCTCTCTCTCTCTCTCTCTCTCTCTCTCTCACACACACACACACACACACGCATGCACGCATGCTTGAGTTCTTGCTATGTTTGCTTCCTGTGTCACTAATAAAACCGCAACCACATCACAGACCACACAGACTACAGTTTCAGGGTCTGCACCATGGAGATGTGTAACGATATCTATGCCAATGTAGACACCATCCAGTCCTGCAGGTTTACAGCAGACCAGAATCGAAGGATAGATAAGATGTATTTAAGTTTAAAAAATAAACAATTTGCAAAAAGTAAATGAAGTAAAGCACAGCAGCAAAGGTTGAAGGGTTGCATACCCCAGAGGCAAAGCTGTGAGTGAATGAAAATCTCACACAGAGGAAAGCAGCGAGATCACCTCAATGTGCCTCACCCTCACCTCAACCCTCAGAGCTGCAGCCTGCCGCAGTACCCAGAAAACATGAGGCTGAAAGCGTTCTGTAGGCTAAGGAGGATTAAATTTTACAAAACAAGCAAAGTTCATCAAGTAAGCAGTAGGTGTGGACAACAGCACAACATTTAGCATACAACAAGACAAGAAGAAATTCAACTATGGCAGACAATTTACAGTCTTATTACAGCAACTGAACTTGGGAGTAAAACCTCCGTGCATTAAAATGGTCACTATCACTGTTCCTCTGTTATGATAATATATTACTCTTGAACATATTTCTCTGCTGCAATATTGCATTCAAAAACACTGCTGCAGTCTGCATGTGCAACAGGAGATGAGATACGGGGTCCTGAAGGGGTCGACACTGTTTCCATAGAGCAAAATATGATTTTTATTTATTCTAAACCTTAGTCATTCTTCCAATGGCATCCCATTCAGGCTATTTTGGACTACCCCCACCAACCCCTCCCCAAAAAAAAATGGAACTCTTGATGTTCCTCTTGCTGGTCTGAGGGACCTCCTTCCACTCCTGACAAGATTTTTTGTAGAACTGAGCCCTTACACAGGATCTGCCTCATGTGAGATTTCCACTCAGAAAAGTGAACAATATTTTGACAAACACTGTTCACAGTTTTCTGTTTTGAATGTTACAAGAGACTAGGTGTCTCAAAAAATGTAAACATATAAAAGGTATTTGGTGTCAAAATACCTTTACTCATATTACAACAGGAGGAATGCACTTGCTCAGACATTAAAACACTAATATGAATCTGCAGGGAGAAGATTCTACAGATGGACTGCAGTGTGTCTGGGGCTGCTGTGTGTTCTGCTACTGACCGCCATCACGCTGCTCTGTATCCACTGTGAGTTTAGGAGGGGCTGCTTCTTACTAATCTGCAGTCATTGGGTCAGTGAGTGAGCTCATGCTGTCAGTGTGTGTGATTCAGTGAAGTGCAGTATGGTTTTCCCTTCCTCTGCAGATAATGGAGTGGTAAACAAAACCATGGAGAAGCACAGCCAACTGTCTGAAACCCTGTCACTCCTTACAGACAACTACACTGCAGAGAGACACCAGTTAGAGAGCAGTTGCACCATCCTTAAAGCAGAGAGAGACCAGCTGGAGACCCAAAAAAGCATCCTTAAAACAGAGAAAGACCAGATAGGTACTGAGAAAGACAGGCTTCAGAAGATAATCTCAGATCTGGGTGAGTAAAATATGAGTTTACAGCCTAAAAAATGAATATTTGTAAAAGGTCCATGTAAGAAATTATACACCTGGATATATACAACCTGAAATACCCATGTGAAATATTCTGTAGGTTATAGCTATATGTCATATGTGTGTGTGTGTGTGTGTGTGTGTGTGTGTGTGTGTGTGTGTGTGTGTGTGTGTGTGTGTGTTTGTGTGTGTGCGTGTGAATACACAGGCAGGGATATTTTTTGATAAAGATAGTAAGTTTTTTTAAGGATAAGGATGAGGATGTTTTATTGTCATTCCAGGTGATGTTGTGACAGGGAATGAAATGAGGTACTCAGGTCCTGGTTCGGAATACTAATAATAATAACAATATCAGGAAAAACAATAAAAAAAGGAAGCACACAATAACGCGCCATTGAAGATTAAATAGGTAAATAAATATATAAATATGAGTATAAGTGAGTAGAGTGGTAGTCATAGCAGCAAAATTGTTCAATGATAGCAGCAGTTCTCTGTGAAATTCCAGACTTAAAGTGCAAAGTGCAAGGTTTCAGTCTAAAATCGCAGCAATGCCCTGGTGGGGTAATAATGCCCAGATGTGGAGTGATGGTAGTGATAATAATAGCAGCAAAAAAGAAAATTGTTCAGTGGGTTGCAGAGTTTGTCAGTCTCACGGCATCTGGGAAGAAGCTATTCCTCAGCCTGGTGGTTCTGAGAGCTGGTGTGTGCAGGCCCTGAGGACCCGGCCAGGGATGTTGTCCGGGCCTGCAGCCTTGCTGGGTTTGACTCTCTGCAGGGTCCTCCTCACATCTACTGTGGTCACGCTGAGGGCAGCTCACCTGGTGGGGGGTGAGCCTGGAGCCAGGAGAGGTGTTGGACTCCTCAAAACGGGCGTAAAAGGTGTTAAGGGCAGCATCAGGAAGAGACGGGTCCCTGGGGCATTCTGCATCTCTTCTGGTGTAGTCCGTGATGCCCTTGATGCCCCTCCACATGCTCCGGGGGTCGTTGGAGGAGAAGTGACCCTGGATTTTGAGAGCATATGTAGCTTTGGCCCTCTTTATACCCGCAGTGAGGTTTCTCCTTGCTGCTCTGAGTGCAGATCCATCACCCGACCTGAACGCGGAGTCACAGATTTTCAGCAGAGAGCGGACCTCTGCATTCAGCCAGGGTTTCTGGTTGGGGTGGATGGTGATAGTTCTGGTGGTGGTAACATCATCCAAACACACGGATGACGCATACTCCTCCAGGTCCACACCTCCAGCACTTGTTGCTGCCTCTCTGAAGATCTGCCAGTCAGCACATTCAAAACAGTCCTGGAGCATGAAGGCAGCACCACTGGGCCACACAGTGATGGTCTTTGTTGTTGGTTTCCTGGACTTCAGCAGAGGGCGGTACGCAGGGACCAGCATGATGGAGATGTGGTCAGAGAGGCCGAGGTGGGGGCGGGGGATGGCTGTGTATGTCCCCCGTCTGTTTGTGTACACGCGATCGAGCGTGTTCGTTCCTCGGGTAGCAGTAGTTACGTGCTGGTGAAACTTTGGTAGAATGTCCGTCAGGTTGACATGGTTGAAGTCACCCACAATCACGTAGAGTGCCTCTGGGTGCTTGGTCTGCAGTTTTTCAAAACAACTTCTTTGAATATTGGTTATTGGAAAATGTTTTGAAAATTTCTAATTGAATATAATTGGATAAGTGTTTTCATGATTTATAAATAACTCCAATGCTGTTATGCAGAAATCACCAAAAATACATTTAATTCCACAATTCATATTAGATTACCTGAAGAGCACTTGTTGTACAATATAATCTGAACAAAATTTACTTACAGCATACAGAAATGCCATATGTGTTCCTAACATATTCAGTGCATATTCTGCATCAGACAGTGAAGGAATACTGGCAATACAGCTGTGCTTTAAAAGTGATTGATACAGCAGTGTTTCCAGAGGTTGGTGACGTGTGTGTGTGTGTGTGTGTGTGTGTGTGTGTGTGTGTGTGTGTGTGTGTGTGTGTGTGTGTGTGCGTGTGTGTGAGTGTGTGTGAGTGTGTGTGTGCGTGTGTGTGTGTGTGTGTATGCTCTGTCTGTAGCAGAGGGCAGCTGCTGCCTCTCCTCTCTTGCGTTCTCTCTGCATTGCTGTCTGTGGTGAGCTGCTTCCTCTGATGTAGAAATATATTAACAACACCTTAAAATTTTACAATATTAAATTTTACTTCACACCATTATGAGGGCCCAAGCTTGGCAATCAAGGTACCAGTCGGGGATGAATCTCTGTCTGCAGGGACAGACCAGGAGTTTGGCATTCCAGAAACTGATTTACCAACTGTAACCCCAATTTACCTGCCACTGTCTTATTCAAATGCAGTTAAGACCTTTAAATTTGGTCAGCAGAAAGACCACTGCTGGTTTGTGTAGCTATAGTGATTCTCCTGTCAGACCTGCTGAGCAGCCTGTGTGAATTCTGAATCTGATAAAGACAGGGCTTCATAGAGATGATGTGACTGGCACAAATGGAAAAGTAGTGAGCAAAGATCAAAAGCATGTCAAATCTCCCCCCAACAGATGGAGACATAAAAATTGTTGATTACAAAGCCCTGCTGAAGGGCATTGGAGAGTTCCCATTTCCACAGCACACACAACCCTGCCAGCTGCAGCTGTCTGGTGAGAACGCCATCCCCCTGGCAGTGAGTCCCTCTGGGCACGTCCTCCTCGCTGCCTCCCGCTACGGCCGGGGCAAGGTGGTTGTCGCAGCTCATGAAGCCTACATTCAAGGAGCAATCGGGATACCAGCATTTGGTCAGTTTGCTAAAAATGCCATCGAGTGGCTGAAACCCCACTCTCACACCTGGGTAGCTGTATCTGGGATGTCCTACCTGGCTGATCACCTGACCAAGAGTGGCTTCAAGGTCAAGACCCTCTCCAGCTATGATGGAACCGTGGGGGTCTTCTGCCGCGAAGCTTACAGTGACAAGCAGGTTGAGGAGGTGCTGGATTTCGTGAGAGGAGGGGGTGGCCTCTTCATCGGAGGTCAAGCTTGGGGATTTGAACAGCCAGGGGTGGATATCCTGGAGTCGTTTCCTGGCAACAAGTTTACCACACCTGCTGGCATCTCTTTCACCCCCAAGTATGCAGATAGAGGAACTTTTAAAGTTCCCCAAGATATTCCAACACTCTAGAAATATCCACATAGAGGTTTGCAACATCACATCAAATTAATTGATTACTTTTGTTTGTGTTTTCTTATGACGGCTCCTAATCTGTTGCTTCCCCTTTAAAGTAGAAATGTAAGTGTGTCCTTCAGATATCTTCAAATGAGGAGACGAGTTTCCTACCACAATACGGTTTGGACCTAACAAAGTCCAGTGTTGGCCAGATGTCAGGTTTGTCAGGAATGGTGAATGGACTGTTGTAGATGTCCTCCTTTGTTGCATTCATGTTTGTATTGTTATTTACTTGTAATGGGGAAATGTTAGTGCTTTGTCCCCCCAGGTCATGTATCCTTAACCACTATGTCTGACTTTCTCCTTTGTTGTATTAATAATGTGTGTGCTGGTGTTGTACTAAAAACAATAGTGTTACATATAATATACCCTTATAATACATACACGATACAGCATGAATGCTGATATTACTTGTGCACTTAGTGAATGCAATGGTCCAGATTCATTAGAATGTTCTGTGTAAAGCAAACAGCATTTAAACCAGTAAGCAGCATGAGTCATGTATATTTATGGTGATTATGCTGGTGTTGTTTTTTCTGTTACTGCCTTTACTCTGGCACTCTTTGTGCTGAATTCAGATCTTGTTAGTTGCCCTATACCCTGTAGTTGTATAAATTAGCTAGTACTGTGTCCTCACAGTTTGCTGAGAACTACTGTCTCATTGTGGAACTGTACACATCCAGTCCCTGTACTGTCGCTATACTTACTGTATGCACTTTTGTACGTCGCTTTGGGTAAAAGCGTCTGCTAAATAAATAAATGTAAAAATGTAAATGTAGATGGGCAGGTGTTAATTATGGGGTATGAAATGCTATGTCATACCTGTGCTCACCTTATCTCTCCATCTCTCCATCATGAGCTCTTTGACAGTCTGTGTGTTGTACAGTTTAAGAACTGTATTAAATAAAGATTGCCCTTGCTTTACTTCCCTCTGCGCTGTGAGCTGATTGGTGGGCCAGTGTTGGGGGCCTGGTTGGGGGAGGGGTGGTCAGGGAGAGGGGTGGGGCTTCCCACACATCCTGACATGTTTTTAGGTGCTCACACTGATGTGCTCAACATAAAACACTACTATGAGTGTTCTCAGTCGGTTTATGACTTTTGCATTTTCAGCATTACACTGTACTGTATCAATCTTTTACAACCAGCTAATGTATATCTACTCAAATATATATAAATAAACACACAAATGCAATACAGTAACACATTTTTCCCCAAAATGCAGTATTTGGGAACACTTGTATGTAAGACACTCACAACATGCCACACAGGAGAAAACCAGGAAAAACATTCAGTAAGAGAGGGTTTTCTGTAAAAAAAAAAAAAAAAAAAAAAAAAAAAAAAAAAATTCATTTTTTTCAAAACTCTAAACACAAAGACAAAAACAAATGCAAAATGTAAGAAAAAAGACATTAGGCTGCATCCTGCCTCCTATTTTGGTCTGGCCACAGCACCTCATCTACATCACATGCAATGTTCTCCCTGGCTAAACAGAGGGGAAAGAATCTTCTGGAGTGACGGATCCAGCCACCGGAAGCCCCCACATCAACGTCACCACATGCATCCTCCATCGCCTGGAGAAGAGGCATGCGTGCGAGGGGATGGCGGTCACACACCTTCCATCGCCATGCCAAAAAAACTCTTCAATTGGGTTTAGGAATGGGGAATATGGTGGGAGGTATAGAACAATAGATTGTGGGTGGTCGATGACCAGAGCAGCGGTGGAAACTCACGTTGTCCCAGATGACAACATACCTGGGCTGCTCTGGTCCACCCCTCTGCTCAACTGGAATGAGGATACCATGTAGTGTGTCCAGGAATGTGATGAGATGGGCAATGTTGTAGGGACCAAGGTTGGCATGGTGATGGATGCCTTGCTGGCTAACGGCTGTGCACATGGTGATGTTCCCTTCACGCGGTTCAGGGACATTCACAATGGCATGGTGGCCAATAATGTTCTGTCCCCGTCCCCTTCTTTTGGCTAGGTTAAAGCCAGCCTCATCAATAAAAATATAAACATGCTGAATTGCATCGGCATCCAGCTCCAAGACTCTCTGAAACAAGACAATATGAGAAATAGACCTAGAGCAGTCAATATGGTGAAGCACAATACACTGGATTACAGTTCTCCAATGCGTCTATACAGTGATGGTCCAATGTAGCTAAGCCCACCTGGTGAATGTTATTGAATATTGTGTTGTCTGCAATTATGTGGTTCTGGATTTCTCGTAGTCTAATGGTATTGTTTGCCACCACCATGTTCACAATAGTGGTCTCCTGGTCTGGTGTGAACAGCCGGTGTCTTCCACCATGGCCTGGTCATCTCTCAGTTCTGCAGAAGATCCAAAAATATGATATGATTAGTTACAGTAAGCTAATATACTTTCCCCAATATGAAATGACATTACTGTGACATTGGCCAACAATCACTGAGTAACATAGGCCTACTGATTTTGGACTGGAGTATACTACAGTATACATACATAAAGAGCAGTAGCATAGTGTAGATAGAAGGTAGTTTACCGGTTCTCATTTCTGAATGTACGGATGACAGATGCAACCGTGTAGCAGCTCAGGTTGGGCTGAACTCTCTGCCCAGCCTCACTCATACTCAATGCATGGTTGAGCACATGGTCAACCAATGTGGCCCTGATCTCATCTGAGACAACTGTCCGTCCTCGTCCTCGTCCTCGTCCTCGTCCTCGTCAACCTCTAGCTCTAGCTCTAGCTCTAGCTCTAGCTCTAGCTCTAGCTCTAGCTCTAGCTCTAGCTTCACCATTGACCTCCATTTTCCTCGAGAACAGGAGAGCTCACCTGTGGCCTTTTTATAGTGCTAAAGCTCTGATTTCTAAGTGAACAATTAAGCAGCTAGTGTTTACACCTGTGAGGAGTGGGTGTTGCCAATTGGTAAATAAAGCTTGGCATTTTGATTGGCGTTGCTTTCCAAAGGAACACAAGAGGTTTTAATTTTGAACAGAGGTGGAACACCCCGGCTTCAGAAGGTAAAAGTCTTGCCTCGTATTTGTTCCACCCATGCACTACACCAGCTGAATTTAATTACCACAACTCTTCGGCCAGGTAGAGGAACTAATTAGTGAAAACACCTTGTTTAGTGAATGGCTAGAACAAATAGAAGGTAGGACTTTTTACTTTCTGAAGCCGGTGTCCACCTCTGATTTTGAACGTTGTGCCTAATGTAGAGAACTGTCTGTAGTGTTTTGCAAAAAGTGTGATTTAGAATGGAAAACTGTGTGTAAAGCAGAAATTGTGCTTGCAATTTTGCAGGCTTGGTTTAGGGATTTGGTACATGAGTGTCAGGTTTCAGTGATTGCGTTTCAAGTTCCAATTTTAGTTTGTTAACAGTTGTTAACTGTAAAAGCACAAAACTGTTTTGGTGAGCATATCAACAATTTCATTAAACTCCATTATTTTCCTCTTGTATGCCATTAATTGTCCACTTGCTACAGCATTCAAAAAGGTCATCATTCAGTGTAAAAAATGTCTAGCTTTGAACAATAAGTGTTTTTCCATTTGTTGCATTCCTGGCTTTCAGGTATTTTGTGGAAAACAGCATATGCTGTTAGTTTAACAGGTAACCCTGAACACTGTAAGCTGCTTAAGGAGCAGGGCAGGGGTTCCAAGGAGAGAGAGAACAGGAGGCCAGAGGGGGGACACCCCTGCCCCCTGATCCTCCTAGTGGCTGGAAACAGAACTGACAGCATATTTACTTTTATCATGCTCTGCTCTGCAGTGTATTAAAATCTCATGTATGATCTGAAGGCTTACCCAGAAAACCCTAAAGTCTTGAATAAAATGTAATCCTTTTGATTGAAGGCCTTTCCTTGATCAAGAGAAATAATGCCCAGAGTAAATAACTCATTAAACACAAAACATCAAAGATTGACCTGCCTCTGTAGACCAGTACATCCACTAATTATCAATGACCCTGTTACACTTCTAAGCCTGATTGTAACTGCTTTTCACAGTATGTTGTAATGCACTCACACATGCATCTGTACAATCTTCATAAATCTGAAGTTTTTCAGAGTAAAGTCAGCACTGTTCTGCAACTATGTGGAAGTTCCCCTTATTTTCAGTTCTCCAGTAAAACACCAAGTTCAACAGCAGTTATATCCCAGCATGCTTTAGATATTTCTTTGTGAAACCAGTCCCAGGAGCCTCCTAGAGTTCTGCTGCCGTCAGCTCCTCCAGGGACAGAGAGGCTTCCAGAGCCTGGAGCTCTGGCTCAGGAATGCTGGGAAACCCAGAGCTTGGAGCTCTGGCTCAGGAATGCTGGATGGACCCTGATGCAGCTCCTCCATTGCTTCCTCCACAGCTCTCTGCTGCAGAGAGGTAAATGTGCAGAGGCTGCATCCGTTAGATTTAAACATTGGTACCTCGCCTGAGTCAGTGGTAATACTATGTTACTATTGATTACACTGTTGATAATGTATTATGCTCATAGTCAAGGTGAAAAAACTGCATTCAGTGTTGACTGTTAGAAACATGTTATTCAGTCGGATTGAAACCCATTTTAAATGAACTTTCCTGTGAAACTCAAACACTTATTAATTCTTACATGTTCTGTCAATGCTGCTGCTTCAGCTAGAATTAACCTGCAGCAATCAGTGTGACAGAAGGAGAAACAGCATCATTTCATGCAATTTCACTTCAGGCCGTTCCAGGCCATTTTAATACAAATAATAATTATAATCTACTAACTTGTTCATCAGTTAATCAAACCCAATGTGCGAATCAAGAATAACATTGAAAAAATAAACAGCACACACAATGTAGTATTTTCTCAACACAAGATGTTTATTACAGATCACAGATTTAATAAAACAAACATTTTCTGACAAAATCATACACCTTTAAGAGATGCAGGCTTTCTACTTTTAATTTAAAGAATAAGAGAAATCATGAATGAGTTTAACTTGGGAAAGTCTGACACAGCAAGGAAACAGCCTGATCAGGTGAGGCCCAGGTGAACAGGAACCAGGGAAAGGCTTCTGGATGAGCTCTGACTGACTGAGATGAACCCCAGACTGTCCCTGTGTTTATAGCACTGAGTGAGAGTGAGGATTCACATGCAGCTGCTAATGCCTTTAATCACATGAAGACATCATGGCTCATTCACTAGTTACCTTACACTAATAATATTCCCTCAGGTAACTCACACTAATAATATTCCCTCAGGTAACTCACACTAATAATGTTCCCTCAGGTAACTTACACTAATAATATTCCCCCAGGTAACTTACACTAATAATATTCCCTCAGGCAACTTACACATCAACACTTGGGTAAGAAAGCACACATGCACACACACACAAAAACACACAAGTATTTACATATGTAAATATTTCCAACCCTTCCTGCAGAAGAGTACAGCTGTGTACTATCTACTAACTATTACTGTGTACTTTCTCTCAGTATTGAATAATTAAGTGTTACAGAATGAGGATTGGAAGTTAACAGCACAAATGGTGCCATTTAAGTACACAAATTCTTTCACAAGCATGCATTTGAAAATGTAAATAATTTTGGCACTATTCTGATACAAAGGTTCAGAATGTCATCTTCAGCAAGTCAATTCAATTTCATCAGTTTCATTTATTTTGAACAGGACGCTGTTTAGTGTGCACTTGGTACGGAACACAAAAAGATTATCATTTATTTTGAATAATTCATAGCTGTTTAAACCGGGGAATGGTTTAAACAGGTATGGCCTCCTGTTCTGATTTCATATACTTAAGAATGGCCTGTTTTACAAAAGAAAAATTAATCTTTGTAAAGTTTTCGGTACTTTAGTCCAATTCTATGAATTATTTTTCTTTTGCAGATGCATTCTCCAAATGTTGATGTCCAATTCTAGAACATCTTAAACAGCAACTGCAACCTAAAACATTATATAAAAACAATGAAATCAAATTTACTTCATAAAGCAGATGGGGACTGTTTTCATAGTGGTGGCATTAAATCAATGTTACAATTTTAGACCATAAGAACATAAGAACATATTATGACGAGAACAGCCCAACAAAGCTCACTATTTCAATTAAAGAGTATCCAAAACTGCATCAAGTCTGAACTTGAACACAGCAAGGGTCTCTGCCTCAACTACATGACCTGGCAACCTATTCCAAGTATTGATAACTCTTTGTGTAAAATAATACTTCCTTATATCAGTGTGGAACTTACTCTTAACTAGTTTCCATTTATGTCCTCTTGTTCTACAGACTGAACTCACCCTAAAAAATCTATTATAGTTAACCTTATTGAGTCCTTTTATAAATTTAAAAACCTCTATTTTATGGTGTATCATCCATTGGAACCCCCCAGCTTATTTTAGCGGTGGAATTTTAAATATTACAGTTCATGATGGGGGCTGTGAATGACCTCCAACTAGTGCCAGGCCCCCTTCTTTGCTCCCCAAATAAAGATATTTTACAATTACCTGCTAGCAGTCATTTTTAAATAAAAAGAAAAGTCTTTGCACTACTGCGTCCCCATCAGTATGTCATGCATTAGTTAGGTTTGGAGAAACCCATATTCTTTAGTGGTGCAGGTGTCTGTGTGGATCTGAATCTGCAGGGAGAAGATCCTACAGATGGACTGCAGTGTGTCTGGGGCTGCTGTGTGTTCTGCTACTGACCGCCATCACGCTGCTCTGTATCCACTGTGAGTTTAGCAGGTGCTGCTTCTTATTAGTCTGCAGTTATTGGGTCAGTAAGTGAGCTCATGCTGTCAGTGTGTGTGATTCAGTAAAGTGCACTATGGTTTTCCCTTCCTCTGCAGATAATGGAGTGGTAAACAAAACCATGGAAAAGCACAGCCAACTGTCTGAGACCCTGTCACTCCTTACAGCAAACTACACTGCAGAGAGAGACCAGTTAGAGACCAGTTGCACCATCCTTAAAGCAGAGAGAGACCAGTTAGACACCAGTAACACCATCCTTAAAGCAGAGAGAGACCAGTTAGAGACCAGTTACACCATTCTTAAAGCACAGAGAGACCAGTTAGAGACTAATAACTCCATGCTTAAAGCAGAAAGAGAACAGTTAGTTACCAATCACGCCATCCTTAAGTCAGATAGAGACAATTTAGAGAGCAATACCAACATTCTTACAGCAGAGAGAGACCAGTTAAAGAATGAGAGGGACAGACAGCAGAAAATCTCAGATCTGAGTGAGTATGACATTAAAATCAAACGTATAATCCTCTATGTAAAAGCTGTGTTAATATTAAGCTAAGTGTTACAATACTACATCATTATGTTAATGACATTCAGATGTATGTGCGTGCCTATATGTGGTGTGTGAGTGTGTGTGTGTGTGTGAGAGAGAGAGAGAGAGCATTGACAAAGATAAGATTCAGAAGATAACATCAGATCTGGGTGAGTAAAATATGAGTTTACATCATAAAAATGAATATTTGAAAATCTCCATGTAAGATATTACACACATATAAATATACAACATGAAATACCTAAAAATATGCAGGTCATACCTGTATGCCGTGTGTGTGTAGCAAAGGGCGAGAGCTGTCACCCCACCCGGCCTCGAACCCAGGTCTATAGGGTACCAACCTGCAGCTTTGACCGCAACGCCAAAGAGCCAGGCTCTGTGGAAATACTGTGGATGTAAGTGTTGAGCAGCTCAAGCCCACAGTGCAATCTGTGCACGGTTCCCCCCAACGTGGAGGAAAAGGCCCAATAAATGCAGCAGTGTTGCTACATGTTGAACACGAACAAATATTTCATAAACGTCAGTAAACAACCGCAAACAAATTAACATGGATGGTTTCCATTCTTGGTCAACTTGAAAGTGACAAAAAAGTTGAAAATTTGTGTTCAAAATATTTGAAATCATTTTGGTTAATAATTATAATAAAAATGCTGAAAATGACATTGGATCACTTATTACACATTACACTTATTTCCTCCATAAACACTGTGATATCATCCATTTATTTTAAGAATTGTTTATTTACTGCCTTATAGAGAATATATACTGTGAGTATGTGAGTACGTTTTTTACTTTACAGTAGATGTTCTTGAGGTTATTTGGTTTGAAAGTTTAAGATAATTTAACAGATAATAGAAATGTTATTCAAATTATGAATTGTGTTACAAAATCAAAAACCAAGAAGTTATTATATTATTCCATCCATGCACACATATATACACACCCCTATTACACAAATGTGAAATACAGGACATTGAATGAATGGACCAATTTAGGGTTCATATGTTTTACAAACCTGACAAGAAAAGAAAACTGACAAGATGAACGAATCATATTGCTGGATTATAAAACAAGTGGATGACCCAAAGTGGTGAACAGAGATCAGGCACAGAGAGGTGGAGATTGATATGGCTGTGTGTCCAACTTCATGTGGTTGGACAAGAACATAAGGGACATAGAAAAGTGATTATATATCTTGGGAAGAGAGAGAGTAGAAAGTAATTTTAGTAGTTTAAAAATACAAAAAACACCTCTCTCTGAAGTATCATGAGACAAATTACATTGAGATATTTTTCAAGCCCATCAAATAAAAATGACCAAACACACAAAAGTATTTCAATTATGCATTTAAAATACATGTAATAAAGATACTTCCTGTCCCTGAAAATGGTGGTTGCCAAAAAACTGCACAACTATGCAAACTATGTGAAGATAATGATATAAAAGGGAGCCCCTATAATCTTTGAGCTTAGAATTTGCAGGGAGTTCATATTTGTTGTTTTGATATTTGGTTATAGGATTAAATTTTCATGTTCTAAAGAAAGCTCAGGAGGAACAGAAGCAAATAAACTCATGTTAAGATCACTTACACGTGTCCCTCCCAGTTACCATTCCCACAATGCTGTGCTTTGGAGTCCTGGTTAACCTGGACCAGAGATGCAGCCACTACTCAGACTCATTCCCTTCTTTATTTCATATATTCCTTTCATTATTGTTTAGACTCTATTATATCTGTAAAATTCTTGTGTCAAGAAAGGCATCTTTGAAGGGCAGATGATAAGAGGGAGAACAGAGAGGAAGAAATGTTCAACCTTTTGTATTTTTCTGCTTTTTTTTTTTTTTTTTTTTTGCTAAATAAACAATCACATTCATATGATTCAGCATCATAAGCAGTGAAACATTCTCAGTCAACTCAATATAACAGCTTATCTACACCTAAATCTATGACATCTTCCTGTGGTGCTCACAGGGTGTGTTTAAAACTGTCAGTACAGTACAGTACAGCAGAGACACAGCACACGACACACAGACTGCAGATTCAGGGTCTGCACCATGGAGATGTGTGACGATATCTACACCAATGTAGACACCATCCAACCCAGCGAGTCCAGAACCACAGCAGATCAGAACCGAAAGAGCAGCCCAGGAGATCAGCACTCAGGTACGAGCACAAGAAAAAAAAAAATCAGTAGATACTTTTATAATATATGGCAAAAACATGAAATGAAAAATATATTTGGGTAATAAGTATAAGAAAATACGTACAAAACCTTTTTTGGAAATGTCCATAAGTCATCATACTTTGCTGCATATTATTTTGTTTTATCAAAGAAGACAAGATGAGAAGACTGGAATATGAGAATGTTGGGCTTTAGAGAATGAGAGTGTTGGGTCTGTCAACTCTGTGCTCAGAGAAAGACTCCCAGGCAGTGAGTGTTTTGGAGAAAGGCCAAAAGACAGTGAGTCTAAATTGTGTGCTTAGAGAATAGCACAGAGATGGTCAGAGATGGGCAGTATTTCTGTTACTTGTATTTGAAATATGTATTTCAATTACTTTTGAGTATTTTGTAATTTGTATCTGGCAGGGCTGAAAAAAAAACTCAAATGTAATTTGTAACAAGATACTTTAGAGTGGATTAATTTTGTATTTTCAAAATACTCAAAATACTTTCTCCATGATTCATAAAACTTAAAAAAATGCATGTAAATACATCTTAAAATGAAGAATAATACATTTAGACACACTCACACACAGTGATTTTGTGAGCCCACACCACTCACAATATTTCTGTAATCAACTTCATCTTCTGTGAAATTGGCCCCTTCCCTGGCTGGTGCATAGCTAGTTAGCAAGTTAGCTTGTCAGTTGGGTAATACTCCATCTGCATAGGAGGCGGTTACCACCAGAAATATTTGAAAAGTTAGTTGTTCTTAAAGGCAGCTAAATAAGCTACTGATAATTATACTGAAGTGGTTGGGTCTCAACTGCCATGTCTTTGAATTGGACAGAGAGCAAGTTTCTACATACTGTACAAGACATACTATTTTCAGTTTTTTTTTTTTTTTTTTTTTTTACAGCTTTGCTTTGATACAGTAGCATTCTACTTCCTGTTCTTCCTTCCTGTAGGGTTCAAACTCTCACCAGAGGCTTGTGTACATGATAAAAATCTCAATGTTCTGCCATTTTGTACAAATTCAGAATGCCCAATGTTACAAATGTATTTTCCTGTATTTTGAAAATACAAAATACATGTATTTTATCTTGATACATTTTCTGGCACCAGTGTTTTGTATTATATTTTGATACATTTATTTGAGGGGTATTTTGTATTTTGTAACAAGATACATTTTGATGTATCTTTGCCCATCTCTGGAGATGGTGAGAGGTCATTAGTGCTTCTTTGCTATTGCACATCCTCTAGGAACTATCACAGATACTGATCACCTTCACACTGAACTGAGACCATTTGAGAAGGAGAAACAGAGAGGGAGAAGTACAAACAGAGAGAGGGGAAGAGAGAAGTGTATGTTCATATTTAGCTTTGGCAGTACTGTATTTGGCATCTATATGCTCATGCTATGAAGCTGATTTGAATTTTGAGAAATAGAGAGAGATGGAGTAAGAGAGAGAAAAATCTCTTTACTGGACAACTGTAACAAAGAGCATTAATAAACATGAGAAAAAAAAACAAAAATGGAGATAAAAACACTGAAAATAAATCTATTTTTAATCTTTTGAAAGATGTGCTGATTTCCTCCCGCCCTCGGTGACTGACAGTGGTGTGAGTTACAGAGTGAGTCAGACTGAGTGCAGGGGGGGTGAGATACGGAATGGTGTTACCATGGCAACGTGATGGAACACTGTTACACAAAGACTGTTTAGTTACATACAGAGACAGGAAGTTAATTTGGTACCCAGACTGCTAAGCCAATAATGTAGCAATTCAGACCGGGACTCAAGAGCGGACCACAATAGCGTCAGGTTAGAATGGGTTTTATTGACGGGGCGAGACTGAGTCGTAAACCAACAACAGGCAGAGTCGAGACCGGGCAGGCAATCCGTGGGCAAAACCAGAAGGCGATAACAGGAACAGGCCGAATCAGGAACCAGGCAGACAGATAATCAGGCGATCGGGGCAGGACGGCAGGCAGAAAACCAGGTCGGGGCACACCAGAGTCGGAAGCACAGGAAACTCGCAGGCAGAAACAACGGTGGGGACGAAACAGGTACGAAACACTGCAACGAACTAGTTATGAGACAGAAACAAGCAGGGCAGTATATAGGGCAGAGCTGACAAGATAATGGGCAACAGGTGAGCCGGCAGGCAGGAGGAGGCGATCAGGTAATAGGGCAGGTGGGGACCGGGCGGGGACCGGGGCAGGGCTGGAACGAAAGGAAAACCAACGGCACAAGGCAGACAGGGAGAACATGAAAGCAACAGCTAGGGGGCCAGAGCACTGACAAATGAAGAGTCATACAGGTGAGTTATATTGGGGGCACAGAGTCACACATTACATCACATTACATTACATCATTTAGCAGACACTCTTACCCAGAACAACTTACAAATAAGTGCATCACTATTCTAAGAGGAGACATTGTAAGTCACAGAAGTCATTTTTTACTGGGGACAGTCAAACAATTTGTAATAAACCTTTTCATGTGTATTTTGGCTTTCTGGTGACTGGTTTGGGTAGATTGTATCGCTGCTTGTTATCAAAGTAAGTGGGTCCTAAGCAAACTGATGGCTGAGTATAAGTGCTTTATGGCACAGATGCATGAACACTGTTGGTGTGATTTGCATGTGGGGTTTGCTGCACAGACAATAAGCTCAGAAAGTGGACTCTGAGCTGGATGTGATGCAGACCCCTGGGTCTGAATGCTGAGGGATTCCATTTCCTCATAGCACCTCAACAATGCTGTGCCACCAGGAGAGCTGCATATGTTTTTCACTCAGATCATTGAAATAAGTTGTTATGAAGGGCTAATCAAAGGCCAGGAGGAAAGGATGTACATAGTTTTTCATCTGAGCTTTTTGTTCCTCTTTGGGGTTCAAATTAAAATAAACTGACCACCAGAGAGAAAGAGGAACACCAAGAAAGGGTGAGTGAATAGAGAAACAAGAGAGGGAAGGAGTGAGAGAAAGAAAGGCCCTCAAAGGCATGAAATGGGGAGAAGGTCGAAGTTTTATAGTGCCTTGCACAATTACAAATGATATATTTTAATTAAATACTATTTAATTATGCAAACAGCTTATTTAAGTTTTTTAATGTTCTTGAAAATATTTTCGAGCAAAAAACCTATGTCACCTTGAAATAATTAATTTTGAGTTTCAGGGTTTTTAAATAAAACATCAATCAGAATCAGAATGCATCAGTTAATCAGTAAAAAGTGTATCAATCAGTAAAAAGTGAGAATTAGTCAAGGGTCTGAATACTTTTGCAATGCACTGTATCAAATGTTATCATTATCTCCATTATCCATTTTGTAAGCTTTTGCAATATCTGCAGACATTATTCTGTCACCAATTGAGGTGTCTGTGTGGATCTGAATCTGCAGGGAGAAAATTCTACAGATGGACTGCAGTGTGTCTGGGGCTGCTGTGTGTTCTGCTACTGACCGCCATCACGCTGCTCTGTATCCACTGTGAGTTCAGCAGGTGCTGCTTCTTACTAGTCTGCAGTCATTGGATCAGTGAGTGAGCTCATGCTGTCAGTGTGTGTGATTCAGTAAAGTGCACTATGGTTTTCCCTGCAGATAATGGAGTGGTAAACAAAACCATGGAGAAGCAAAACCAACTGTCTGAGACCCTGTCACTCCTTACAGCCAACTACACTGCAGAGAGACACCAGTTAGAGATGAGTTACACCAAACTTAAAGCAGAGAGAGACCAGTTAGGGACCAATAACACCAACCTTAAAGCAGAGAGAGACCAGTTAAGCAGTGAGAAAGGTAGGCTTCAGAGGATAATATCAGATCTGGGTGAGTAAAAGATGAATTTACGGCCTAAAAATTAATATTTGTAAAAACTCCATGTAAGAAATTGTACACCTGGATATATACAACCTGAAATACCCATGTGAAATATTCTGTAGGTTATAGCTATATGTCATGTGTGTGTGTGTGTGTGTGTGTGTGTGTGTGTGTGTGTGTGTGTGTGTGTGTGTGTGTGTGTGCGCTTGTGAACGCACAGGCAGGAATATTTTTTGATAAGGATAGTAAGTTTTTGGTCTGCAGTTTTGCAAAACAACTTCTTTGAATATTGGTTATTGGGTAATGTTTTTTACATGAATATAATTGGATAAGTATTTTCTTGAATTATAAATAACACCAGTGCTGTTACATTGAAATCACCAAAAATACATTTAATTACACAATTCATATTAAGTTACCTGAAGAGCTCTTGTACAATATAATCGGAACAAAATTTACTTTCAGCATACAGAAATGCCATGTGTGTTCCTCACATATTCAGTGCATATATTCTGCATCAGACAGTGAAGGAATACTGGCAATATGTCTGTGTTTTAAAATTTATTGATACTGCAGTGTTTCCAAAGGTTGGTGACGTGTGTGTGTGTGTGTGTGTGTGTGTGTGTGTGTGTGTGTGTGTGTGCGTGCGTGTGTGTGTGTGTGTGTGTGTGTGTGTGTGTGTGTGTGTGTGTGTGTGTGTGTGTGTGTGTGTGTATGTGTGTGCATGTGTGTGTGTGTGTGTGTGTATGAGTGTGTGTGTGTGTGTGTGTTTAATGTGATTGTGTACAGGTGAGCACTGAGACAGCTTCTGTTGTGTGTGTTCCAGAACTAACCTGTCCCCAAGGCTGGAAGGTGTTCAACTCCAGCTTGTACTACATCTCCTCTGAGAAAAAGACGTGGAGTGACAGTCAACAAGACTGCAGAGAGAGAGGAGCTGACCTGGTGATCATTACCAGCAGAGAGGAACAGGTGAGAGAGAGAGGAGCTGACCTGGTGATCATTACCAGCAGAGAGGAACAGGTGAGAGAGAGAGAGGAGCTGACCTGGTGATCATTACAAGCAGAGAGGAACAGGTGAGAGAGAGAGAGAGGAGCTGACCTGGTGATCATTACCAGCAGAGAGGAACAGGTGAGAGAGAGAGAGAGGAGCTGACCTGGTGATCATTACCAGCAGAGAGGAACAGGTGAGAGAGAGAGGAGCTGAGCTGGTGTTAGTAACAGGTGAGAGAGACAGAGAGACACAGACAGGGGTATGGCAGCTATTCCTTGTAGGTGCAGCTGGAGTTGTAATCAGTGCTGCTTTAACTCCAGTTGTTAGCACTAGCATGTGCACCAAAGTCTTCACTGGCCTTTGAAATAGAATTGATTTCAGTATCTACCGAATCTGTCGTGATACAAGGCCATGATGACCTCGAGCCCAGCTGGCTTCATTCTGCCAGATATAGGGCAGGTACCTGCTAGCTGAAGCAGCTGCTCAGATGATGTCACTAGAGTGGCAACTATCCTCCAATGAACACCCAGTCTGATGTCATACCTATGACCCCTCTTCAAACCCTCTGTTCCCTCAAGATCTCTGCGCTCTGCATCCACAGGGCAACTGATTGCTCTTCTCAGACACAATCCCTGTCTGTACTGGTCCCTCAGTGGTGGAATGAACTCCCCACAGGGGTCAGGACAGCGGAATCACTGACCATCTTCCGACACAGACTGCCAGCTACAAGACCCACCTCTTCAGACTGCATCTCGGTTCCACCTCTATCCCCACCTGCTAATACCTGCTACTTCTTGTTAGCTTTGTTAACTTTATGTGTAGTGTTATGATGTATTATGAATTTGTGTTCTAGGACCTGTTGTATCGTAGTATTCTTGGCTTTTGTCAGAGTACACGGGTTAACTTGTGGTCGGGCTTGAATAGTGTTATGCTCACACTCACCAGTCTGGGAGTGTTGTTAGCCTGGTCTGACACTGTAGCTTGTTGAAATTGAATGGATACACTTACGTTCTATTGCGATGGAAGTCACTCTGGATAAGAAGGTCTGTTAAATGCATGTAATGTAATGTAATGTAGTGCCTGTGTGACTTGTATAAAAACTAGATGAGTGTATGAAGTACCATCCTCAGAGGCACAGAGGTGTGTATCACTGGCAGGCCAGGATGATGATCCCTGATGCAGCTGAGAAACAGTATGTTTACGGCTTCAGTTCATGATCACACTTTCGCTGCACACTGCATGAGTGTTACACTGGTAAAGCTCAACAAAACTGAAGTGCTGAGAAAAAGATGAAAGAATGCTGAAAGAGGAAGGAGAGAACAGGACAGAGGAAGTGATGTGAATAGAGTAAAAGGGAAAGAGAGCGAGAGTGGGATGGATCGAACTCTTATTTCTGCTGGTTGTTCAGGTGCTGAAACTGTATTCTCTGCTCTCCTTCAGGAATTCATCCAGCGACTCAATATACGTGCCTGGATCGGCCTGACTGACAGAGATAGAGAGGGAACCTGGAAGTGGGTGGACGGCACAAGACTGACTACAGAGTAAGAGCAGATGCAACACTGTTACAGAGTGAAAGACTGACCACAGAGTATGAGCAGAATCAACACTGTAAAAGAGTGAAAGACTGACCGTAGAGTCAGAGCAGATTCAACACTGTTACAGAGAGGTAGTGATCCCTGTGTAAGAGCAGTAGCTGTTTCTCTCCTCAGTGTGTCCTCACTTCCTTCTCTCTGTCCCTCCTGATGAAGGTGCATGTGTCTCATTCTCTGTGCTGCTGCTGCTTTCAGGTACTGGATGAGTGGAGAGCCTAATGATGAGAATAATGAGGACTGTGCTGAAAACCGTCAGGGAGGCTGGAATGATTTACCTTGTTCCAACCAAAGGAACTGGATCTGTGAGAGAAAGGAGGTCCCTAACTGACACACCCAGGGCTTTAATAATCACCAGACTCCAACATAAACATCATTCCTCAGAACAGTTTCCTCTGTGAATTAAGCTAAGATGTAAAAATGCCATCTTGGCCGGGTCTGTCTGAACCACCCTGTTCCTGCTGTATTCAGCTGCAGCTCACTGCTGCCCTCTACAGGACAATGTGGTAACAGGATTGATGGAGGTGGAGCATTGCACCACTGAATCCCTCCTAATGCATTTTCATCTTTTCATCTACACTCTGAGTCTGCTTTCCCTTTTCTTATTTCATATTTTTTATAATGTTTTCCTTTTATAATATTTCCTCCTTGCTGTTTACTCTGTTATCGCCCTAAAATAACAGCATCTCAACAATAAAGAGTTGGGGAAGCAGAAATGTCAGCTTTATTCTGATACTGGCCAATTTTGATTCCTTCATCTCGGTCAGTCAAAGTTCATGCAGAAGCCTTTCCCTGGTTCCTGTTGACCTGGGCCTCCCCTGGGCAGGTACGTTTCCTTGCTGTGTCAAATTTTCCCAAGTTAAACTCATTTATGATATCTCTTATTCTTTAAATTAAAAGTAGTAAGCCTACATCTCTTAAAGGTGTATGATTTTGTCAGCTAATAATTGTTTTGTTGATTCAGCAATCTGTAATAAACATCTTGTGTTGTGTGTGCTGTTTATCTTTTCAATGTTATCCTCCATTCACAATTTGGGTTTGATTAACTGATGAACAAGTTAGTAGATTATCATTCTTATTTGTATTACAATGACCTGGAACGGCCTGAAGTGAAATTGCATGACATGATGCTGTTTCTCCTTCTGTCACACTGATGGCTGCAGGTCCATTCTAGCTGAAGCAGCAGCATTGACAGCACATGTAAGAAATAATAAGTATTTGAGTTTCACAGGAAAGTTCATTTAAAATGGGTTTCAATCTGACTGAATAAGATGTTTCTAACAGTCAACACTGAATGCAGTTACTTCAGCTTAACTATGAGCATAATACAATATCAACAGTGTAATCAATAGTAACACAGTATTAGCACTGACTCAGGTGAGGTACCAATGTTTAAATCTAACGGATGCAGCCTCTGCACATTTACCTCTCTGCAGCAGAGAGCTGTGGAGGAAGCAATGGAGGAGCTGCATCAGGGTCCATCCAGCATTCCTGAGCCAGAGCTCCAGGCTCTGTGTTTCCCAGCATTCCTGAGCCAGAGCTCCAGGCTCTGGGTTTCCCAGCATTCCTGAGCCAGAGCTCCAGGCTCTGGAAGCCTCTCTGTCCCTGGAGGAGCTGATGGCAGCAGAACTCTAGGAGGCTCCTGGGACTGGTTTCACAAAGAAATATCTAAAGCATGCTGGGATATAACTGGTGTTGAACTTGGTGTTTTACTGGAGAACTGAAAATAAGGGGAACCTCCACATAGTTGCAGAACAGTGCTGACTTTACTCTGAAAAACTTCAGATTTATGAAGATTGTACAGATGCATGTGTGAGTGCATTACAACATACTGTGAAAAGCAGTTACAATCAGGCTTAGAAGTGTAACAGGGTCATTGATAATTAGTGGATGTACTGGTCTACAGAGGCAGGTCAATCTTTGATGTTTTGTGTTTAATGAGTTATTTACTCTGGGCATTATTTCTCTTGATCAAGGAAAGGCCTTCAATCAAAAGGATTACATTTTATTCAAGACTTTAGGGTTTTCTGGGTAAGCCTTCAGATCATACATGAGATTTTAATACACTGCAGAGCAGAGCATGATAAAAGTAAATATGCTGTCAGTTCTGTTTCCAGCCACTAGGGGGATCAGGGGGCAGGGGTGTCCCCCCTCTGGCCTCCTGTTCTCTCTCTCCTTGGAACCCCTGCCCTGCTCCTTAAGCAGCTTACAGTGTTCAGGGTTACCTGTTAAACTAACAGCATATGCTGATGATATCACTGCTGTGCTCAGTAACTGAGAAGATGAAGCAGCACTTTCTGAATGTTTGCTTCAGCAGGGATTAACTGGGACAAGTGCACTGGTGATGGACCTGCATTTTCCACAAAATACCTGAAAGCCAGGAATGCAACAAATGGAAAAACACTTATTGTTCAAAGCTAGACATTTTTTGCACTGAATGATGACCTTTTTGAATGCTGTAGCAAGTGGACAATTAATGGCATACAAGAGGAAAATAATGGAGTTTAATGAAATTGTTGATATGCTCACCAAAACAGTTTTGTGCTTTTACAGTTAACAACTGTTAACAAACTAAAATTGGAACTTGAAACGCAATCACTGAAACCTGACACTCATGTACCAAATCCCTAAACCAAGCCTGCAAAATTGCAAGCACAATTTCTGCTTTACACACAGTTTTCCATTCTAAATCACACTTTTTGCAAAACACTACAGACAGTTCTCTACATTAGGCACAACGTTCAAAATCAGAGGTGGACACCCCGGCTTCAGAAAGTAAAAGTCCTACCTTCTATTTGTTCTAGCCATTCACTAAACAAGGTGTTTTCACTAATTAGCTCCTCTACCTGGCTGAAGAGTTGTGGTAATTAAATTCAGCTGGTGTAGTGCATGGGTGGAACAAATACGAGGCAAGACTTTTACCTTCTGAAGCCGGGGTGTTCCACCTCTGTTCAAAATTAAAACCTCTTGTGTTCCTTTGGAAAGCAACGCCAATCAAAATGCCAAGCTTTATTTACCAATTGGCAACACCCACTCCTCACAGGTGTAAACACTAGCTGCTTAATTGTTCACTTAGAAATCAGAGCTTTAGCACTATAAAAAGGCCACAGGTGAGCTCTCCTGTTCTCGAGGAAAATGGAGGTCAATGGTGAAGCTAGAGCTAGAGCTAGAGCTAGAGCTAGAGCTAGAGCTAGAGCTAGAGCTAGAGGTTGACGAGGACGAGGACGAGGACGAGGACGAGGACGGACAGTTGTCTCAGATGAGATCAGGGCCACATTGGTTGACCATGTGCTCAACCATGCAGTGAGTATGAGTGAGGCTGGGCAGAGAGTTCAGCCCAACCTGAGCTGCTACACGGTTGCATCTGTCATCCGTACATTTAGAAATGAGAACCGGTAAACTACCTACTATCTACACTATGCTACTGCTCTTTATGTATGTATACTGTAGTATACTCCAGTCCAAAATCAGTAGGCCTATGTTACTCAGTGATTGTTGGCCAATGTCACAGTAATGTCATTTCATATTGGGGAAAGTATATTAGCTTACTGTAACTAATCATATCATATTTTTGGATCTTCTGCAGAACTGAGAGATAACCAGGCCATATTGGAAGACACCGGCTGTTCACACCAGACCAGGAGACCGCTATTGTGAACATGGTGGTGGCAAACAATACCATTAGACTACAAGAAATCCAGAACCACATAATTGCAGACAACACAATATTCAATAACATTCACCAGGTGGGCTTAGCTACATTGGACCATCACTGTATAGACGCATTAGAGAACTGTAATCCAGTGTATTGTGCTTCACCATATTGACTGCTCTAGGTCTATTTCTCATATTGTCTTGTTTCAGAGAGTCTTGGAGCTGGATGCCGATGCAATTCAGCATGTTTATATTTTTATTGATGAGGCTGGCTTTAACCTAGCCAAAAGAAGGGGACGGGGACAGAACATTATTGGCCACCATGCCATTGTGAATGTCCCTGAACCGCGTGAAGGGAACATCACCATGTGCACAGCCGTTAGCCAGCAAGGCATCCATCACCATGCCAACCTTGGTCCCTACAACATTGCCCATCTCATCACATTCCTGGACACACTACATGGTATCCTCATTCCAGTTGAGCAGAGGGGTGGACCAGAGCAGCCCAGGTATGTTGTCATCTGGGACAACGTGAGTTTCCACCGCTGCTCTGGTCATCGACCACCCACAATCTATTGTTCTATACCTCCCACCATATTCCCCATTCCTAAACCCAATTGAAGAGTTTTTTTGGCATGGCGATGGAAGGTGTGTGACCGCCATCCCCTCGCACGCATGCCTCTTCTCCAGGCGATGGAGGATGCATGTGGTGACGTTGATGTGGGGGCTTCCGGTGGCTGGATCCGTCACTCCAGAAGATTCTTTCCCCTCTGTTTAGCCAGGGAGAACATTGCATGTGATGTAGATGAGGTGCTGTGGCCAGACCAAAATAGGAGGCAGGATGCAGCCTAATGTCTTTTTTCTTACATTTTGCATTTGTTTTTGTCTTTGTGTTTAGAGTTTTGAAAAAATGAGCTTTTTTTTTTTTTTTTTTTTTTTTTTTTTACAGAAAACCCTCTCTTACTGAATGTTTTTCCTGGTTTTCTCCTGTGTGGCATGTTGTGAGTGTCTTACATACAAGTGTTCCCAAATACTGCATTTTGGGGAAAAAATGTGTTACTGTATTGCATTTGTGTGTTTATTTATATATATTTGAGTAGATATACATTAGCTGGTTGTAAAAGATTGATACAGTACAGTGTAATGCTGAAAATGCAAAAGTCATAAACCGACTGAGAACACTCATAGTAGTGTTTTATGTTGAGCACATCAGTGTGAGCACCTAAAAACATGTCAGGATGTGTGGGAAGCCCCACCCCTCTCCCTGACCACCCCTCCCCCAACCAGGCCCCCAACACTGGCCCACCAATCAGCTCACAGCGCAGAGGGAAGTAAAGCAAGGGCAATCTTTATTTAATACAGTTCTTAAACTGTACAACACACAGACTGTCAAAGAGCTCATGATGGAGAGATGGAGAGATAAGGTGAGCACAGGTATGACATAGCATTTCATACCCCATAATTAACACCTGCCCATCTACATTTACATTTTTACATTTATTTATTTAGCAGACGCTTTTACCCAAAGCGACGTACAAAAGTGCATACAGTAAGTATAGCGACAGTACAGGGACTGGATGTGTACAGTTCCACAATGAGACAGTAGTTCTCAGCAAACTCTGTTTGAGGACACAGTACTAGCTAATTTATACAACTACAGGGTATGGGGCAACTAACAAGATCTGAATTCAGCACAAAGAGTGCCAGAGTAAAGGCAGTAACAGAAAAAATAACACCAGCATAAACACCATAAATATACATGACTCATGCTGCTTACTGGTTTAAATGCTGTTTGCTTTACACAGAACATTCTAATGAATCTGGACCTTTGCATTCACTAAGTGCACAAGTAATATCAGCATTCATGCTGTATTGTGTATGTATTATAAGGGTATATTATATGTAACACTATTGTTTTTAGTACAACACCAGCACACACATTATTAATACAACAAAGGAGAAAGTCAGACATAGTGGTTAAGGATACATGACCTGGGGGGACAAAGCACTAACATTTCCCCATTACAAGTAAATAACAATACAAACATGAATGCAACAAAGGAGAACATCTGTAACAGTCCATTCACCATTCCTGACAAACCTGACATCTGGCCAACACTGGACTTTGTTAGGTCCAAACCATATTGTGGAAGGACAGTCGTCTCCTCATTTGAAGATAACTGAAGGACACACTTACATAATTTCTACTGTGAAGGGAAAGGAACAGATTAGGAGCCATCATAAGAAATCACACACAAAAATAAACAATTAATTTGATGTGATGTTGCAAACTCGTATGTGGATTTATCTAGAGTGCTGGAATCTCTTGGGGAACTTTAATCAAAGTTCCTTTCTCTGCATGTTTAGAGGTGAAAGAGATGCCAGCAGGTCTGGTAAGCTTGTTGCCAGGAAACAATTCCAGGACATTGGCCCCACGGTGTTGAGATGCCCAGTACCAAGCTTGACCTCCGATGAGGAGGCCACCCCCTCCTCTCATGAAATCCAGCACCTCCTCAACCTGCCTGTCACTGTAAGCAACATGGCAGAAGACCCCAACAGTTCCATCGTAGCTGGAGAGGGTCTTGACCTTGAAGCCGCTCTTGGTCAGGTGATCAGGCAGGTGGGACATCCCAGACACACCCACTGCGGCGTGAGTGTGGGGTTTCAGCCACTCTATGGCATTTTTAACAAACTGTCCAAATGCTGGTATCCCGATTGCTCCTTGGATGTAGTCTTCATGAGCTGCAACGACCACCTTGCCCCGGCCGTAGCGGGAGGCAGCGAGGAGGACGTGCCCAGAGGGACTCACTGCCAGAGGGATGGCGTTCTCACCAGACAGCTGCAGCTGGCAGGGTTGTGCGTGATGTGGAAATGGGAACTCTCCAATGCCCCTCAGCAGGGCTTTGTAATCAACCATTTTTATGTCTCCATCTGTTGGGGGGAGATTTTGGTTTTGATCTTCTTTGCTCATTACTTTTTCCGTTGTGCAGGTCACATCATCTCTTTACATAAAACATTTAATCAAATGACTGGAAATCAGAGTGCTGATTGACGCCATCATCTACGTTTAGCTCTAAATAAAAACAGCGATATGCCGCTGAAGCCCTGTCTTTATCAGATTCAGAATTCACACAGGCTTCTCAGCAGGTCTGACAGGAGAATCACTATAGCTACACAAACCAGCAGTGGTCTCTCTGCCCACTGAATTTAAATGTCTTAACTGCATTTGAATAAGGCAGTGGCAGGTAAATTGGAGTTAGAGTTGGTAAATCAGTTTCTGGAATGCCAAACTCCTGGTCTGTTCCTGCAGACAGAGATTCACCCCCAACTGTACCTTCATTGCCAAGATTGCGCCCTTATAATGGTGTGAAGTAAATTTTAATATTGTAAAATTTTAAGGTGTTGTTAATATATTTCTACGTACAGGACATAGCCAAGCCTGACATGAAACGTCTTTTTTAAATAGACCAGGTTTTGGTCCTAATTGGAAGCTCCACTAGCAAGCCAGATTGTAGCGGTGGTTTCCCCCATATTGCAGATAGCCAGGCATACAGCAGAGTGAGTGTTGAATGAGGCAGACTTGTGTTTAACTGCCAGCTGTCAGTCCTGTCCTGCTGCCCTCCCCATCAGATGGTGAAATACAGCCTGCGATGGGGAGGCCTGCTAATGCTACAAGGCAGCTAGAGGAGGCAGCTAACTGGCTACAGTGTCTATAACAAAACCATGGTAGCCTAGCGATGAGCTAGCTGGCCACGAAAGAGACACATTGCAGCAGAACTGATCTGAGTTGCCCTCTACTGGAGATGGTCAATGTAGCTCATAGTTAGAAGGGATCCAGCTAGACAGCTAGCAAGATAAACAGCAGAGTTAATTCAAGACAGCAGGATCAGGTGTAATTGAATTTCTTACTGCTGGTGCTGCCACCTACAGCCAGCAGTGGTTAGGCCAGACTCATGCTGTATATGGCATCAGAGGAAGCAGCTCACCACAGACAGCAATGCAGAGAGAACGCAAGAGAGGAGAGGCAGCAGCTGACCTCTGCTCTCTGCTACAGACAGAGCATACACACACACACACACACACACACACACACACACACACACACACACACACACACACACACACACACACACACACACACACACACACACATACACTCATACACACACACAAACACACACACACACGCACGCACGCACACACATACACTCACACACACACGCACACACATACACTCATACACACACACACGCACACACATACACTCATACACACACAAACACACATACACACACACACACACACGCACACACTTATGACATTCAGCTTTAACCTACAGAATATTTCACATGGTTATTTCAGGTTGTATACATCCAGGTATACAATTTCTTATATGGAGCTTTTACAAATATTCATTTTTAGGCTGTAAACTCATATTTTACTCACCCAGATCTGAGATCATCTTCTGAATCCTGTCTTTCTCAATGCTTAACTGGTCTCTCTCTGCTTTAAGGATGGTGTTACTGGTCTCTAACTGGTCTCTCTGTGATTTGAGGATGGTGTTATTGCTCTCTAACTGGTCTCTCTCTGCTTTAAAAATGTTGTAATTGGTCTCTAACTGGTCTCTTTCAGCTTTAAGGATGGTGTTACTGGTCTCTAACTGGTCTCTCTGTGATTTGAGGATGGTGTTATTGCTCTCTAACTGGTCTCTCTCTGCTTTAAAAATGTTGTAATTGGTCTCTAACTGGTCTCTTTCAGCTTTAAGGATGGTGTTACTGGTCTCTAACTGGTGTCTCTCTGCAGTGTAGTTGGCTGTAAGGAGTGACAGGGTCTCAGACAGTTGGTTTTGCTTCTCCATGGTTTTGTTTACCACTCCATTATCTGCAGAGGAAGGGAAAACCATAGTGCACTTTACTGAATCACACACACTGACAGCATGAGCTCACTCACTGACCCAATGACTGCAGACTAGTAAGAAGCAGCACCTGCTAAACTCACAGTGGATACAGAGCAGCGTGATGGCGGTCAGTAGCAGAACACACAGCAGCCCCAGACACACTGCAGTCCATCTGTAGAATCTTCTCCCTGCAGATTCAGATCAGTGTCTGAGTGTTCCATCATAAGTGTATTCTTCCTTTTGTAAAATGAGTAAAAGTAAAAGCATACGCGTAAAAAGTAAATCTAAAAAATTCAAAGCTCACCACCTCACTTTACCTCACCATATTAACCAATCACCTCAGCCAACACTACCCAGCCCAGCGTCCCAACAACCCTCTCCCATGTTTCCTGCATCCTTCTGCTGCACTAAGTCCTGTGTTTTTCCAACTTACCATCTCAGGTACAAAGATTCATCTATCATGTGTCACATCCAACTGTGAAATGTGAGAAAAAGTGATAAAAGTTCCACTGTAGCAGGTGGTAGATGAGACCGTGAAAATCTCAGATAGCAGGCAGATCCTGTTTCTCTTATTCATGAGAAAAAATCTTTTCCTTGTTATGAGTGGAAGGAGCTCCTTCAATCCAGCAACGAGAACATCAAAAGTTCCTGTTTTTTTTTAGTCAAAAATAAAGTCGCACAAAGGAATGCTTCATAAATAATGTCAAATGAAGTTTTAAAAGTGTTTTTAATGTCCAAATCATTAAAAAGAAGTTTTTATATTATAATATTTATATTTTTATATATATATATTTATTTATTTTTATATATCTATTTATTTATATTTATATTTATATATAATATTTATAATATAATATTTGAATAACTAAATAATTTTCCATTTTAATCCAAATGGTACCATTTCAGTTGAGTTTTTTTATATGTGCAAAGATAGACTTACATCTACATACATATATACATACATATGTTCATACATACATGCATGCTTACATAGATGTTTCCAATATAATACATTTTACAATGTATTGAAATGTAAAAGTATGTTGCAATGTGTCGTGATGTTAGAATTTGACTCTGTGGTTGATATGCAGTAGGAAGCCATACTGGGAAGAGAAGGGGGTCCAAATGTACTGTGTATAGTCATATCATTTCATGTCATATTGCAAGGTTGTAAAAATATCATTGTTCTGCATTGTGATGGAGAGATTTCACCTGTCTCCAGGAACTGTTTGTTATCATTCATTGGTTTAATTGTGTGTTATGTTGTGGTGTTATGTGTGTTAAATATTAATTTAATTTCAGCTTCATCATTACTGACCCCCTTTCAATTAACTTCATCCAAACCAGATCAATTATTAGCTGAAATAGTGTGTGTTTAGTGAATAGAGGAGGAAGGACTTCTGTCCTGTTTGTGTTGTGTGTGCCCTCTAAGGCTGGCTTTTTTCTTTGATTTCATTTATGTATTTTATTTCTTTAATTTGTGTAGAATGTGATAGGGTGGGAGAGCAGGAGTGTCTGACAGAATCACAGATGATGCACACCTAATGAGAAACCACTGCACTCACTGCACACAGAACGTGTCTGACCACAGTCAGAAGTGAAAGCTTTGCCTTCTGCAGTGTTGCTGGGCTGTTACTGAAGCCTGGAAGCAGAGATACCCTTTGTGCACCTACTGTATGTGCGGCACATGGGCAGCAGGGGTCAGACTGGCATTGCATGTCCGAGCAGCCCAGAGGGGATGCCACCAGAGGGATCACTGAGGTTTAAAGTGAAGAAAAATTATATATTATTCTATGAAATCAGCGTTGACCCCTTCATGACTCCATATCTCATCTGCTGTTGCATTTCTGATTACTGAGGTGCACATGCACATTGCAACAGTGTTGTTGAATAGAATATTGCAACAGAGACATATGTTCAAGAGTAATATATTATCAGAACAGAGGAACAGTGATAGTGACCATTTTAATGCACAGATGCTCTTTTAATGTACGGATGCTTCCTTGTTTTGTAAAATTTCATCCTTCTTAGCCTACAGAACACTTTCAGCCTCATCTTTTCCGGGTACTGCAGCAGGCTGCAGCTCTGAGGGTTGAGGTGAGGTTGAGGCTCATTATTTTCTTATAAACATGTAAAAAAAAAAATAAAACACATACTTTGTTTTCCATGTTTTTTTTTTTTTTTTTACATGTTTTAAGTGTCCATTGTGTTTGTGTGTTTCTCCCTTGTGCCCTTACCTGAGTGCTGATCTCCTGGGCTGCTCTTTGGGTTCTGATCTGCTGTGGTTCTAGACCTGCAGGACTGGATGGTTTCTGCATTGGCGTAGATATCATCACACATCTCCATGGTGCAGACTCTGAACCTGTCATCTGTGTGTTCTGAGATGTGTCAGAACAGTTTTTTCATGTGAGTGACACAGGAAACAGACATAGCAAGAACTCAAGCGTGTGTGTTTGTGTGCGAGAGAGAGATGGACAGAGAGAGAAGGTGTGAAATTCAATGTTAAGACAATTATTATGAAAATGATGCTTTAAGAATATCAAAGAAATCACTGACAAAATGTCAAAAATGTATATTCTCACTCCAGAAGACAGAGGAACAGGCCTGAAACACCTTCTGTCAAAGAGGAAGAGGTGCAAGTCTCTCGGTGGTGCTCTCTCCTGGTACAGATCAGCTCTTTGTGATAAGTTAACATTTGTGCGGCTAAATGAGGACTCTTATCCAGCATTAAGTACAGTGTCCCACACGGGTCAGCCTGCCTGATGTTCACACTGCCACTCAGTAATATCCAGCAAGACAGGTTTTATTTTCATTGTAAAACAAATGACGCACAACGACATTAATAGTTCTGTCTGATTGAGATGGAGTTTCCATCTCATGATCTTGGTCTCATGACCACATAAATGTGCGCTTAGTCTGGTTCTGGTTCTTTGGGGTTCCGGTCTTGACTCCAACTCTGGTGTCTAATATATTGTACTGTGCAAGTACATGATAGTGATTTGTGCTCTCCCACAATTTTGATCATTTCATGTTTATCTCTAAAGTCCAGCTCAGAGTTTTCAATGCAATGCAGTTCCGCCAACCCTTCAAAATGAAAAAAATACTTTGGATTTCTTTTTTGTCATATATTTTAAGTCTACATCGTATTTGTGTCTTACCTGAGTGCTGATCTCCTGGGCTGCTCTTTGGGTTCTGATCTGCTGTGGTTCTGGACCTGCAAGACTGGATGGTTTCTGCATTGGCATAGATATCGTCATACGACTCCATGGTGCAGACCCTGAATCTGTAGTCTGCGTGTGCTCTGTCACGGGTCTTTACTGTGTTGTACAGGATGTGGTGGTTTTTCTGAAGGTGTTAAATCCTGTGCAATGACAAACGATTAATAAAAATGAAGCTTTCTGGATACCTCCTGGATATCCTCAAAGTCTGGACTTGAGAAGAAAATACTCACTCACAAAACACATTTTATTCTTAAATGAAAAATGTCTCCAGAGGAAAGCTGAATAGACCTGAAAGCTTGTTTGTCAAAGAGGAAGTGGTACAGGTCGCTTGGTGGTGCTTTCTCCTGGTACAGGTCATTTGTGATACATTGACTTTTGTACAGCTAAAAGAGGACTCATGACTTGGCCAAACTACAGTACGGTGTCCCATAAGGTTCAATCTTAGGGCCTTTCTTCTTCCTGCTGTAGAGGTTTGGTTCATTTTTGTAAAGACTGAAGAACTCTATGCACTAAGCTTTGAGAAATGGACCAGAGAAATGTACATGTGAAAAGCAGGTGCTAACAGCCCTGGACTGCATCTCTTTGCCTGAGCTGCTGTTGGCTGTGTGTGTCTCTGATGTGACAGACAGTGGATCTGTGAGGTGGAAGGACGGCGCTCTGAAAGTATGTTGCAGTGTGTCGTAATGTTAGAATTTGACTCTGTGGTTGATATGCAGTAGGAAGCCATACTGGGAAGAGAATGGGGCCCAAATGCACTGCCTAAGTGTTTGTGTCACATGACCTCACCTGGGCACAGGAAATTCCATGCTTCATGGGCTGCCATTGTTTTATAACAATACAAATTTTTAACAGAACAGAGGGGGAAATATCAGTGATATGCTAGTATAGGAATATGAATAATAGGGAAAAAGACTTAATTAGGGAGACGCACTGAAGAAAGAGAATGTAATTATACAGAGACACTGAGCTGTGTGCATCCTCTCATTCATTCTCAGTTCCCACACTGTCCTGTGGAGGGCAGCACTGAGCAGCAGCGGAACACGGCAGGAACAGGGAGATTAACGTTTCACTGAGACCACGTGTCGTTATTCTTTACCTTTATTCTACCAGGTGAACACACAGGTAAATACACTGAATGTTAACTGAGCAGGACGATAGTGGTTTATGATTTGGGGTCCAGGGACAGCATTACTCTTACAAAGGCTGGAATGTACCCCATCATCTGTGAGTCGTTTAACTCATACAGCACCTTAACCCTAACCCCTAGCCTCTAATCTGTAACTCCTAACCTCAACTCCTAATCTGTAACCCCTAACCCTAACCCTAACCCCTGACCCCTAACCCCTAACCCCTAACCCCTAACCGACACAGCAGTGGCTATGATAACATTTGTCAGCTGCTTTATAATGAAAGGGGCTGCAGTTCTGTGCGAAAACTACAAACACAAACTGATTCGCAACAAGTTCAAAACCACCAAGATAACTCCGCTCTGCTTCCACAGGCCAACTGACTGCCCCGTCCCGATGGAGTCGCACCTCTCAGACACGATCCCTGTCTGTTCTGGTCCCTCAGTGGTGGAATGAATTCCCCATGGGGGTCAGGACAGCAGAATCACTGGCCATCTTCCAACGCAGACTGTAGACCCACCTCTTCAGACTGCGTCTCTCTTCCACCTCAGTCTCCACCCCTAACACCTGCTACTTGTACTCTTACACATAACATAAACAGCGAGTAACTTTATATGTGTTTTGGATTCTGTGATGTGGTGACTGATGTATGGTAGTGTGTGTACTTGGCTTCCCTCAGTTTCCAGGCTGTCTAGTCAGGTTGCACAAGTTCACTTGTGGTCGGGCTTGAATAGTGTTATGCTCACACTCACGGGCCTGGTTTGTGACCATTCAAGCTCTACCACAAGTCAACTGTA
>CM032894.1:923637-976137 GCA_019176425.1 Megalops atlanticus
TTTTTGAGAAATATATTTTTCTTACAAGAAAACCCTGCACACACACATACACACAACCAGGTCTCACATGTGCCCATACATACAAAGAACTCATACAAACACATACAACACACACACACTCTCTCTCTCTCTCTCTCTCTCTCATAAACACACTCAAACACACTCTGTCACTCACAAACTTACAAACTCTCTCTCTCTCACACACACACAAAGACACACACACACACACACACACACTCTCTCTCTCTCTCTCTCATAAACACACTCAAACACACTCTGTCACTCACAAACTTACAAACTCTCTCTCTCTCACACACACACAAAGACACACACACACACACACACTCTCTCTCTCTCTCTCATGAACACACTCAGACACACTCTGTCACTCACAAACTTACAAACTCTCTCTCTCTCTCACACACACACACACACTCTCTCTCTCTCATAAACACACTCAAACACACCCTGTCACTCACAAACTTACAAACTCTCTCTCACATAAACACACAAAGACACACACACACTCTCTCTCTCATAAACACACTCAGACACTCTGTCACTCACAAACTTACAAACTCTCTTTCTCTCTCTCTCTCACACACACACACACACACACACACACACACGTATCCATGCATACAATCAACAAAAACACAAGCTTCTCAGACTGCTGTTTTCTTTTTGAGTTCTTTGTTCTTCATTTGTTTACTTTGCAGTCCCTTACCAACACTGGCTTAAATATGCATCACTTCCAAGAAGGAAAGAGAGATCATATTCTGACAGAAATAAATCCTAGCTGACCTCACAAAAGGCACAGCCAGCAAAGCATATTACATGATTCCAGTAAGCAGGGTCAGAGAAAACTGGTCAATCAAATATTCTTAGTACATTCATAGAGTAGTGTGCTATTTAGCATGGTCAGAGAAGACCAATCACTCAGATTTGTTTAGTGCATTTATGGAGAAGTGTATCTTTTAGCGATTCAGTGATTAAGTGCACTTGTGTTAGTTTGCTTCTTTGGCATTAGGAGGTTGTGGGTTGGTGTCCCCTCTCTTTATAACATCACACAGAGGATGTGTTTAAAGTGTGCATATTGGTTGTGATGGTGTAATGGATGAGCTGCTCCTGTTGGCACCTTGGCCTTCATACTGGGACTCTGGCCGCTCGTAACCCTTTTTAATGAAGCTCTCTGTATTGTGGGTGTGGCATCTACGTTACATTCAGGTGTGCGTGAGAAGTGTTTACAATGCACTTGGGACTAGGGACTTGTTATCTTTGATCATATCCTTTTGCCTGGCATGTAGCATTGTCCCCGATGATAAACCGTTTGATCTTCACACTGCCAGTTTGACTGAAACAAACCAAGTCCTCACTAAGAGAAAAAAAAAGTTAAAGCATTTTTTGAAAATGAAACTAAGTGGTTTACATCATTGTGGTGGATTAAGACTTGAGCCAAGCTTAATGTTGTGGTTTAGGTTAGAAGCTTTAATGCCGTTAGCCTGAGGCCTGATAGACCTGCTCCGGTGGTGTGTGACAGACTTCAGCCATGGGAAGCACATGGTTAACAATGGGAAGAGTGCCATTTATGCACATCGAGAAAAAGAAAAATTCCATACAAATGATCTGTAATCTGCCATTACAACAACATTCCCAAATGTAACACTGCTCTGATTGTTGAATAATTCTCAGACAACCAGAGACTTCAGTCGGAATAAAGCTTTATTGCATGATATCATGGAGAGAAGTGCATAGTGCTGCATTTCTCAAGTGTAGACAAGGTCAAACATATATTTTATTGTAGAGTTAAAAAAAATAAAAATACTAGGAGTAGAGTAACTGTGACAGGATACATATGTTGGGAACATCCTCACAAAAGAAGAAAAACTAGATACCCAATATCACAAGAATAAGAAAATAGTGCCCAATAAAAAAACTGAGAGCTCCCCTCTTTTGTCATTTGTGAGAAATAACTTTTTAGGAGTTTTCAGGGGGGAATGTTCTCTTATTTTTGAGTATTTCTCACAATACAGGGGGAAACAGGCCTCTGTTTGTACCCTGTTGCACAATGAGTGCATATTCATTAATCTCTGAGAAGCCATGATTTGTCAGGCAGTGGTCACTGAGCCGGGACTCGGTCAGGCTGCGGTCACTGAGACTGTACTCAGTCAGGAATGAAATAGTTTTCTCTTCCTCCCTCTTTCTCGAAACTTGCTGATTGTTTCTGGGAAGAACTGAAGTGTGGGCGATACAAAGGGTTAATGACAGCTTTGCTGGTCTGACATTATGAAGGGGTCAGTAAAGGAAGCATGTTACAGTGAGCTTATTTTAATTATGCAGTATGGGTTAATTTGGCAGTTTTGGTAAATTTACTTGTTGTTTTTTGTTTTTTGCTCTTTCTGAGAGCTGTCAAGAGCAAGCAACACTCAAAGCCTCTCTCGTTCTCCTCCCCTGATCTCCTCCATTGTTCTGTGACAGTTTCACATGACTTCTCCCATAAGCAGGCTGTCAGCACTTCACCGGTTGAAATTCCATGCCAAAAATCATGATGACTAACAAAGCCAAACCTACTATTTCCTTATTACTTTTCATTCTCCAGTAAAATAATAATTCAGGCTCCATTAAAGGTGTGGGTGTGGCCCTCTCTCTCTGGTGGCAGAGCGTACCACTGTTTGTTTAGGCAGCAGGCACCATTTCTGGGAGAGCTAGCGGTTGCTTTGGAAACAGAGGTGACTGTGAGTTGATAAGTTATTTAAAAAAAGCGAAAAAAAAAAAAAAGTCACAACATAAACACTTAATCGCCCACAATAGCTGTCCTCTGTGACCTCACAGGAAGGGAAACGGTATCGGAGCTTAGCTCACCCAAGAATGAGGAAACACTCGTTTGCTTGCTCACATGTTTCTCCACCTCTGCAAGGCTAGGCCCCTTCCTCCCCACGCCGGGACGGAAACGCTCACTGCAAGGTGTGTGCACTGCGACTGAGGAACTGCGGTCACACTCAGGAGCATGAAGTGACGCTACCTCTGATCAGGTGTGTGTATATAACTGCCACAGGGAACTGGGTCACTGCAGATGATCATCTTCAGAGACACCTGTGCAACTACACAGACTTGAGCAAGCCTGAAAGGTAACCACACTTTTCACCATATCCATGGCAACAAAATACATTTTTATGATGATGATGATGATGATGATGATGATGATGATGATGATGATGACGATGATGATGATGATGACGATGATGATGATAGTGAAGGGATTTGGTGTTATTGCAGGTATAAGATATAAAAATAGTAATTGGAATCTATTGCCATGGGCATGACTGTTCAAACCAGTCAATGTATTTAAAAAAGAACTGTTGGGTGACAATAAGTACACAAGCCTCAAATCTTTTTTCAAATGTTCTGAGGGTTTTTCCATAGTGTAATCACAGTTGTTTATTTATTTATTGCTCAGGTGTGACAAAATATGTGCATATATGCATACACATCTGTGCAAGGGCGTAGGTTTGGTCTCAACATTGGTAGGGACACAACAACCGAGGGGACATTGGAATTATGTAATATGACATCACTCCAATGATAATGCGAACGAGCTCGCTCAAATATTGGTAGGGACATGTCCGTACCGTCCATATGCAAAATTACACCCTTGCATCTGTGCATTGAAACTCAGTAAATGTGTCTGTGAATAATGGGGGACAAAATTAAATATCAATAATGAGAATGCAATGCTCAGTTGGAAGGGCTTAGGTGAATGCTTCCTTTATAAAGGAAAATTAGTTTATATAGATTTTTAATTATTTATTAATTAATTTATATAGATGCTATCATAAAAATAAAATATGTTTATTTTAAATTTTAAATGTTGATTTTAAATGAAATCTTAAAGACACAGTGACAGGGTAAAGCACTGAGCAAAACAACCAGTTCATTTAGTTTCCATTTCTTATCAAGGCGCTGAGACAAACGGCTTGCTCGTATGTTCAGGGACAAACATCTAAAACCTACAACATTTTCTCTGAGGACACTATGGGCTCTGTATTGTGCGGCCGTTTTGACATCATCAGCCGACCATTTTCAGCAATTTGCGTCGAATCTGTGAATTAGTCGCGCGTGAAGCGAATTCATGGCGAATACTCTTGCCCGTTCCAAACGGTCGAAGGCACGAGCTCAGTCACGCACGGACGGGCACGCGCCATGCGGTAACAACGACCGCTGCGGCGCGAGAAAGAAGGGAATGAGCAAGTTGTCCTTAACCTGTTTTTGTCATTAAACAGATTATCAGTTTAATTAATTTTCACACATAAATGGAGGTTAAACTGTAATTTTAATTTTGTCATTTCTCAAAAAATGTGTCCTCTCACGCAGGCATCCGGGAAAAAATCGAAAAAAGAGATTTGTGTTTTTCCGCTTAGGAGGTTAAAACAGTGTCCCGAATTTAAATTTGTGTCAGTAGTGTGGTACATAGGCTATGCAATTCAACCGCAATTTAATTCCTGTAAACCTGCCATCCACCACTTTAACGAACAAACGACAGAGACGCATTTAAAATCCAAATATGTTCGCAGTGTCCACAGAAAGCAACGCTGAGGGAAATTCAGCTCAGGATTTTACGAATTTATGATACAAACATACAAAACACCACGTAACATGAAAAGGAAATAACTGACGAATTAAATACGATTTTTGATCTAATTGCTTTGTGCAAAATCTTTTCGTCACCCAATCCCTATTTTCACCCAGAATTCACTCATGTGAAGCTCCTGAAAGTGCAATTAACTAAAAAGCAGTCCGCTGATAATGAGTTTGGGGCACTAAGTTTAATCATGAAGACTAATTAAGTTTGCGTTCAGGACAATTATTGGCTAAAAAAGTAACTTTCCTAACCTTTGTTCACGAGCTACCATAGAGAAAACGGGTTTCCGTTCCTATAGGGATGGAAAACTGAAGTGGAAATATCATCATCATCATCATCCCTTTAAAGACGCATATTGCCGAACCGAACGATCATTGGCGTTCTCGTGATTTCCCCTATCACGATATGCTGCAGCACTGACAGCAGTGAACTGAATGCGTTATTAAGTTAAAGGGCCAGTTAAACTGAATGCTTTTAAAATACATTATTTGAGATTGCCTCGTAACAATGTGATATCTCCCGCTAATTAAAAAGAAAACAAAGATGTAGCTAATGATTTTCAGCTGTACTTGCCAAGAGCTGCTCTTTGGTTCCGCACCTGTGAACACGATTTGCAAAAGAAAGCCGGAATTTTCCAACATTTCAGTCTCATCCATTGATCTGTCAGAAGCATTATTGATCAGTTTGGATACTTTGGCTATCTTTGATCAATCTTCAGATGTATTTCTGAAGAAGGTCTAAAGGGCTACGCAAAACGTTCACTCATAAGATAAGAGATAAGATAAGAGAGCTTTATGGTCATTGTTCAGGACAACGTAATTACAGCTACTACCAAGTGTCAGTGCCGGGACAACATATAACACGTACTTATTTTAAGAAAATTCAACATAAAAGATATTTTCTTTCGTAAGTACAAACTTATTACATTACGTCATTTAGCAGACGCTCTTACCCAGAGCGACTTCCAAATACGTGCATCACAATGGTAAGAGTAGTTATCGCAAAGTATTACAAGAGGTCAGTAAGATACTCAGTTTAGTGCTGAACTAGTGAAGAGTGTTTATTTATTGAATAAAAAATAGGGATAGATAAGATAGAGAGGAAGTTAGACTAGAGATAAAGCTTGAAGAGATGAGTTTTCAGCTTTCTCTTGAAGGCAGCAAGGGAGTCTGTTGTATGAATCTCGGCAGGAAGCTCATTCCACCAGTGTGGAGCCAGTACTGGGAAGAGGTGGGTTCGAGAGATGCTGCCCTTGTATTTCGGGACACAGAGGCGACCCGGGAGCAGAGCGCAGCACTTTAACTGGCTTGTATGCCTTAATCGTGTCCTGTATGTATCGGGGTGTTGATCCATTAAATCCCTTAAACTTATGAATCTACTAGAGTGCTATACCGTGACTTCATTGTGGGAAAGATGTTTTTTCAGAATGCTCAAATGGACCAAGCCATCATTTAAGCTATGACAAGCTTGTGACAAATGAGATGTGAAAATGAGGGGGTTCTCTGGCTGTTTGGTTCTTGTTATATTGTCCGTTATGAATCCTATTATGGAGATTATAGTTAAATTAACACTTCAGTAAAATGGCCCTAATGTTTTTGATGTTGATAAATTGATATATTCTGGCATTTACAGCTGCCAGAGAGACCTGAACATCAGTATTACATCTTTCTCTAAACTGTAACAACAGAAACACTTTTTTAGAGACATCTACAAGACCAAAACAGGTTACTGAAAAAGACTCACAAAAATCCATACGAGTTACTCAGTGATATCTACAAAACCCACACAGGTGACTAAGAGATATCTGCAATGTCCCATACAGATTACTGAGAGATAGCTATAATAACCCATACAGGTGACTGAGAGATATCCACTATAACCCACACGGTTGACTGAGAGATGTCTACAATAACCCATATAAGTGACTGAGAGATATCTGAAATAACCCACATTGGTGACTGAGAGACATATACAATAACCCATACAGGTGACTGAGAGATATCTACAATGGCCCATACAGATTACTGAGAGATGGCTATAATAACCCATACAGGTGACACAGAGATATCTACAATAACCCACACAGGTGACTGAGAGAGCTCTGCTGTGCCCTTGCAGGTTACAGAGAGAGGTCCAGGAGGCAGGGTTCTGTGCAGAAGGTCTGGTGTGCGGGAGGTTCTTGCAGCAGGAGATGATGGGCGTGGTTCTGCGTGTCATGTTGCTGTACTCGGCCATCACGGGGTCGTGCGCTTTCAAGCCGCTGTTTGGAAGCTCCATCACCCACCGTGAGATCACCGAGACCGCCATCCTGCGCAAAACCGCCGAGGTGTGCCGGGCGCTGGCTGCCACGGAGGGTCGCGACTTCGTGCTGCCGGTGAGAGGCGGAGAGCCGTCCGGTGGAGGTGGCGGGTGTGTTCAGCTGCAGGGTGGAGCCGGAGCTCTCTGGTGTGGGTGCAGCCCACACACTGATGCATTCAGAAGTTTTGCAACCAAAACCAGATCATATTAAGCACATCTGACATGTCCCTTTGGGTTTAGGGGGTTAAACTGGGCTAAAGTGGGACGATCTGGGCTGAACTAAGCTGTGTGACTCATCATCTTGTGGAGCTCCGGCTCCAGGCTGCAGACAGACCCTCTCAGGGGTGGGAATGCGATCTACAGGGCTGCCCTTTGAGCTGTCCCTCTCATCAGTGTTGCGACTGAGTGAGGCAGACTGACAGGCCTTCCTCACTCCAGCCCTTGTCACTGATATTGCCAGGGACCCATGGAGAGGCAGTGGCAGCTGTGACTCCTGTTAAAAGCATGTGTCCCAAACACTGTCTGACTGACGAGTTTCAGAAACATACCTGAGATTTTTCACCCCTCCCACCCTGAAACAGGCCAGCGAGAGCGGCTCCGCTTTCGCGGTTCAGCGGGCCTGCACCCCCAGGGACGACTCCCTGTGGTCTGGGACCAAATTCAAGGCCTCCATCATGGCCATGTACCTGAGCAACGCCCAGGTGGACGTCCTTAACGCTCTCAGCGACGAGCACCACTTTGACGGGGAGAGCTTCGTGGGTGGGCGGAGCCTCATCACACAGGGCGTGGTCAGCGTGAAGGCCAGCGTCCGCCAGGAGAGCTTCATCTCCGCACGGCTGACCCTGGGCAAAATCTGCCACACCCTCCAGGTGAGAGACGCAGGTCTGCCAGGTCCAGAGTGAAAACTTGTATGCTGAAGGATAAATTGATTTCTGAGCTGACTGAAAGTGGCAGCCGTGGGGAAATGAGAGAGTGAGAGAGAGAAGGTCATCTCTCAGGGCACGTCTTGCCTTGGGAGTTGCAGGGCCTGCTGGCATCGTATGAAACACTGTGAACCTTTGAGCATATGAACAGTCCGAAACCCCCTTTTCTCTGCAGGATTTCTACAGCCACAGCAACTGGGTCGAACTGGGAAATAAACGTCCTCATACCAACCTGATCCGGCCAGACCTGCCCATTGGGAATGTGGCAGGTAATGTGGTGACTGAATTGGGGGAGTGGGGGAGTCAGATAAACAGGCAGGCTGTCACACACAGGTATGCTGTGGGTGTCACACATAAGAAGAAAGCAAAACAAAAATAAAAAAAACAACTCATCGGTTATCTAGTACATCAGTTTAGCCTGGATGGAAGTGAAAGGAAAAATTGAGTTTTATGATAAACTAGAAGGGTGCGGCTGAGAGAGCTGCATTCCTCATCCCAATGCCAGCCATTCTACAAAACCAGGACAGCGTTTAAAGAGAGAAACAGACAGATAACAAACAGAGACTGGCACAAGCTTTTCTGGAGAAAAATAGTACCAGTTAATATCAGGCAGTTTTGCGCAAAAGAACAGGAGTGTATCCATTCAAGCTGAATGAGCAACAGTGTCAGACCAGGCTAACAGCACTCCCAAACTAAATGAGAATCATCCACCGGTAAGAATAAAATAATTGTGCACAGAGTGAACGGTAATATGCAAACTCTCACATCAGAACTCAAAACGTTCAGCCTTCAGACCAGAACCTTTCACTGGCTGCTCTCTGCGCTGCAAAGGTAACCTGAATGATTGGGAGGAACAGGGAGGGAATGGGAGATGTCATTACAGTATTACAGGTGTTTAAAGAGAAAAGACACAGCAAGTGTAACATAAACGACATGAAAGTTCTCATGGCATGTTATTGTTGGGTTTGTGTGAGATGCGTGTATGTGTGTGTGTGTTGTGTGTGTGTGTGTGTGTGTTTGTGTGTGTGTGTGTGTGTGTGTGTGTGTGTGTGTGTGTGTGATGGGCTGTCCATGTGAGCACACCTCAGAATGTTCAGAATGTAAATACTGTGGACAGGTCTCAGGTATGCTCACCTGCATTGGCCACACCCACCAGGCTCACATAGCCGACATTGCTAGAGGGTAGTAGATCAGTTCTGACCATCAATCAACAACCCCCAGACATACACACACACGCAAACTCACTGTCAGTACTCCGCCCCCCTAGCTGTGTGTTTGTGTTCTTCCCCTGTCCATGTGCTTTTGTTTTCCTTGTGTTCTAGCCCTGCCCCGTTCCCTGCCCAGTCCCCGCCTGCCTCGTTACTGCATCGCCGCCACCTGCCTGCTAGCTCACCTGTTCCCCATCGCCTCATCTACTCTGCCCTTTATAATGCCCTGCCTGTTCCTGTCTCGTTGCTAGTTCATTGCAGTGTGTTTACCTGTCTCATTCCCGCGTTTGTATCCTGCCTGCTGTCTTAGTGTTTTCCGACTTCGCTTGTGCCCCGACCTGTGTCTTGCCTGCCGCCTTGTCCTGTTGCCTGAGATTCTGCCCGACTGGTTTCCGACGCTGCCTGCTCCTGTTCCTGATCCTGGATTTTCCCTTCGGACTGTCTCTCTGGTTTCGACCCTGCCTGTTTCGTGTTTTCGAGTCTGCCTGCCGGTTTATAATAAACCGTTCGGAATCAAGCTCCGTGGTCTGCAACTGAGTCCTTGTCCGTGCCTGACACTCACACTCACACATACACACACACACAGCCTAACCTATTGACAGATACCACATTTACACACACCTGTGCGCACAGACTCATACTCATATGCACCTGTGTCTGTACCTGTATATTTATTTTCTCTTATTTATGTGTGTACACACACACTCCCACACAAACATACTCAAACTCATGTACACACACGCACACACGCACACACACACACACACACACACACACACACACACACGCCGCGCGCACACACACACACAGCACTCTCTGAGCTCTGTTAGGCTTATGTAGGGTTATGGCTTTGTGCATGTAAGGTAAATGTATGGTAAATGTAAAGCGTGTCTGTGCCCCCCTCTGCTGTGCCGCCTCCGCCTGCAGACAGAAACACTCCCACCTGCAGAAACTGTGAGGGCGGCAGCTGCAAAGACAATATCCTCCCTGAGATTCTGGCAGCGGGAAAACTCACCTCAGGATACTTCAGCCTCTTCCCTTTCTCCTCCAAACCCCCAGGTACCCCGGTCCCCGTGCACTCACCTGTATGGTCATCCTGTGATGTGCTCCGTCTGTGTCTCTATCTGATGCAGAATTCCATGGCATTCGGGTACGATCAGCCTTCTCTCCTGTTCCCTCTGGCTCCAGGAAAGTGCAGTCACGGGGGTTCTGCAGACTGGACGAGTGGTCTGGAACCAACGGGTGGGATCAACAAGGACGATGACGGAGCGAGTCACGGATACCTGCACAGAGACGCCGCCAACGTGGCCATAAACGCCACCATGGAGCTGCTGGAGGACATCCGCGGTGCCGCGGGGGAGACGGCCTTCCTGAGGTACCAGCAGCAGGGTGCAGGATGATGAGAGCCGCACGTGATGCTAACGCTAATAGCGAGGGTGGAGACAGTAGCAGGGTGGAGTGAGGGTGGAGGAGACAGTAGAGGCGATAACCCTGTATTTTTTTCCTCTATCTTTCTCTGACATCTCTGTCTCTGTCCTTCTGTCTCTCTCTCTCTCCCTCTCGCTCTCTCTCTCCCTCTCTCCCTCTCTCTCCCTCTCTCTCTCCCTCTCAGGCTGATGGGCATTACTCGTTCCTCAGTTCTGTGTTTTGTGATTGACACCACGGGCAGCATGGCAGACGACATCGCTGAGGCGAAGAGGGTGGCGTTCTCCATCATCGACAGCAAGAAGGGGACAGCGGACGAGCCCTCCTCCTACATCCTGGTGCCCTTCAATGACCCGGGTGTGTGTGCAGAGATTAACCCGCCCACCTGCTACAGCTGCTGTGTACAGGGATTCTGCACAGTCTCTGTCTTTCTAACTGAAACGTTACACACAGAATGCGTGTGTTTGTGTGCACAGGCGTTGGACCTCTGACACGGACGACAGACGCAGACATATTCAAGCAAAGGATCAACGAGCTCACTGCTAACGGGGGAGGGGACACTCCAGAGCTGAGTCTATCAGGACTGCAGGTGTGTGTGTGTGTGTGTGTGTGTGTGTGTGTGTGAGAGAGAGAGAGACAGAGAGATACTCTGCTCTGTTCACCATGTGAGAGGAGCAGCATCAGGCTGAAGTCCCCCTCTCTTTAAACCCAGCTGGCTCTCACCAGTGCTCCCCCGTCGTCTGAGATTTTCGTTTTCACCGACGCCCCGGCAAAAGACACAGAGCTGAGGAGCACAGTCTTCGCTCTGATTGAGAGCACCAAGTCAGTGGTGAGTGCAGCACCTCCACCTGCAACACCTCCACCTGCAGCACCTCCACCTACAACACCTCCACCAGCAGGTGGGGGGGAGTGATCTGTTGACTTCAACCAAATACACTTCCATAAATAAACAAAATACACTTAATCACTCACAATCACTCACTCACGGACTCCCTCACTCACTCATTCCCTCCCTCCCTCCCTCGCTCACTCTCTGCAGGTCTCCTTCCTGTTGACCAATGCGCTCACTGCCCGTCGGAGGAGGAGCAGCGGTCAGGATCAGGACCAAGGACAGCGCCTCACCAGCCGGATTACCAGCTCCGATAACCAGCTGTACCAGGAGCTGGCTGTGGCGTCGGGGGGACAGGCCATAGAGGTCACCAAGGCAACCCTGTCACAGGCCACCGACATCATCGTGGACACCTCCACCTCCGCTCTGGTACTGTCCTCACCTCCACCTCCACCTCCACCTCCGCTCTGGTACTGTCCTCACCTCCACTCTGAGCAGTCATAACCAAATTCTAGAACCACAGGTGCACACGAGCTGAAATAAGTCATGAACACAAATCTAGTTCATTCTCTTATTTTACGTAATCTTTCCCTGCTCTTCCTCCAGGTCACTGTATTCCAGTCTGTGAGGAACCCAGGAAAGCCAGATAATTTCTCCTTCCTGGTGGACGCGTCTGTGAGGAACCTGACCGTCTACATCACAGGCAGCTCCCTCAGCTTCACTCTGCGCAGCCCCTCAGGTAACGGCACACCTCACCTGTCCAGGTAGATGCAGGTATAACTATCTCTTGATCCGTAAAGGAGAACACAGTGCAGTCTATCCTGAAGAAGAAGATTTTGTTAAGTGGTCAATAACCCAGTTTTGTTCTGTTTTAAATCTATATTGAAAATAGTCTGTCTGAGTTTCTGCATTTAATCTGTATCTGATGGAGTAGGACTACATAAATCTGTATTAGATTTGAGAGATTGTTGTGTAAATCTGTTTTTTGTGTGGATGGTGGGACATTCCTGACCCTCCTGGTAAATGTCTCCTGTACTGATTTCCTGGTGTTACCTGAATCCACCAGGTGTGTCCCAGGACAATACTGTCACAAATGGGCTCCTTGGGACGATACAGGCCGTGGGGAACCTGTACACAATTCGGCTGGAAAACCAGGCAGGATTATGGGAAATAAGCCTCAGCTCAACACAGCCATACACTCTCAAAGTCACAGGTCAGTTCAGTGAGTGTGTGTGTGTGTGTGTGTGTGTGTGTGTGTGTGTGTGTGTGTGTGTGTGTGTGTGTGTGTGTGTGTCTGTGTCTGTGTGTGTGGACCTGTGACAGTCTCTCAGATGTCTTCCATACAGCCTCACTGTAATTCATGCATCCTTTTTACAAGACTCTTTTAAATCTTTAAAGCAAATTAAAGCATTGTTATTTCCTGATATATCAACATCATGGTGACATTTTTGCAGGAGAGGTGTGCATTTCTGACTGCAGTGTGTTTGTTTCCAGGTCAAAGTAACATTGATTTCGTTTACAACTTCGTGGAGGCCTTCCAGGGGTCTCACAGTGACTTCACCCTGAAAGAGGGCCGTCCTAAAGCAGGTGACAACAGCATTAATATTCATTTGGCTAAATATGGAGAGAGACCAATGGTGTTACTCTGGGGCTCAGTGCATTATAGATGAAATAATGCAGCAGGAAAAATTTGGTGGATCAGGAAGAGAGGAGTGAGATATGGAAGAGGGATTCTGGGCATTTTGGGTTTTTTTTTTGTCCAAATTTGTTAGTCGGTATTAGATCAGGTCGCAATGTTATCCCCTAAAGCAGAATTGGGTTTTGTTCTGGAATGAGTCTGAATCCAGTTCTCATGGATGCTGTCATTGTCTGTTCTCCATCCTCATCACCATCGCTGCCTGAATTCCTGCGTTTCCCTCTGTTGCTCAGGCAGTAACGCCACCCTGCTGGTGTCAGTGGTGGGCGGGGCCTCTCTGACCGTGACGGAGGTTTCCCTGGTGGAGGTGTCGGGTTCGAGTGTGGAGAACGGCACCATAGAAGCAGTGGGGGACGGGGACTATCTGGTGTCCCTGAACAGGGTGCCAGCGAGTGACTTCGTCATCCTGCTGAAGGGGGTGGCTGGGGGGGCCAGCAGGTCCTCCCAGAGCACCTTCCAGAGACAGTCCACCACTCAGCTAAAGGCATCCAGTGTGACCGTCACAGTAAGTAAACACTGAGGTCAAAGGGCACCCAGTGTGACCGTCACAGTAAGGTCAAAGGTCAAAGAGCATCCAATGGGAACCAGTAAGTGACAGTTCTACACAGGGTTGATGAACAAATATCTTTAAAGTATATATTTTTTATAAATAAAGTAAGTATATTTTTTCACTTTTCCATTGTTCCTCACTTCTCTCTGTCTTTCTCTCTCTCGCCCCTAGTGGTAGATTCAGATCATGGATGCCACAGCACTATCCACTACTAATTAATCTTATTATTACATTTCACTACTGGTGCTTTACTTTGATGATCATTGCAGCCTATGTGGTTATTTAAATATTTTTATATTATTTCTGAAATTTCATTTTTGATTCAAAATAAACTCATTGGTTTACAGTATGAATAGACAATTCTTTAATGACAAGTCCAAACATCACAAGCAAAAACGAAGTCAGAAAAACAGTCAGACTGTAACCAAAAATCCAATGGACAACAGACAACATCAAAAACAGCAGGCAAAAGAGAAATCTGGAACAGACTGTAACAAGCAGAAACAGAGCAGGGTTCCAAACAGATGGCAGGAATGAAACAGCTAAGGCACTGAGATGATCGAACAAAGAAAACAGCAGGGTAAATGCAGGCAGGCAGATGATGAGGGGACGAGACACAGGTGTGCGGAACAGGCTTCAGGTGATGGGCGTGGCCGAGTAACAGGAGGGCGGGGAGGCAGGCGGGACAAGGAAACATGGACCTGTAAACAAAAACAAAGACAAGACACACCCACACAGACAGACAGGGAAAAACACACAGAACAGGAGGACCTCAGGTGGAGGTCCTGACAGCACCAGGCTAAACACAGGCTACATAATCAACTCCCACTCATTCACTAGTTGTAGATATTGTTATAGTATCTAATAACACAGGTTCATCTGAGGAAGGCCTAAGAACAGTGAAATGTTCCTCTTTCCCTCCCGTCAGGCCCAGGCTAACAGCACTCTGGAACCCGGGCAGGATTTCTCCCTTACGTTCAGCGTATCCACCAACGGCACAGGGGGCACCTACACCATCCGAGCCAGAGACGACAGGAACTTTGTTGATACTTTCACAGCCAGGTATGAGCGTGTTCTTATTACAGAACAGATGTGACCCTGAATATTTGCTCTTTAACCATCCACAACAGCGGTGTGGACATACTACCCTGTGCTTTGTGAGACAGCTCTGTTCTTTGCATTGTGGTACAGCAGTGTGGTCTCTGTGTTCTTTGCATTGTGGTACAGCAGTGTGGTCTCTGTGTTCTTTGCATTGTGTTACAGCAGTGTGGTCTCATTGCTCTTCACTGTGTGATACAGCAGTGTGGTCTCATTGCTCTTTGCTGTGTGATACAGCAGTGTGGTCTCAGCTCTTTGCTGTGTGATACAGCAGTGTGGTCTCAGCTCTTTGCTGTGTGGTGCAGCAGTGTGGTCTCTGTGTTCTTCGCATTGTGATACAGCAGTGTGGTCTCTGTGTTCTTCGCATTGTGATACAGCAGTGTGGTCTCTGTGTTCTTTGCATTGTGGTACAGCAGTGTGGTCTCATTGCTCTTCACTGTGTGATACCTGTCTCCTCTCTTTGGGACCCAGCCTAACTCTGGAGAGTGGGGGCAGTGCCGAGGGCTCAGTGGAACTCAGAGTGCCCTCCGGCACACCGTCAGGCACCGACGTCACGCTGACCATCGAGGCAGAAGCCCCCGGCGCTACCGATTCCAACTACGCCGTGCTGCGCCTCTCCGTCGTCACCAAGGTAACCCCAGGCAGGAAGCACAGCAGAAAATGAATTAAAATAACTACATAATACAGACATGGCTCTCAGCATCAGGAAGGATGTCTGCTGGGCTGAGCGCATACGAGTCCTCTCATTGTGTTTGTAATTGGACCGTTGGTCTCATTGTGTTTGTAATTGGACCATTGGTCTCATTGCTGTCTGTGATTGGATGGCTGGTGTCACTGCTGTCTGTGATTGGACGGCTGGTGTCATTGCTGTCTGTGATTGGACGGCTGGTGTCATTGCTGTGACTCTGCTGGCTTTTGGTCCCTGAAGGTGACAGACTTCAGCCGGCCCGTGTGCACGGTGTTGAGCGTGAGCGCTAACTGCTCTGAGGACTGCAGCAGCTCGCAGTGGGAGCTCTCCGCCAACCTGACGGACGGGACGGGGACGGGCATCCAGAGGGTCTCCACGCGCCTCGGCAACGGCACCCTGACCACCACCCCCTCCACGGGGAAGGGGGGCGTCGACGTCACCCTGGCCACCTACAGCGCCTCCTGCTGTTCCCCCGAGGTGGAGATAGTGGCGGTGGACGCGGTGGGAAACGTCGGCACCTGTTTCCACTCCATCAGGGCGGCAGTGGAGCCCAGTGTGGCCCCCAACACCACTGTCCAATCCCCTGCCACTAACTCCACAGCCCCGCCCACCAGCACCACCACTCTGACCACTCCCAGCAGCGCTTCCTCCCTGAGGCAGTCCCTTTCCCTCTTCCTGTGCTCAGTGGTCTCACTCATGACCTTCCTGCAGTTCTGAGCAACACGCTCAGGATAACCAGAGGAAGATCGATCAGCCATTTTCCACCTATTTGGAGATCAGCGTGGGAGGAGGATAAAGATCTCGGCAGTTGTTGCTCGAGTCTGTATGGACGGGTAGAGCACTATGCCATGAGCATTAAGATGCTCCTCCTCTGTAGCTCCAAGGTCAGATCACCAGGGTCAAGCTGACCGACTCTGCTATCATGGGTTCATTTCTGGTCCTCTTCCCTCATCACTACCTCCTCTGCTGTAGCAACAGACAGCAGTTCCTCCGTGCTGGGCCCCCCCCATGTCTCACTTCTTATTCTTGTTTTCATGCATTTGCTTTACATGCACAAATGCAGAAGCAAATTTATTCTGAATGGTGAAAATTCTTCTTTCCCCCCCATAACAGCCATCTAATAATGGCCACTAAAAAAACTGTCCATCCGTAGATGCATTTTTTTCTACTCGGCGCTGGAGATTGCTAGCTCCCTAAATGTCTTTCACAGAATGTGTTTACATGAATGTTACTGTAATATTATTATCATTAAAACCATTCTGAAAGCAGGTATTTGTGTCTTGCTTCATTGTACAAACTGCCTGTTATAACAAAGGCTTTGATGAAGATGGAATATTCATTGTTCAGGTCACACGTTTTTGTATGTGCTTTTTAATACCTGTGATAATTTGCTTCCTTATGTATCCCATAATCACCCTGGGGTGCCATATGTGGGGAGTGTTTATTTTGTTTTTGACATCAATATGACATCCCAGGGGTGCCGCTAGGATATGAACAAATTCTGCCCTCAGCTCATGCTCCATGATATTGGTGGTAATCAAACCACCAACCAATCATCTGTGCCCCTGAGCTCTGGTCAGTATATCCATCTACAGGACAGAATTTCCATCATGCTTGCTCGCTCGATCAGTGGATCACCAACTGTGAGAGGTAGCAGCAAAAAGACACGCAGTAGAGAACACTTCAGTATGAATTAGCAAACCAAGCTAAAGTCAAGCTAGCTAGGTAAAGTTCCCCGAGGTTGTATGAATATCTAACTACCTGTTGTGGTTCACGAGAACTGACATATTTGTGAGTTATGTGGGTGGGGAAGTCTGGCAGTTGATGTAGAAGTTGCACAGAAGTCTTTCATGTCAGGTAAAACTGTAGCTACGCTAACTAGCCAGCCAGCAAGCCTGGGTGTTGTTAGTAAAACATAATGAATGATCTACCTTGCTAGCCAGCAAGTAAACAAGTTCACAAACTGTAACGTTTTAGTCAAATTACCAAAACAATCATTCGTGGGTAGGTAATCTAGCAGAGCGTAAGGCAGTTACATTAGTGTGAGTCCTGCGTGAAGCTGTTAGTGCAGCAAAGCAGTTTCAGTGATGACATCACGCTTTGAGACCAAATATTAAGTGACAGCTGTATGTGCATGTAATGTATTTTAATTATATAACAAGAAAAGTGTGGAATTAACTTTTGGTTAATTTTTAGAGGAGGCTTGGGTTGCTTTTCTTCCTCGGAGTAGCCACCACCTAGCACAAAGGTTTCTAACTTTGTAGGTGTGCTCCACAATCTGAGTGGCTGTATGACCTTGTGCCATTGTGTCATTGTATATTATGCTAGTCTAATTAATCTTCATGCTTTCTGCAGTATTTATTTGTACTTAATGAGGAAAAATGTCTCAACCTAAATGCGCTGATGCATTCATCTTTGTGTAATCATATGTGAAGACCTTAATGTTGCTTCTGACAGAAAACGTTTTTCTCGATACGTGGGTAACAGAATACTGCCCTCCCTCCAGACTCTCCTGTAAGGAGAAAGGGTTTCAGGAGTTTCATCCTTTCATTTTTCAAGCAACCCTATCAAAAAATATGATCTCACGAGCTATAATCCAGCCCAAACTGGTGACTCATTCTCCGGAGGAGACCCCTGTTAGACAGGTCTGCCTCTGGAGCCTTCGGGCAGCACCTGCTGGCGTAACTTTGTGTTAGTGGACATGCTGGAGTCCAGGCTGGAGCAGGGAGACAGCCGGGCCACAATGCAGCGATGGGAACACTGTGCTGCTGGAGGTGTCATGTTTTAAATGTACATTAAACTGAGGTCCTATCTCCGTGTGATAATGGAGACTGTATCACATCTACCACGAAAACAGAGATCTTACGTCAGCTTCCCAGCTAAATTAATCTCTTTTAGCACCCGATAATCCTCCAGTGGAATTAAACTTTTCTCTCTGTTTTTGCTTGTAACACTGAAAGAGGCTCGTCCTTAAATGATCATCTGTCTGACTGTATTGTTTCCATGTAAGAGCACTTTTCACATCTATCCAAAATACAACAGGAACAGACACTTTCCACTTTCTTCACTTCACATCTACTTCTTGTTGGGGTATTAAATTTATGTCACCATCGTATTTTTTTAACAGAATCTTTCATCAGCTTAATCATACTGTATCTGAGGTTTTTTTTGGCAAACAAGTATTGACAATGGCTCATGTCTGCTTAGTCTTTGTTACTTTGATGAAATTGTAAACTCTTATCCCACACATCCCATTCTCCGATATAGTGCCCTTTCAACAGTGCTGTCATTCATACCACCACTGATACAATTCAGATGTGAACAAAGAAGGAACATCAAAATTACTGTGCGATTACTTACGTTGTGTGAGTACATAAAACAAATACAGCTATTCCAGAGCAGTTACCATAAACTTGTACATTTTAATGAATGATGAATGACAGGCCTGCGACTGTCACTGAGCTCAGGCGTGTGTCTGGAGCAGGAGCTAGCAGGGACTGGATGCTGAGCTGCAGACCGACCCTCCTGAGAGTGCTTCCCGCTCTCGGTATACGCCGGTCCCTGGGGCTGAGGCCTTTCTCCTCGGCCTCTGCACTCCTCGCTGAGCAGCCTCGGCGCTGAGGGCGACCTCTCCGCCGTGCTTCTTCCTCCAGCGGTACTTCCTCATCCTCATCCTCGCCTGCTCCCTGTCCCGGGCCACCTCCTCCTTGCTGCGCCTCTGCCTTTGGGCGTTTGTTTTTCTGACGCGACGGTGAGGCAGGCCGTTGGGCCGGCCCCCGGCCCTCTCCGGCTGCGAAGAAGAAGAAGCAAACGGCTGGGATAAACGCCCAAGGCCCTGCAGACTCTCTCTGCCTGTGGACCCCTACAGAGAGATCACCCTAACCCTCACCCTAACCCTCACCCTGCTCCAGGCCCTGCTCTACACCCCCACTCTCTCTCTGCCTCGGGAGCAATGCAGGGAGATCACCACTGCAACTTCCCATCTTTCATAAGCACGAATGTAACAGTTACATTTCTGCTAGGTCATTTAGCAGCTCTTGTCCAGAGAAACTTACAAAAGAAGTACAAAGAGCACAAGCAACAGTTTGTACTGATCACAACCAAAATGTGAAACTTACTCAAAACTGACATTTTCACAGGGAAATCTGAGATGGTTCCAGCCATTTATGTTCAGCCAAAAAATAATAATAACGCTGACATCATTTCCAGAGTCCAAATATGATTTTAGCCAGACATTTGTTACTGAAGATCGAAGATTGACCTAACTATGGACGCGCAATGGCAGTAGCTTGAAAGCAGACCTAATGGAAGCACATGCACTGATGCAGACGTCACCACCTCCTCTAATCCAGCAAGCGAGACTGAAGCGCTACCGCTTTCTTCCATCTCAGTCGTAAGATCAAATCTTTTTTAAGATTTTTACGTTATGTCATCTAACATATGGGCAAAAGGTCATGTAGAGGTCATACATCAAAGATCATCAGAGAGGTTTTCCCCTTCAAAATCCTTAAGATGCAGTCATTCTATCGTTCTTTCCTATCAGACCACACTTCAGGAACAAAAATCTGACCCTGTATTGCCAGATATGAAGCTCTATCACTGCATCACCTTCCATCCACACTTGATACAGTGACTGTGACTCTAGCCAAACGTGACAGGAATGCACTTAGCCTCCCAGCTCAGAAATGACCTCATCTCTGCTCACCTAACCAAGGTCAGTAATGAAGACCATGGGAGTGAAGCTTCTTTCTCTGGTACTCTTTCTGTTTAAAATAGTTTACAGAAAAAGTGTTCATTTCCAATTTTTTAATCGCTGTCATTTGTGAAATGCTACGCTATCATTTGAAAAACTGTGATTATCACAGCTGGGCCTAATGGAAGCAGCATGGAGAAGCTGCTGGGCTCAGTCTGGCAAAGTCTGTCCCCAGAGGAGTGCCGTCTAGTTACGCACATCATGTCATGAAAGCGGTAACGTAAGTCCTGCTGAAAGTGCAGCTGATTCACCTTTGTCCGCAAAGCAGCGAGAAGTTTCCACCACGAGGAGCAGTGAGGTGTGCTTTCACATGCAGTGTAAAGAAGCAGCTACGGCAATGTTTGCTTAGCATCATGTAATGTAGCGGGGATCTCTGTATACAGCTAACTGTACAGTAATGTTGTAACGGTTTTGTATACAGCAAACAGAGACCCTGACACAATGGTATTTAACTCACTTTATTTCAACTTAAATTACAGGTTCTCAGGGTTTTATTTGTCATTTACTAATATATTCATACCGTATGCACAAACATCCTGTCAATATGTGATATAATCTTTCTAACAGCTACAAAAATTCTTCACCAAGTTGTGCATAACCTGTCAGTACAGTGTCGCGGCACACACCTGGATGTAACCCTTGATGTCGTCACAGGCCTCAGACCTTGATTTAACCAAACTGCAATACACTTTGTCCCTGACTCTTGTTAAGGGCCTGAATACCATGAAAGATTCACCTGGGTGGAAGTTCAAAATGATAGGATCCTACGTCCTTAAATGGGAGAGGTACTGCTGTGTCCTTCTGAATGCCTGTCTCCTCCTAACCCTCCAGCAACATCCAATCTATTTTCTAAAGCGTCACACGCCACCCCCACGCCCCAACTCTGGAACAGCCGATCGGGCATTTAGCTCACCTCACCGCTGGTCCCTCAGCACCTGCACAGGAGAGCGGAGGCATGACGAGGGCAGTCCTCCCACACACCTGTCTGCAGGTAACCACTACGCCTCACAGTGCACGTCCCACAGAGGCCCAGAGGACAGCAAACATCGCCTGCAGGACTGGCTCTCACCTAGGAGAAATTAGGGTCCTACAGGCTCCTGGCAGGGACTCTGGAGGGTGACGCTAAACAGCGTCATCCTATCAAAGAGGAACAGCAACACCACTGTCCTGCTGCTGCTGTTCTGTAACAGTGTGTTATTTTACAGTGATGAGGTTTATTTCGTTCATCTCTTCTAGAACAAACCTTAGCTCTTTTCTTCGTGTCCAGAACAGACCAAAGCAACAGCCCTTTACACTGTCTCTGGGATATTTTCTCTGAATGATTTCATTTCCCTAAGATTCCACAGTCGTCTGGCAGTGGAAATCATACAGTGCTGGAAAACCTATTATTGTCAGACTTTAAGACTCTGCCGTGTGGAATTTCATAATTGTACAGCAGACTACAATGCAAAGTGTCTGCAGTGTAAAAATCACATTTTTCTGTTGTATTTGCTTTCTTCGTTTTTCACGCTTAAGTAACTACAATAAACACCAGACGTGTTACACTTCTTTAAATATGTTACTGAAAGATCAGGGCAAAGTGATTTGTGGTTAGATCAAAATCTGGGTCTTGCTGATGAAAAATCTGATGCAAAGGTGCAAACAAGTTATTAAGTGCAGATGAAATTTGTATCAGAATTAAACAGCATAAAATTTGTGTAAAAATGCTGGTAACTCAGGGTTTTCATCCCTCCTAATTTCATCTTCCCAAAATGCTGTTCTTCCCAGACAATCTATCACACACTACCTTACTTTGGGTGCCTTCAAAAAAACATCTTCCTTGTTACACAAGGCATCTCCTGGCTTATTTCTTTACAAATAAATAAATATCAAACACGTAGTACAAGGCTGAGAATAAGATATTTGCATCTTGATGGTGAATCAGCAATGAGCAAAACCTTAACAAGATTATTCAAGGATTGATTTTCTGTCCTTCTTTATCTATTTTCTGAAACCCAAACTATTTCCTGTCAAAAGGAAGAAAATGTTGTGGAAGTTATATTTATGCCACATTTTATTCAGACATGAGAATCTGCTATGTATAGCTGAAGAGTCTCTCTCCAGTGTGAATTCTCTGGTGTCTTTTCAAGTTACTTTTCAGAGTAAACCTTTTCCCACAATTGGTACAAATGTAGGGTCTCTCTCCAGTATGAACCCTGCGATGTGCTTTCAGATTACTTAACTTTGTGAAACCCCTCCCACATTGAGTGCAGCTGAATGGTTTCTCCCCCGTGTGGGTTTTCTGGTGCTCTTTAAGGTATGGCAAGCGGGAAAAGCTCTTCCCACACCGTGTGCAGCTAAATGGTCTCTCTACAAGGGAAACACTTTGATTGATCTGAATTTTTTTGGATGCCGTGAAACCCTTATCATATGAGATACACCCATCCTTAACTGCAGCGCTTGCATCTGACTCTGCAGTACCCAGACTTACGCTTATTTGAGCAGGTTTCAGTGAAGCTGAATGCTGCCTCTGCCTGAACTGTGATGTCAGACTCTCCACTTTATCTGAAAATGCCTTAAGTCGTTTCGCTGCATCCTGTGAGGGCGGCAAGTGGGCAGTGTTTTCTACCTGCATGTCTCCTCTGTCCCAGGTTTCTCTGTGTCGTCTGTGAAGTGTGTGAGCTAAGTCCGCTCTGATCTCCTCACCGCACACGGGCTGAATCTCAACCTCCTCTTTAACGGCCACCGAGTGCGGCGCGACCCCCTCTGATTTCACACTCAGACAGTGTAAAGGGGACGCGCTGTCCGCGCCGCCCTCCACCGCAGGCCCGGCTGACGGACTCGCCGGCTTCTGCTCTGCAGTGTAGGAGGAGCCGGGCGCCTCGGCCTCGCTGTCACTGTCCCTAATTTAAAGGCAGTCCAGGCTCCACGCTCCGAGTCCAGATGGTCCCCGCTGCCGGCGCAGTGCTCAGATCCTGCCGCGTAAACCCACAGGTCTCCCCAGCTCTCTGCCGGCCCTGCTGCTCTGTGAGGCGCTGGCCTGCAGGGGGCGCTGTGTCCTGCCTCTTAGTGGAGCTCCAGTCCTGCTCACTGCATCTCTTAGTGAAAGCAGCAGCACTGAGTCCTTCAGCACCTGGATGACAGGAAAATGACCATCAGCGAAGACTGAAGAGCAATGGCCACCTCGATGCTCTGATGGGCAGTGAGTGATAAACCACAAACGATATTGTCCCTATTGCACCACTATCTTCCACCACCTTCTATCATACAGCAAAAGTCTTAACACCGTTATGTACAGAAGCACGCTTAACCTCTGTTAACAGTTCACACATATACAGACACACAGATGTAAGTCAGCAAAGCTGTTACATCTCTGCCTATGGGATGAGGCTTCAGGGCCTTCAGGGTTCCTGCCCCCCACTTCCAGTCACCTCAGTGGTGGCATTCTGAACACAAAGACGTTGATGAAATGTGAAAGACAGTATCAAACGGGGAGAGCGCTGTTCCTCACCAGGTGGTGCGGGGGGGGCGGTGGCGTGTGCCCCCTCCCTGGGGACTCCAGCGCGGCCGCAGTCCGCACACCTCGCCCTCCCGCCGCCCTCTCGCTCTCTGCGCCGGCTCTCCCACCACTGCAGCCTCTGCCGCAGAGACTCCACTTCCTGTTTGCTGCGGGCCACTTCCTCCAGGAAGCTGTCCTCCACCAGCCTGGTGATCTCGTACATGGCCGACTTCAGCACCGTCTCCATCACTCCGGACAGCTGCACTTGGAAAGTGAGGATGGCCTCTGACATCTCGGGCTCCGTTTCTGCACCGGCTCCACAGAGCGTCCCGGGAAGCCCTCTCCTCTCCATAACGGGTTGCTCTAGAGGTGAGTGTGTGTGTGTGTGTTTGTGTGTGTGTGTGTGTGTGTGTGTGTGTGTGTGTGAGAGAGATTGTGTGTACGTGTGCGGTTAGTCCCTCCACTTCCCAGGTGCTGATGAACAACACCTTCTTTTTACCTAGAGGCCACAAAGGGACAAGAACACGCAAAAACAGAGGGTTTCAAAATGATCACTATTCCAACAATTTTGAGCCATGTAGTTAAGGAAGTAGCCTATTATACTTTTTTGTTTCTTAAAAAATGTCACACATAATACAGATGAATTATTAAAATATAGGGGTAAGGTCCAACATTAGTAATACTTTTTCGAATTCATAACTCAAAGTAATCATGTTACCAGTTATCATTTCTTTTACAGGATCTATCAAATTCTCTGTATGAAAGTTCAGGTGGATATTCGGGGGGGGGGGATTCTGAAATTCCCACTGGCCTGCATCCTTACAGCACATTTATCTCTTTCCCACTCACTTTCACTGAGGCCACAACGGCACAGTGCGAGTCTGGGGGACACACCACCGCCATTTCACACCGGCGGGGTGGAGGGCCGGGGTTCACCAGAATCACTCAGTCTGGCCAACACACATCTGAGTGCTCCTACACTGTTATACTGTCATACCTGTAACCATTTCGCCCATACGACAACACCAGGCGCCGTCATAAATACGAGTACTGAACTATTTATCTATAAAATAGTGAAGACGTATACAACATTTTCGTGGCTCGCAATAAGGTAAGCCTCAGGTGTCAAAGACAGATATAGCAACTCAAAAGGAAGTGAAATTACGGACACCAAAAAGATCAGATCTTTCGGGTTAGCGGATGATAATGAGTTTATTTACATTATAAATATGGGCGTCCGCCTCCGGCGAACCCCTCCCGGTTACAGACCGGGACGATTTGTTTGGCAGAAGCCTGGCAGATCGGGCTTTGGCCGAACTTTACGAGCCAACAGCTGAAGCAACGGGTTAGCTAACTGCCAACACTTCTTTCTGTGCGTTTAGCCAAATTCTCTTTTAACCGACACAAAGGTAGACAAAGGGACTCCACAGCAGCTAGCTAACGTTAGGCACCTACACCAAAGAAACGCGTACCTGACCCATTCTTAACTTCAAAAACTCGTTAAACAAACACGCAGGCGCTTTAAATAGCAATAACGTTAACTATCAATAACACAGGGCGTCGCAGGAGGTAAATGAAATTACTGCTGTTGTGATCCCCAGCTGGCTACCCTGCTAGCTATCAACACCAGCAAGCTAGCTGGCTAGCGGCGATAAGTTGGGGCACAAATCCAGGCATGAGGGGATTATCTTTGCTGGCAGGTAAACGAAAAAATACAAACTTGTGATACTATTTTGAATGCAGGTTGCGACAGGGAAAGGGTAAGTGTGCAATATCAGCACCCTTGGCGTTTTGAGATGTGACAAATCTAGCCGTGCACTCACCTGATACAGTACTCTGCTACTGTAGTGGCTGCCTGTACGGTCGACAAAAAGGTCCAAAAAGGACGCGTTAGTAAAACGCGAAACGTTCCGATTCTCAGCGGGCGGTTCAATTTTATTCTACTGGAACTTGAATAAAAACAAGGATATTATATTTCAGTTAAACATACATATCGTTATGTGGCCGGTCACATCTGATTACACGAATGCAGTTTTATTCTTTGCTAGGTTCCTATGAACACGTTTCGACCACATGCTGCGTGCGTCGGCCAATGTCAGATGTCAGAGCGACACGGAAACATGTTAGTGCCACTGACACGGTTCCTGCCTCACAGCCTACAGGTATATCCATCTTCATTCCCTCGCTACTGCAACGCTGCCACCTGGGGCAGGTGAGAAAAGCTGCTAAAACTTAGTACAACCATTAAATAGTATAAAAAGCCTGACAGACACATTGGTTATCAGACACAGTACCATGTATTCATGTGTATATTTTTATCCTTCATTCCTACACCAACAACTGGAGATAAATAAAACAACAGAGTGCAAGAATTTGTCAAGATGTCAAAGTTCACATCATCCTTTTATTTAGATTCACATGAGCAGTGTTCTGGTTTCAGTAGCTGTGGTGGGTGGGGGGGGGACCGCTGAGCCGGGGGGTGCTCTCCGCCTTCCATCCTCCGTCACACCTTCCCATCATCCTGTCTGCTCGCCCCCCGCCCTGTGCAGTAAGAGCGCTCACTCACACTGCACGGCCTACGGAGAAGCGCGTGTGAAAGAAACGCAAAGATGTTTTTGATGTTACTGGTTCCTCTAACACAAGTCCAGCTAACAGCTGTTTGGATTCTGAGCTGATGCAAATGTACGAGGACTAAAGTTCATCTTACGGGTCAATCAATACGTTCTGATGGTTTGGGCCATGTAAAATGTGATAATGTTACGGCTCACAGAGTTTTCCCAGGCATAGCCGCATTCTTTATGCATTAAAGCATTTCACAGGCGGGTGTTTATTTGGCCACCACAGGAAAAGCATCTTACAGGCAGAACTGCGTTTCTGTAGAGCTTGGATGGGCGTCACTCATCTTCCACCTCCTGAAATCACCCTTTCCTGTGAAGAGAAACGATCCTGTGAAGAGAAATGATCTTTACACAGAGATGATACAGATTTTCAGGAATTGATTTAATATCTTTTTGCCCTGTGTTCACTGCTGCTCAAAATTAACTTTGAAAACCTGCTAATTTCTTGATTTATCTATGAGTTTCCAACTTCCAAATCTGACAAGTTGTGTTCAGAGCCAATATGGTACTCAGCTTGAGTGAATTTCATTACAGCACGTGGGCATTCAGCTTGGTCGATTATAGTGATGTTAATTTTGAAGCCACTGATGCCGATAAAACCATAATGTTCCCATAGCCTTGAAGCAGGCAGCGTTTTTTAAAGTCAGGTCTTTGCTAAGTTAAATCCTATAAAAGTATAATGCCAAATGTTGTAATGAAATACTATAGATATGTTTTTCCTGCTAGTTCAATAATTAATTTGTTGCTTTTCACTCAGAAAAAAAAACATTGTATAGTGTAATAACAAATAACGAAACATCTCATACTGATTTTGTATGTCACTCTGGATAAGAGCTTCTGCTAAGAAACAAACGTAAATGTGAATGTAAAAATACAAAACAATGTGTAAATTCAGATCCACACAGGAAACCCACGGCTGCCTCCATACCCTGAGCTTACAGGGTCACCGGGCTTCCTCTTCTCAGGCGAGACCCCCGCTGCAAACTGCGTGTGAGCTCTGGCCTGAGGAGCAAACAAACCAACGCGCACATGGGTGCCGATGCCACATCACTTTAACCCTTTTTTTTAACAGTTCAAAGGAACAGGTGTGAAAGAGACACCAGCGCGCGCCTGCGTACCTGGCCGGTCCTGCGCAGATACTCTCTGCGGTTCTGCAGCATTTTAGTGCAGCGGTCGATAACCTCGGCTTCCCGTCCGAGCAGCTGCGGCAGGGTGGAAATGATCTGCGCAGACCGAGACGGCCGCTTAAAACAGTCACACTCACTCACTCATAACGAAACATATTCTCACTCATCAGCAGAAAACATACAGCTGTACCTTTGCTGTTACTGGCTTCCAGTCTATATTTTTGCTGTAGCAGGCGTTCTGCCAAACCCGGGACTGAGTGAGTACCTGCCTGGCCACATTCTACGAAACAAAAACAAACACAGAGGGAACACTGTTAGACACTACTAGTGATGACATATATGTATTAAATACACACAGTAACTGACAGGCTGATAACTTTCTTTATCTTACACTGAATGTTCTCTTTCCATCTGTGGACCTTGCTTTGCTTCTTTTCACTTGAAAGTTTTCAGGCGCTGAACATTCAGTCTGTAAATGACAACAGACCAGTTCACTTCACTTTGAGTCTGTGTCTGTCTGTTAGCTTATGGTGGCAGCCTGAGGCTTCACAAACCCCAGACTGGCTGGAACTGTCCTGTGTTTTCAGAGACTGGAAGCAACCCTACAGTTTAACTGAGAAAAGCAAAGTCTTTTCACTGGTTCCAGCAAGCCAGTGGCTGAATGCAAACCAAAACCACACCCTCTGAATGATTCATTACACCTTTCTCTTTCATTACCATCATCAGTTCCCAAAGCACTTCACACACAGCGAGAGAGACAGAGAAACAGCGAGAGAGAGAGAGAGAGAGAGACTGAGAGAGACAGTGAGAGGGAGAGAGAGAGAGAGAGAGAGAGAGAGAGGAAGAGAAAGGGGGGAGAAAGGGAGAGAGGAAGAGAGAGAGACGGCGAACGTTATGTGAGGAAACCTCAGCACAGCGCACCACAGAAGCTGTTACTCACCAGGATCTATCTACCTGTCACCATGCCAGCAATGCACTCTCCCAGCAGAGCCCCACTGGCTACCTCACATATTATCACGCTCACAAAAACTGTGCAACTCTGACCTCTCACCACCTCCTACACCTGTCCCAGCTGAGGAGGAGGAGCTGAAAGCTCTCTCTGACTGTGCACTGACTTAATCACTGCAGATGGAAGCCAACTACCAAAAGCCTTTTGTGGCCATTTGAGTCAGAATCCATATTTTTAGCTGGGATTTGCAAACCTGAGCTTGATAACTCTGCTGCAGTATGTGCGCACAAGCTGTAGCTCGAGCCAAAAGCACCATTGGAAACTCAGTGAAGCATGTATGTCTGCTGCATTCGTCAGAGCGGGACAGACATGACAGCCAGGCTTTGTTTGATGCGAGGTGCCTGCAGTGATGTTAACTCTAATTGCTGAAGCTGTTCTAACAGCCGTATGGATGCTACTTTTCTGTATGGAAATGCTGGTCATTAACCATGTTCTCTTGAAAACAATCTTTTCACAGAGGCTAATTCTGGTGAGGTGTGAGTGGTTAGCAATACCAACACATGACCATCTAATAAGAAAAATATTTCTCTTCCAATATGATTATGGTCATATCACACATTGCACCTCCCATCCCTTTTGCTTATTTCAGAGTTGCTATTTCTTTTCCATATTAAGCATAACTCAGAATATGTGCCTGTTCATTTTATCACCAGACAATGCCCGCAGACTTTCTTTTTCTTGCAACAAAACAAGGCAACAATCAAGTTATTCAGAAGTTCAGTGTTTAGTCACTTTAATTACTTACAAATGGAAAGCATCTTTGCACACTTTCAGAATGTTTTTGCTTTTCACACATATCTATTCACTGCATGCTCATTACAGACATGAAAGTATGCAACTGACATTTTTGCATACTACAGCTTTACTGTAGAATTGCACCAAAATGCCACAGAAAATACAACTTTCACAGGAAAGACAATGGGAAGTTCCAGCAGAGAATCTGTGGATAATGAGAGGCCACAGCACAGCCAGACTGATGCATGCGGATCAGAGACTGGGGCGTGGCACTCCTGGGCTTCCAACGGCTTCTGGCTCACGCTACAGCTAATGCCGCCCATTCAACAGAGCTGCATACGTATAAAGTGTGTGTGTCTGTGTGTATAGGAATATATGTTGTATATATAGCCAAAATTCTATTTATGCGTACAGCTGCTCTGACAGTACTTTTTTTTGATCTGACAAACGTGAATGAAGCCAGTTTCTATGTTATAAACTGCATCACTAGCCATGCTCCCATGACAGGATATTATGTGAGAAGAGGTCAATGCAAATGTAAAATTTGGATCAAAAATTTGTCACTGGGCCAAACCACTGCCGCTGAATACTGTCCGTGGTAAAACTTCCACAACAACTGCAATGCCCACAAGTCCTAATTCTTGTAAATCTGCTTCTTCCACCAATTTGGCAACATTTGTTGTATTTCAAGCAGAGATAAAGAAAAAAAAACTGTGCTTAGTAGTCTTGCATATTTTTGTTGAGCACTGAGGACAAAGCATTTTGCACTTGGCCCTCTAAATGAAAAATTTACAGACAGTAACACTGATCTTAAAAATAAAATTCACAAAGAATTACTGCCTATTTCATATAGAATATTACAAAAATAAGTCCTTAGGTTTGAACTACCCTGTACTGTAGTGTCAAAATGGATACATGCCATGATTAGGTTAAGAAAGGTTAACTGTTGTTGTCTAACAGTCAAACATTTAGTATTCTGGGGACATGACTAAAATGACTTTCATGACTAAAAAAACTGAAGACAGCCGAAACAATTGATCCTTTGACTGAATGATCATCCATACCAGACTCCATTAACTTGTGTCTGCCCAGTGAAATTTTTTCTGGTGTCTTTTGAGGCGACAAAGATATAGAAAACTCTTTCCGCAAAGCGTACAATTGTGTGGTTTTGCAATAATATGTCGTCTCAAATGAGCTCTGAGATTACTGGGCCGGGTGAACCTTTTCCCACACTGAGTGCAACTAAAGGACTTCTCTTTCGAGTGGATAATTTGATGCTCTTTGAGGATACTCAAGCGAGTGAAACATTTCCCGCACTGTGTGCAGCTGTAGGGCTTTTCCCCTGTGTGATTCCGCTGGTGGACTTTGAGGTCATAGAATGAAAGGAAACTTTTTTCACAGTGTGTGCAGCTGAATGGTCTCTCTCCCGTGTGGCTTAGCAGGTGAATCTTAAGACGACTCAGATACAGAAAACTTTTCCCACACTGTGTGCACCTGTGCGGTCTTTCTCCAGCATGCTGTTTCAGGTGAGCTTGAAGATTTTTTAACTGAGTGAAATGCTTCCCACACTGAACACAAGTGAATGGTTTCTCTCCTGTGCGCACACTTTGATGGTTTTGCATACTTTCTGACACAATAAAAAAACTCCTACTATCACGTGAGGAGCATACGGTCCTGTCTAATCCATCTAAATTTGACTGTGCTGTGGTCTCACTCACATTCAGTTTGATGCTCTTTTCTAGAGGTCCGTGTTGTTGCTGCCTGAACTGTGATGTCAGACTCTCCACTTTATCTGAAAATGCCTTAAGTCGTTTCGCTGCATCCTGTGAGGGTGGCAAGTGGGCAGTGTTTTCTACCTGCATGTCTCCTCTGTCCCAGGTTTCTCTGTGTCGTCTGTGACGTGTGTGAGCTAAGTCCGCTCTGATCTCCTCACCGCACACGGGCTGAATCTCAACCTCCTCTTTAACGGCCACCGAGTGCGGCACGCCCCCCTCTGATTTCACACTCAGACAGTGTAAAGGGGACGCGCTGTCCGCGCCGCCCTCCACCGCAGGCCCGGCTGACGGACTCGCCGGCTTCTGCTCTGCAGTGTAGGAGGAGCCGGGCGCCTCGGCCTCGCTGTCACTGTCCCCTAATTTAAAGGCAGTCCAGGCTCCACGCTCCGAGTCCAGATGGTCCCCGCTGCCGGCGCAGTGCTCAGATCCTGCCGCGTAAAACCCACAGGTCTCCCCAGCTCTCTGCCGGCCCTGCTGCTCTGTGAGGCGCTGGCCTGCAGGGGGCGCTGTGTCCTGCCTCTTAGTGGAGCTCCAGTCCTGCTGCTCACTGCATCTCTTAGTGAAAGCAGCAGCACTGAGTCCTTCAGCACCTGGATGACAGGAAAATGACCATCAGCGAAGACTGAAGAGCAATGGCCACCCTGATGCTCTGATGGGCAGTGAGTGATAAACCACAAACGATATTGTCCCTATTGCACCACTATCTTCCACCACCTTCTATCATACAGCAAAAGTCTTAACACCGTTATGTACAGAAGCACGCTTAACCTCTGTTAACAGTTCACACATATACAGACACACAGACGTAAGTCAGCAAAGCCGTCACATCTCTGCCTATGGGATGAGCCTTCAGGGCCTTCAGGGTTCAGACTCCAGCTGCTGGACTCTGCGGTGCCCCCCACTTCCAGTCACCTCAGTGGTGGCATTCTGAACACAAAGACGTTGATGAAATGTGAAAGACAGTATCAAATGGGGAGAGCGCTGTTCCTCACCAGGTGGTGCGGGGGGGGCGGTGGCGTGTGCCCCCTCCCTGGGGACTCCAGCGCGGCCGCAGTCCGCACACCTCGCCTCCCCCGCCGCCCCTCTCGCTCTCTGCGCCGGCTCTCCCACCACTGCAGCCTCTGCCGCAGAGACTCCACTTCCTGTTTGCTGCGGGCCACTTCCTCCAGGAAGCTGTCCTCCACCAGCCTGGTGATCTCGTACATGGCCGACTTCAGCACCGTCTCCATCACTCCGGACAGCTGCACTTGGAAAGTGAGGATGGCCTCTGACATCTCGGGCTCCGTTTCTGCACCGGCTCCACAGAGCGTCCCGGGAAGCCCTCTCCTCTCCATGGAGGACCTGAGCAGCGGCTGTGTTTGAGATCACCTGAGAGAAAACCAGCACTGAGTCCCCTACGCTTCTGTGGTGACCTACAGGACCAAGGACAAAAGACATCCCACTCATTCCAGAGAATCAGTGCTCAGAGCAATTGCAGCACACATTCACTGACATCTACATCATCTCAATGGGTGAAGACCCAAATTAGACCCAAAACACGTCGCAATACTACACATAAAATAAACAACAAGTACTACAAGTCGCAGGTGTTAGGCGGCAGGGATTGAGCTGGGGTGTGCAGGGGGTTTCTAAAACGTTTTCAGTCCTTTTTAGTTGGATAACACCAGTCTCGCCGCGACACTGTATTTTAAAAAGCCGTCGCTTTTAAAAACTGTCACAGCGACGCGTGACAGCTGGCCACCCTGAAACACGGAATTTAAGGTGCGATCCAACGTGCTGATGAAATCGACACGAAACGAGTGAACACAGAGGATACTCCAAATTCCATCCTCTCACTGTAACAGTAAGGCTGGGTTGCCCTGTTTATGTGTCTAGACTCGACCTGAGTTTGCTGAAGAAGAGTTTTATGTATACGTGTAGGTCGCTCGCCATTTAGGCCTCGGGTTTATATGTCGCGCATTTTCGGTGTCCGTGTGTGTTTTATGTAACGTTACTGCGTTTCATACTTTGCGTGCATATGGAGTATCAGCCAAAAGCAGCAGTTTAATCTGGGAGTGACGCGCCCCGTTGACACAGAAACAGCGCAAGGCTGACGGCTACCTGGCTAACCTGGCTAACCCGGCTAACCCGGCTGCCCAAGCAGCAGAACTACAGCAAACCAAGCGACAGACAACCGGCTCACACGGTGTACAGCAACCACGGGGAAACCTAGCGGGATTTAAACGCCTCTAGCTGCCATCTCACCCCGTTTTATTCGAAAAGTCTTGTAAGACATGAGGAAAGGACTCACCAGATCCTGTCTTATTTTCGCTGTCAGAAGCTCAGGTGAGAGCCACAGCCCGGTGACGCGCATGCGCGGCAGTGCAGCGCCGCTCACGGGCAGTGCTGCCCCCTGCAGGACCGGCGGTCCATCAGCGCTATGCAGCGAGTGCTATAATACCGATACATCCTTTCCGTATTCCAGAGATGATTGCGTTCAGAACCTAATTTTAAATAACTAAATAAATAAGCGAACCAAGCTCAACACCGTGTTTAACCTGGGAAGCTAAAAAAGTTGATGTTGTTTGTATTTTTTTATATTGTAAATTTTCTCAATATGGCTATGCAGATGTTTCATTATTTACCTACAATCCTCGAGTCGGTTGGAGTTAATTTGACACGAGCGAGAGCGACCGTCTCTGAATTTGCAACGGCGTAAAACCTAGACGTTCAAAATACACTATTGTCTAAGTACGCTCACGCGTGTACAGGGAGTTATTTGAGGCCATTTATGGTACAAGAAATCGTATGCATTTTGGTATTTTCTGTTTTTAATCATTTCTCTCGGTTCAGGTAATTGGACTGAGTGGAGATCTGAGATCTGAAATCTGTGGCTGCCAGCCGCGAACTGGAAGTGTGTAAACTGTGTGACTGTAAATATATGCACACCTGTCACGCTTTGTCAGGTGTGACATTTTGAAAATAATGTTACTAATAATTATTTGCATCAGTAAGTGTTTCTGATGCAAGAGAACTAGTTAGGAAATATAAGTTGAGGACATTATATATGACATGAATTCATGACAAGTGGTTTTAAGGATTAATCTACATAAATTGTGACATGTAGTTTTATGGTTTAATCTATTTGTTAAAGTTATAGGCTAAACTTGAAAAAGTCCATTTCCGCACAGTTGTTACTGGTGTAACTTTGCATTTCTGTTTAATGCGGTTTTTAAACAATGAAATGTTTGTTCTTTCATGGGCAAGTTGTGTTGTACAACAGTGCTGTACTGACTGCCTGAAGATTTTCATGAAATTCACCTCACATCCTAACACACATTTGTATTAGAGTTGTAGTACAAACTGTTCTGATACAAAGAATGAAGCTTCAGATTTTGAACACAAGTTGTGTTCAGCTAAATCTTTTAAAGTCAGTATGTCTATGATGTGGGTAACCGTGTTATTTGATTATGAACAACATCACATCAATCCTGTTTATACAAAATTCAAACTGGGGATGATCTGCTCACTCAAGAGACTCTACAATTTGTAAAACTTTTTTTTTTTTTTAACCAAATCTATCAGTAGTAAGGAACTAACTCGGAGAGGGAAATTTTTAAAGTGGACATATCTACAAAATGATCCAACTGTCTCAAAGAACAACACCCTGTTTTGCCAGTCAAAATTGTCTCAATATGGAGAAAAACAAAATAAGACAGAGCCTTGCATATATTTAAATCCTGCTGAGATTTTTATTGACACCATTCCCTTTGCCTGAGGAAGACTGCACTAATTGCAACATCATGAAACGACTGCTACGGGAGAAAGATTCATTTGCTGCCACTGAGAAACACATTTTTGCAACACATTTCTTGGAAACCACAATATATTAAAATAAAGAAAATGTCAATGAATGTTGAAATAAAGTACCGATAAACTACTTTCCTCATAGAAAATGCTGTTACTTACAGCTGAACAGTCTCTCTGCAGTGTGAATTCTCTGGTGCCTTTTTAAATTACATTTCTGCGTAAACCTTTTCCCGCACTCTGTACACATGTACGGCCTTTCTCCGGTATGAACTCGGCGGTGCGCTTTCAGATTACTCAGCTTGGTGAAGCTCCTCCCACATAGTGTGCAGCAAAATGGTCTCTCACCGGTATGAGTTTGCTGGTGTGCTTTAAGGTGACAGAAATGAGAAAAGGTCTTCCCACACTGAGTACAGCTGTGTGAGGCCTTTTCTGTTTGTTGCCTTTGGAGGGATTTAACATTAATTAACTGGGTGATACCCCTACCAAAATGTATGGAACTGAGTTTCCTCTCGACTGTGCACACTCTTTGATGGTTATGGATGTTTTTTGAGATCATAAGACCCCGACTATACGAGGTGTACGCACCCTTATCTGAAGCAGAGGAACTGTGAGTGACCGCCGTTCTGTCACTCGGTCTAATTTGGGTGTGCTTTCCTGATGAGCTGCACTGCTGCAGTCTGGGCTGTAACGTCAGGTCCTCCACCATGGAGCATTCCCCAGGAGGATTCACGGGGGAAGACAGGTCTGCAGCACCCCCGGCATGCGATTCTGCTCTTGCCCTGTTCTTTCTGCGCTGCCTGTGTTGTGTGTGAACACCCGTGGAGGTGGTCTGCTCACCCCATTCTGGCAGTGCCTCAACCTCCTGTTTTATCGTTACAGTATCTGGAAAAGCACTCAGGGGCTTCACATCGAGAGACCGCGCGGGAGACAGGCCATCGCTGTCGGACTGTAGCTTTGCGTGAGCAGACCGGCGCTCTGAATCGCTGCTCCCCTGTGTGAAGTCAGCCCCTGCTGGATGGTCTCTCTCGTTCACGTCATCCTCCGAGTCCAGATGGTCCCCGCTGCCGGCGCAGTGCTCAGATCCTGCCGCGTAAAACCCACAGGTCTCCCCAGCTCTCTGCCGGCCCTGCTGCTCTGTGGGGCGCTGGCCTGCAGGGGGCGCTGTGTCCTGCCTCACACGGAGATGACCAGCACTGTCTCCTTCAGCTCCTGAATGAGAAAAACAATGGCAGTGTTAGAATACACCAGCCGCTAATGCACTGCTTTCTTCTGAGCTGGTTAAAATTTATTCATGGATGCTCATTCGTAGGCCTCATGGCATGAATACTCAGGCCTTATGTTTGGCGCAGCTGATAAAATCCACGTAAAGGTCACTGAGTGCCCTGTCCCACAAGGGTGTGAGTGAATCCTGTGGGCCAGGCTCTCCTAAAGGGCATCTTTGTTATAATTCTGTGGCAGAATCTCACTGTTAAGACATTTTACCAGACGGAGCCAAACAAATTCGCTTTGGTGGCCGCAACGCCTCGCCCGGACAGGCCTGTGACGGGAGCCCTAAACCCCGGGATTCTGCAGAAACGCCGCCACGGCTCACCGTCTGGGCCCAGCCGCCATTTCCCCTGCACGTCCCCTCCGCTGCGGCTCTCCTGAGGCTCCTCCTCCTTCAGCAGGGGGTCAGACCCTCCCCCTTCCAAATCTACGGGCTGTGACAGAACAGCAGCAATCACACTACTAAAGCGCTGAACAGCGCCTCCCACAGTCACAGTTAAGCATGGTGCTAGAATATACACCTCCACAAACATGATGCTGCTACTGGTCTTACTCTTGAGTATGTAATTTTGTTTTTAAGCTCCACGGTGCATTAATTTAGTTCAAGAATATTTTTATAAGTGTTCCATTATAATGACATATCTAAGTGATGTGATATACCTAATATCGGAGAGCCCCCACCAAATATAAAAATCATAACACTAATTAAAACAATTTTATATTTTTCCATTTATATATTTTTTTTATTTTATCCTTCAACATCGGGGTAAGAAATTAACTTCAACTATTTGCATTAACCTTTCGAACCACAGAAACCTAACACAAACATATGTGACAATGGCATTACAAAACTGAACAAAATTCTTCGTATGCACAGACATGGTGGAACTTTTCATGACCATATGTAAGTGAACTTTCAAACCTTTCAGACCTCATGACCTTTCAAATGTACAAAAGAAAAAAAGAGTTACAACAAAACATGTCTTCTACTTATCTGAGTTCCTAGGAAAGAGTGTCAGAGAAGTGTGCTGTACTGCCTCAGTGTGTGTGTGGTTTGGGGCTTACGGCCGCAGTGTGCATCTCTGGCACTCCGACAGGGCTGGGCGTGGCTGCTTCCTCCGGGGCACCCAGGGGTCCCGGGTTCGACGCTTCCCCCGCACAGCTGCTCCAGTCCCCTCCCAGAACCCTCTCCTGCTTCAGCCCACGGCCCTCAGCTGGAGGGAGAGAAACACACCACGCGCGGTCAGGTCTCCAGCTCTGTCGTAAATCTGGCTGTTGAGTGACAAACTGACAGCAGGAATCAATGCCATCCACACTACTTACATACTACTGCTTGCACATTACATTACATACAAGAACAGAAAAGGCTTAACAATGAGAGCAGGCCATTTAGACAAATCAAGCTTTTCATTCTGACACCTGTCTCCGGTCTAGCCTAGAAAGCAGACTTGCCCATAACACGAAAAAACATCGAAACCATCCTCTGCTATATTTCATTTGGGGGCAGCAGGGGTTAAGGAGCAGGGCTCGTAACTGAAAGGTTGCTGGTTCCATTCCCCACTGGGGCACTGCAGCTGTACCCTTGGGGAAGGTATGTAACCCACAACTGCCTCAGTAAATATCCAGCTGTATAAAAGGGTAACATGTAAAAATTGTAACCTGGATAACAGCGTCTGCTGAATGACAATAATAACAAAATAATAACAGAATGTACAGAGTCTAGCACAGCCTCTAGACAGTGCCTAGTGTCTCCAGTCAGTAGGAGCAGCTGCAGTGTGATGTGTGTGTGTGTGGTTCGTTTGATTCAGCAGTTGGTTTTGGCCAGGCACTGTTCCTCACCAGGTGGTGCGGGGGGGGCGGTGGCGTGTGCCCCCTCCCTGGGGACTCCAGCGCGGCCGCAGTCCGCACACCTCGCCCTCCCGCCGCCCTCTCGCTCTCTGCGCCGGCTCTCCCACCACTGCAGCCTCTGCCGCAGAGACTCCACTTCCTGTTTGCTGCGGGCCACTTCCTCCAGGAAGCTGTCCTCCACCAGCCTGGTGATCTCGTACATGGCCGACTTCAGCACCGTCTCCATCACTCCGGACAGCTGCACTTGGAAAGTGAGGATGGCCTCTGACATCTCTGGCTCCGTTTCCTTCACAGCGTTTCCCGGGCAGCGTAATCCTCTACAGAGCTCCTGGTTTGGGGTGTGGATGTGTGGTCACCCCTCTAGCCCCAAAATACTCTCTAGATGCAGAGAGGATTAATACCTTCTTTACATACAACAGCAAGGAATAAAAAAAGGAACAAGACAGACACAGCGATACCATCCAAACTAGCAGAACTGTAGATTAAGAGTCTACCTTTGTTGAAATATGTTGAAAATATTGAAAATTGTTGAAATATTCAATTTAATTCAACAGTACAGCAAAAACAGTATTTAAATATTAAAACTATTGGAGATGTCGGCAGCATACAGTGTTAATGTGATGGTTACACAGGGGAAGTGGAAGTGCTTTTTCCATTCCTGACTGCTCGGGCAGCTCACTCAGTTTTCCTGTGATCACACTAACGTTAGAGCGTTTCAATTAGACCGCACTGTGCATCAGATTGGGCTCCCGTCAGATACTGTTCACCCTTCAGCTTTCTGCACAACGGGTGTGTGTTCACAGGGTCAGATGAACCAGACTCTATCCTGAACCCTAACCCGTATTCTAACCCTAATCCTGACTCTATCCTGAATCCTAACCCTAATTCTAGGACTAAAATTAACGGTGGGCGGAACGGATTCTGATGCGCCGGCGGTACCTGAAATAGTAGCTACACCGTCTCAGTATCGCTAAGTATCATAGCCACCACTCAAATGCAGTTAAGTAGAGCGCTAAGCGTTTACAAAATAACGGAGACGATGTGAAAGGACTTGCAAAGAAAGGCTAGCGCATTAGCGATCCTGCCGGTTCGCAGTGTTTGCAAAAAGTAACTATATTTGGTATGGTCGATGGCTAGCTAGCTAGGGGACTACAAAAGCTACACTATTCCAGTCCTTACGTACCTGTTGGTTCTTCTAGTTCTTCTTTAGATCCCGGTGCCTGATCTTAAATTCCCATCCTTCGTGTCTAGCATGATGTCTCACTGTCTAAATGCGATAATTCCGTTTCGGTTAGCTACTAACTAGCTAGATCGCTAATGTTAACTGGTTACAGGTTGTATCTCACCTGCTCAAAGCTATTCGACCGCAAAAAACAGTCCGAGCAGTTAGCTAATTTGCCTAATTTGCTATCGACACCGGTATCAATAAAATGGTGAAAGGACCAAACGCAGCTAACGCTGGATAGCGAGCTGGCTACCTGTTAGCAAAGCCAGATCACAGTGTGCTGATGCCAAGTGTCCCTGCTCGACAGCTTTATCAAGGTTTACCAGCCATGCATCCACAAATGCGGCTTTATAGTCCTTATTTACGTTTATCGAGCCTTTCTAAAGTCTGGAGGCGAGATATATTGTAACCCAAAGCAACTACATTCGCCAGCTTCCCTACTCTGACAACGGGAATATTCAGGAACGCAACGCGTTTGATGTACGGTGTCTTCATAGGATCAAAACAGGAAAAACAGTTCTAAAGCGTTTGTAAAACTAAGCTGTAATCGTATCAACTCATGGAGAAGCCAATAATACAGCCTGCATTAAGGTTTGGGAAATTCGAAGTGATGATACAATTTTCATCCAGAGTATGTTTTTTTCTTGCTTTCTTTTTTCCGCAACGGCATTTTCAAAAACCTGGAGCGAATGTGAATTCTGTACAGGTAGCCTGTCATGTCTGTGCTGGCAACCGATAGATCATGGGAGTCAACTGCTGCTATTTTTTTGTGTGATGAAGTTCATTCACAACCACACACTAGGATGAGCATGGAAAATGGTCTGTACAGGTGGCTTCTAACTAGTTAAACATGCAGATGAAGATTTAATTTCTTGTCAGACTACCAGGCTAATTCTTTGTACCAGAAATTGACAGCATGTATGCACTGCCACCAACATCACTCCTTAAACTGTATGCAGTGCAGTGACATTATGGTGTCTGCTACAAAATGATTCTGTTTTTTTAATGACAACATTAACATTTCAAAAAACAAATTGCACCCCTGGTCTTGGTTTATTTGGTGTGAAGGTTTAAAGAGGAATGTGAAAGAACATAAAGAAACCAACCAAAGAGCAATTTAATACATTTCTTTCCATTTTACAAGAACTAAGATAAGACATTTTTTTGTCCAAAAGATTTATATATAAATTAAAATTATTTATACAAACAAACAATGGACATTGATGCAATGCTAACTTTCAGAAGTTGTTTGTTCTGTCTGTTGACAGTATTGCTCTCATGTTGTATTAAAGATGAAAAGTAATTTCTTATGTTGCAAGAAAGGAGAAAAGCACACACACACAAACTAAAAACTGAGAATAAAAGTGAAGCAAATAAATAGAAGAGAAAAAAGCATTTTTACATTAATTTAGTGTGGTGTGACAGACGTCCTTAAAAATATAAGGCTTGGTTTTCCATCAGTCCTTGTCTGGTACACCACAATTTGTCAATATCGGGAAAATATTTTCATCAAAACCTTACAAGAACAAAATACATAATTTTCCTTTGTTGTGCAAATTTACAAAACACCGAATCTTAACTATGTTTGCGCTGATGTGACTTCAAATGGTCTAGTCGTTTGAAGCTCAGGCCACAAACAGTACAACAGTAAGGTCTCTCTCCTGTGTGAGTGCGCTGGTGGACCTTTAAAATGTCTGCCCGGGTAAAACTCTTCCCACACTGATTGCAACGGTGGGGTTTCTCCTGCGTATGAATCCGTCGGTGCAGTTTCAGATTCCATAATCGGCTGAATTTATTCCCACAAAGCGTGCAGCAGTACGGCTTTTCACTTGTGTGACTGCACTTGTGCCTCTTTAGGTCAGCAAAAGAGCCGAAACCCTTCCCGCAGTGACTGCAGAGGTGCAGGCCCTCGCCTGAGTGGATGCGCTGGTGGACCTTCAGGTTGCAGGCCTGCGTGAAGCTCTTTCCGCACTGCGTGCAGGTGTACGCGGACCCCACCTTATGAGTCAGGAGGTGTGCCTTCAGGCTCGCCAGGTCAGGGCAGCTCACCTGGCACTGGGTGCAGCTGTACCGTCTCTGTCCCTTCTGACTCTGCTGGAGAACGTCAGAGGTGAGCGAGACACCAAAGGTCTCCCCCTGGTGCTGAAGCTCGTGGTCTCCCTCTGCTGGCAGCAGGTGGTCGGCACAGGCCCCGAGGCCTCGCTGCTCACCTCTGGTCCTCATTCTGCCTCTTCGCTGCACCTGGTACCGCCCGTCCGTGTCCTGGAGGAACCCGTCCTCGTTGATCAGAAGACAGTCCAGCTCGTCGACATCCGCGCTGTCCCGCGGAGACCCCGGCAGGGACGGGTGTCGGTCAGCGAACGCGGTCCTCTTTCCCCGCGGAACGAGCGGGTGAACGGGGACGTCAGCCACGCCCGCGGGGTCCAGCTCGGCGGGGGCGTGTCCCGCCGGCCCGAACCCGAGCTGTCCGCCTGCACGGAGGAGCGAGTCGTCGAGGGCCTGCTCGTCCAGCTCCCCGGAGCCAAGCATCTGGGCGATGTACTCGCTCTTGGGCTCCGGCTCCAGGCCGCTGAGCTCCACCATGCCGCCGTAACGGCTCCTGTACTCCTGCGAGATCTCCTCTGGGCCTCCATCATGTGCGGGGTCCACGTCCGGCCCCAGGCTGGAGCCCCACTCCCCGAAACCCCCGTCTGCGGTGTGCCCGTCGCCTCCTTCCTGTCCTGGGTCACACACACAAAGCGCACACAATAACACGCCTGTAGCGCATGGGAAACAACACGCAGGCCCAGAACCACAACTCTCACTGCTGCTGGCTGTAACATGTCGTGTGTCTGTTCCTTTCTGCCTGAGAACTGTTGATGCATTTATCATTGTTTGTCATGCCAGCTCTTACAACACTCTTATCCAGAGCCACTTACATAGGTTATAATCTTTACATGTAGTGTAAAGATTGTAGCACAGTGGTTAAGGAGGAGGACACGTAACCGAAAGGTTGCCGGTTTGATTCCCTGCTAAGACACTGCTGCTGTACCCTTGGGCAAGGTACTTAACCCACAACTGCCTCAGTAAAATGTACAGCTCTATAAATGGATAACTTTGTAAAAAACTGTAATTGATGTAAGTCGCTCCGGATAAGAGCATCTGCTAAATACCAATAATGTAATATAATGTATATGTTATCTATTTATAGAGCATAAAGCTGGATATTTACTGAGGCAATTGTGGGTTAAGTACCTTACCCAATGGTACGGCAGCAGCGCCCCAGTGGGGAACTGAACCAGCAACCTTTCGGAGCCCTGCTCTGTACCACTACAGCGCACTGTAAGCTCATACTGAACAGAAAAAGGCACTACGGTCGTTTTGTTTTTACAGATTCAGGAAAAGTTCATAAGCAGTTTCTCTAAAGCAGAGAGAGAGGACGGTCAGTCAGTTCAGAAGCGGTGCCGTCTCCCGCCTGACGATCAGAGACGCTCACCCTCCAGACACGCTCTCCACCGCTCCTGGAGGTCGTCGCACTCGACGGCCGCCTGCAGGCTCTCCTCTTTCAGCATGGCGTCCAGTCTGTCCCTGTCCAAATGGGTCTGCTGTGGCAGAGAGGGAACACTGGCTCTGAATGCAGAGGGCATGCACACAACCGAGCAGCGCAAAGCACCACCTCCACGCTGGATCACCACGGAGCTCACGCGCAGGGCAGAGACACCGTGTCCCACCGCAGTTAAACACACCTCCCTACACATTCCCTAAACAGACTCAAAGGTGCTGTGTAAGCACTGCGTTGCCAGTGTGGCTACAACTACAGACAATATCAGTCCTTACTGTTTGCGTGCACCCTGCCGGCACTCCGACAGGGCTGGGTGTGGCTGCTTCCTCCGGGGCACCCAGGGGTCCCGGGTTCGACGCTTCCCCCGGACAGCTGCTCCAGTCCCCTCCCAGAACCCTCTCCTGCTTCAGCCCACGGCCCTCAGCTGGAGGGAGAGAAACACACCACGCGCGGTCAGGTCTCCAGCTGCGCACCGCGCGAGCAGCGACAGTGCGGAGAGACCGTAGCGCATTATCCGGCAGCGTCACCGAAAGGCTGCACAGTTCAGTTAGCTAGCTGCATAATCATCACAAGTGAAGTGCAAAAGGGGGGCGGGGCGACAATGACAGCAACAGGTGAGGACAACGTTTGAAGGAGCAAGCAGGCGCTCAGTGCGCATAGTCACTTTAAAAGCTTTCCTCCTCACCGGACTCTGCTCCCGCTGCTCTGTCCTCGCCTCCGTCCCCCGAAGCTCTCGCACGGCCGCAGTCCGCACACGTCGCCCGCCCACCCTCCCGCTCCCTTCGCCGGGTCTCCGCCCACTGTAGCCTCTGTTTCAGCGTCTCCACCTGCTCCCTGCTCCGCGACACCTCCTCCAGGAAGCTGTCCTCCACCAGCCGGGTGATCTCGTACATGGCCGCTTTGAACACCGTCTCCATGACCCCCGAGAGCTGGGACTGAAAAGCGAGGATGGCGTCCGACATCTCGGGCTCCGTTTCAGCACCAGCTCGACGAAATTATCCCCGATCTTACTCCAGGGTCCGCCAGACACTGGGCAAACAAACGGGCAAGGCGTTATGAAGCAGCTGACTTCACAGCTTATTTTCCAGAGCTAGCTAGCTAGCTGGCTAGCGATCATCATTTAGCTCCCACGTACTGCTTGAAACGATCGTTATGATTCCGAGCGCTTGCTACAACAGTTCGCAGAAAATCGCTCTCTACGCATGTAGCCAGGTAGGCTATTTCTCTACAGTCAGAACTGTCACCTTTCCGTCTGACAGAAACTGGAGTGAAAATACGCTGCTGGAACTCAGCGTTCTTCCGGGGCAAAACATGCAGATGACGAACCGCTTGATGAAATGCGCGTCTTTTCGGAATTAAAATCGGTAGTTAGGTAGACGCAGGGATAGGGCTGGTCTTGGTTAAGTTTTGAGTAGCCCACAGTAAGTGAAAGCGAGATTACCCAGCGAAAATGTGCCAGTTAGCGTGGGCATCGGGCAACACAATAGCTGACCAGACACCCACCGTCGAACTTCCCAAATCCAGCGAACTACGGGTACTCGCAGAGGACTAACGGAACCAAGGAGACCGTACTTTCGCCCAATGTGCCGAGAAGTCGCCTGCAGTCGTTTGGGTCGCAGACTAGACTGATTCACTCAATCAGTTGATATTGTTGTCATTTAATTGCTACGTGCCAAATAAATCTCACGAGCGCCCCCCAATTTCCTTAATTAGGTTTATTGATTTATCTTCATAACTCCATTATATAAAATGCACATTATATTTTATATGAGATAGGAATCCATCCAGTACCTTCACAGATTAATCCATTGACCCATCCCAGAAGTGTCAGTTGCCTGATTGTTGTATGAAGGCACAATGCCCCAATGATGGCTATTACATTACATTATTCACTATGATAAATGGATGGTTGCTGGTAAACTCGGAGACTCGTCAGGCTGTTTGCTGTCAGCATGAACCTCCTCTCCTCACACTGGTGGTGTAAGTCAAGGAGACCATCCTCTGCACACACATCCGAGTACAATCAATTAGTCAACTAACTGATAAATAGTTGAGTGTTATTAACTGATTTAGAAGCCCCATAGTTAAAACGTAAACTGAGATTAGGTGAGGATACAAAAATGCAGTATCAGATGAGACAACCATTTCTCAGGTGTCTGTTTATGTTCAATAAGTCACACGTTACAGCAAATGGAAGACACATGTTCACAGTTTACTGTAAGGCCGTATTTGGTTAAATATATTGTTAATATTTAATAAATGTTTTTGATTGAGCTTTCTAATGTTCTTTGTGTGCCAGATGCTCTTACTGGGGACAGTTTACAGAATTTGTAAGCATATTGCACAATACAAATGATAATGAACCAACTGCAAGTACCAATAAAGCCACAAGGGAGAAAATCATAAATGTGAGTTACTGGAAAGAGCCAACATGGAAGGAGAAAATGTTGTTTAGATGAAATTTATCAAGTACAGATAATGTGATTACAGCTCACAGTAACAGACACTGGAACAGTGCTGTACATCCTTCATCATTAATTTTAAAGGGGTGTGTGAACACACTGACTTGTGGTGTAGGACACCACCTGGCCGCTATGACTCAATCATTCATTGAAGGGTTTATTCAGACTGCAAGGACATTTCTAACTGTAAAACGCACTCTTATACTTTTGCCGCAAGGAAACCCCTGACTCGCTTGTTTTCTCTGGCACCAGATGGTTGTTCCTTATTTAGAAAGGTGTGTTCCTACAGCTGCACGCTGAGGTGGTAGCAGCGTCCGCAGGGTCTGATGCAGGTGGGTCATGCAGGTGTCTCAGGGCGTGTCTGTCGCAGCCGTGTCGGTCAGGTAAGATGGGGGCATCCCTGAAGGGCATTATTCTAACCTGTTAATGCAGTGTCCCACTGCTGCTGTCATCTGTATTGCACATTCGGAGGGGAACGCCATTGTTGCACATCCTTTCCAAGGTAAAGCACTTTTGCACTTTTGTACGTTGCTTTGGATAAAAGCGTCTGCCAAATGAATAAATGTAAATGTAAATATAAAGAGTGACACCTTGTGGTAAGTCAGACTAAAGTTGTTTTTTTTTTAAATTCAGGGGCGCCTAACCCGGCCTGAAGAGCCAGAATTTACCGATGTCATTGGCTTCAGTAAAATTATTTTTAAATGTAATGCCTGATACAGATCACAGTTATCTGTATAGTAATGAATAATGCATAATAATCCACCCATTCACTCATTAGCATGAAAATCGTTTATTTTAGACATGAGGGGTAGGAGATGGAGAGGTTGCTTTGCCAGAGAAGCAGTGCAGCTGTGCTGGCTTTATGCTTTATGCTTTATGCTTTATGCTTTTGCTTGTGATGGCAGGGGTAACCAAAGGTCTGCTTGCTCAGATTTGTTCTCCTATTTCTGTTTTGAGTTTCACGTTTCACACTGCATTTCTGATGACTGCATGAATCTGTTTCTCTCTGGCTGCATTTCTGATGACTGCATGAATCTGTTTCTCTCTGGCTGCATTTCTGATGACTGCATGAATCTGTTTCTCTCTGGCTGCATTTCTGATGACTGCATGAATCTGTTTCTCTCTCTGGCTGCATTTCTTCACCTTCACACACATGAAGATGAAGCTCTGAAAGCTCATATCAGCCACCGCTGCTTTACTCATTTAAACTCATTCATCATCATCATCCTCACTGCAGCAGCAGCAGCACCTGTGAGTGGGGTGAGTGGGTGAGAGGGTGAGGGGGTGAGTGGGGTGAGTGGGTGAGTGGGTGGGGGGGGGGTGAGTGGGTGAGTGGGTGAGGGTGGGGGGTGAGTGGGTGAGGGGGTGAGTGGGGTGAGTGGGTGAGTGGGTGAGGGGGTGAGTGGGTGAGCGGGTGAGTGGGTGGGGGGGTGAGTGGGTGAGGGGGTGAGTGGGTGAGGGGGTGAGCGGCACTACGGGAGCAGCACGGCGGGAGGGAGACCTGCTGTCGGGTCGGTCAGGTTGCCTGGGGGTTTGGGCTGTGTTACACCCTCCTCTCCAGCAGGGCTGGAGGCTTGGTTGGCTTTTGCACAGTTCTGCTCTTAATTTTCTAAGCGTTCCCAAGCAATTAGATGGTTTGGCATCGAAGAAATGCACATTACAGCTGGAAGGCTTGTGCTGTATTCTCAGATCCCTCTCTGCAGTGTGCTGGTTGAAACGCATTAGCGTGAACGCAAGCGGCAGGAAGCCCTTCCCGGCAGCGGCTGGGTGTGAGGAGGTTCAGAGGCCCCCGGAGGCGCTGCAGAGAGCGAACAGGGCGGAGGCCAGAAAGCAGAGGCCCAGGGAGGGGGCGTGAGCCCGGGGGCTGGAGGCGGGAATGGCGGTGATGGGCGCGGCCGTGGTGGGCGGCCTGATGGAGTGGAAACAGGTGCCCACGTTTCCCACTGCGTCCACCGCCACTATCTCCACCTCGGGGGAACAGCAGGAGGCGCTGTAGGTGGCCAGGGTGACGTCGACGCCCCCTTCCCCCGTGGAGGGGGTGGTGGTCAGGGTGCCGTCGCCGAGGCGCCTGGAGATGCTCTGGATGCCCGTCCCCGTCCCATCCGTCAGGTGGGCGGAGAGCTCCCACTGCGAGCCGCTGCAGTCCTCAGAGCAGTTAGCGCTCACGCTCAACACCGTGCACACGGGCCGGCTGAAGTCTGTCACCTTCAGGGACCAAAAGCCAGCAGGGTCACAGCAATGACACCAGCCGTCCAATCACAGACAGCAATGACACCAGCCGTCCAATCACAGACACAGCAATGAGACCAACGGTCCAATCACAGACAGCAATGAGACCAACGGTCCAATCGCAGACACACAAATGAGACCAATGGTCCAATCGCAGACACACAAATGAGACCAACAGATACTGAGATTCTGTTCAAAGGGGTAATCTGTGGGCTGTTTTTTGTTTTCACTGAGGTCTTCATTAAAGCAGGTTTGAATAAACTTTTATTTGAATTGATCTGATGTGATTTCTGATCTTTGTGTTTGGTACTGAGACACTGAAAATGAGCAAGCTGTGCTCCCCCTCCCGCTGTTACCTTGGTGACGACAGAGAGGCGCAGCACGGCGTAGTTGGAATCACCGGCTCCAGGGCCCTCGATGTCGATGGTCAGCGTGACGTCGGTGCCCGACGGGGTGCCAGAGGGCGCCGTGAGATCCACCCTGCCCTCGCCACTGCCCTCACTCTCCAGAGTGATGCTACACCCCCAGGAGAAGAGACAGTTAGACAGCACCCAGCACAGACAGGAGAAACCATACTGCTGTCTCACCCCCCACAGAGAGGAGAGACTGTACTGCTGTCTCACCTAGCACAAAGACAGAGCACATACGCTTACAGCTAGCCAGCCCTACCTGGATGTGAAATAGGTGATGAAGCTCCTGTCGTCTCTGGCAGTGATGGTGTACGGGCCGCCTGGCCCATTGGTTGCCACGGTGAATGGAAGGGAGAAAGGCACCCCAGGCTCCAGAGTGGCGTTAGCCTGGGCCTGAGAGGAGGAGAGGAGAGGAAGGGAGAGAGGGAGGAGAAGAGAGAACAAGGAAGGGGAGAGAGGAAGAGGGGAGGGAAAGGAGTAGGAGGGAGAGGAGAGGGGTAGAGAGAGGGTATACAGAGGAGGGAGAGAATTCATTTACATATTCAAAATACAGATTTTAAAAATTTGATTTGTTAATTTACTTAGACGTATTTTTCAGGTGATTTATTGATGGTGGCCTACTGCACTACTGTCTCCCCCTTTTTGATCCTTTTGGTGAAAGTCAGACAGGGAAAACTCCCTGCATGAGTCCATCACAGAGCTGCCATCAGCATCCGGGGGTCTTCCCTCTAACTGTATTACTCCATTTCAAACTCAGACTCCTACTGAAACCAACTTCTCTACATACAGCTGAAATCTCTTACAGTAATTTGTTTGAAGTTGGTCTTTTATCTGCTTTTTTCATACATTGAGGATTTAAGTATGGAAATGCTTGATTGCATGTTCTTCCTACGAGAAAAACTTCTATTTCTTGACTATTATTATTATTATTATTATTTATTTATTATCATTTTTGGTAGTATTATTAGAAGTAGTTACAGCAGTAATGTTATTGAATATAGTTCCATATATGCTAATTCCCCTTCATGACTTCATTAGGGTGTATCATTTGGTAAAGACAGTGCGTGTTCTCACCCTGATGGTAATTTGGGAGACTCGCATCTCGGTGGTGGACTGTCTCTGGAAGGGAGTTAGGGAGCTGTTGGCCATGCCCTTCACCAGCACTATAAACTCCCCCTCTGGAATCCTGTCCAGGGACACCAGGTAGTCCCCGTTACCCAGCCTCTTCGGGGTGCCATTCTCCGCCCCCGAACCCGACACCTCCACCAGGGAAACCTCCTCCACTGTCAGGGAGTTTGAACCGCCACTCCCCGTCACCGTTAGCAGCAGAGTAGCACTCCTTCCTGAGGCATGCAGAGAGAGAGAGTGAAGGAGGGACGCAGAGAGCGAACCGTCAGCGAAAGGACTCTTGCAATCTGCCAAACTGCCACTAGGTGGTGTGTTTTTTCCACTGCTCAGGTGGAATACTGTTCACTGTCTCATGTGTCCCTCTTAGGACGATGGCTGTATAAGTATTACACATTATTACACCAGTTCATTGATGTGATAAAGAATTATTATTATTATTATTATTATTATTATTATTATTATTATTATTATTATTATTTTGTGCAGGTACGTGTAAAGCATGGGAAATGCACCTCATGTGTATCTATATTAAATTTGAGCTTTTGCGCCTCTGCCTGTGAATTTCCTGGATGAATTCGTTTTGCTGAGAAAACCTCATCTGTGTGAATTTCTGACGGATTCTTCAGCTTTACGGGAGAAAGAAGCTCCAATCAGCCACTCTTTTCAGACTGGAGTCTAACATTCACGGCGTGTCTCTGATGACCAGGCTGCAGGGAGGGGTCTCCCCCATGTGTGAGCAGGGAGGGGTCTCCCCCGCGTGTGAGCAGGCAGGGCTCTCCCCCATGTGTAAGCAGGGAGGGCTGTCCCCCACGTGTGGGCAGGGAGGGGTCTCCCCCGCGTGTGGGCAGTGAAACACACAGCTTCCCCGGCCTCACCTGCGCGCGGCAGTCCGTCGATCACCGCGTAGCCCGGGTGCGGCCCCTCAAACGGCTCCATGAACTCATAAATGAAACCAATGCTGCTCTGACCTGTAGGCAGACACACACACACACACATACACACGCGCACACACATACACACACACACACACACATGCACGCACGCACGCACACACAACACACACACAAGTGAGCTTTAGATACTAAAATACACACCTTTTAACACAAAGCCTAAATTATTAACACCACTGAGTGTGTAGTATCATGCATTTATAGTAACATTCAACATTCATAACATGCAAATAATAATATATATTTACAGAGATAAATTTACATGTCAGGGTCAGGGTATACTGAAACACACAGTAGATTTGTCAGATCATGTTTCTCTCAGTGCAGGCCGGATTGGCTCTCACCAGTGACTTTCAGAGTGTAGGGGTGGCTGGAGTCGATCTTGATTTCCCATAATCCCGTCTCAGGGTGCAGCTGAACTCTGCGCAGGTTCCCCACGGCTTGTAGCGTCCCCAGGGGCCCATTTGTGACTGAACTGCTCTGGGTCACACCTGGGGGTTCAGGTAACACCAGGTAATCGATACAGGAGACATTAACCAGGAAGGTTAACACATCAATGTCCCAAACCTATTACAGGTCTGATACAGGTTTACACAGACACATTCCTTTCAGATACACATTTAATAGATTCACTCGATTTGATATTCACCATCCAGTCACACTCCACTATAAAATGTTTAACATTCACAGACACCGAGATACAGACTGTCAGAGAGCTGTGGTTACTGTGGCGGGTCATCAGATCTATGATATGTAGCAATTTGTCTGTAGGCTGTGAACTGTGGTATGTAGCAGTTTGTCTGTAGTCTGGGGCTGTGGTATGTAGCAGTTTGTCTGTAGGCTGGTGATATGGCTGTAGGCTGGTGTTATGGCTGCAGGCTGAAGAGGGGTTGGCATTGCTGCTCATGTTCACTTGCATGGACCCAAAGTGGTTAAAACAGAATGTTCTACAGAAGGCTGTGATTGGTGGAACAAGGACGCCATCGTGATGAAATAAAGTCCAGTTCAGAGCAGTATCACATAATACGCGTCCTTCTCAACTAGGGAGATGGGAGGGGGGAAATACTGCTCCAGTCAAACAAAAGTCACATATACCTGCGTCTACCTGGACAGGTGAGGTGTGCCGTTACCTGAGGGGCTGCGCAGAGTGAAGCTGAGGGAGCTGCCTGTGATGTAGACGGTCAGTTTCCTCACAGACGTGTCCACCAGGAAGGAGAAGGAATCACTCGCCTTCCTCACAGTCTGCAGAATAGTCACCTGCAGACAGAGGGAATCATTTCAATGCTGTTTTATCTTTTTATTTTATCTATTAATCTATTATTTTATGTTATATTATTTATTTGTTCAGAATGTTTTACCTATATATATACATATATAATATGTATATACTGTATATATACATATATACATATATATATATTTATATATATACATATATAAATGTTACTGTATGTCACTGTGCCAGCTTACCACAATAAACTGGACAATACTTCATGTGTTTTACGTGTAAATCACAGAGGCTAGACCTTAATTCAGGACTGCCAATTGCTGCTCTGGTTGGCAATACTCAATCCAGCCTTCCTCCTTGTACCCGCCACAGAAAGAGCTTCAGGCAGTAGAACTGCACACACTGACAGCAGGCAGGTGGGGTGCACACAGACACCACCAGCGCAAAAACAGACTCAGCAGAGCGGAGGTGGAGGTGAGGACAGTACCAGAGTGGAGGTGGAGGTGGAGGTGAGGACAGTACCAGAGTGGAGGTGGAGCTGTCCACGATGATGTCGGTGGCCTGAGGCAAGGTTGCCTTGGTGACCTCTATGGCCTGTCCCCCCGACGCCACAGCCAGCTGCTGGTACAGCTCGTTATTGGAATTGGTGGCCCGTTTGGCTAAACCCTGTCCCTGCTGCTGATCCTGACCGCTGTCCCTCCGCCGGCGGGCAGTGAGTACATTTGTCAAGAAGAAGGAGACCTGCAGAGAGGGGAGCAAATGGTAAATAAATGGACTGAATTTATATAGTGCTTTTCTACTCGTTTTGAGTACTCAAAGCACTTTACAGTTGTATGCCTCACATCTACCTACCAGTACCATACAAGGTACCAACTGGCCACTGGAAGCAGTTTTGGGTTCAGTGTCTTGCTCAAGGATACTTCAACATTCTGCCAGGAGGAGCCACATTTGAACCAGGGACCTTCCAATCCCTAGTCAACTGCTCTACCTCCTGAGCAGTCCTTTCAGATACTGAGCACTCCTTTCAGATTTACTGAATCAGTAAATCAGTGAGTGCGACAGTCAGTGAGTCGGTGAGTGAGACATTATATTACATTATTGGTATTTTAGCACAGTGTTTCTCAAACCTCTCCTGGAGGACCCCTTGTCCTGCATGTTTTAGATCTCTTCCTGCTCCAACACTGATTCAAATGATTAACTCGTAATGAACTCCTGAAGCTGCTTAATAGCAAACTAATCATTTAAATCAGCTGTGCTAGAGCAGGGAGAGATCTAAAACATGGTTTAAAGATCAGCATTTAAAGAAAGCACAGCGCTGCTCAGCTGGCAGCCAAGGTACCCACCACTGATTTGGTGCTCCGGATCAGAGCGATGACAGTGCTCTTCAGTGCCATGTCTTTCGCTGGAGCATCAGTGAAAACGAAAATTTGAGAGGAAGGCGGTGCACCTGTGAGGGCCAACTGAGAGAGGGAGAGAGAGAGAGAGGGGAGAGAGAGAAAAATTACCATACATTCTGGGAGAGAACAAGGCCACATTTGGCCACTCTGGCAGCAAAATTTGTGGCAGCTTGCCATA
>CM032894.1:983637-1011137 GCA_019176425.1 Megalops atlanticus
TGGTACTGTAAGTCAGTAATCTGGCAGCTGCATTTGGATAAACTTATACGTCATACATTTATTGTCCCATAACCCAGTAAGCAAAGCATTACAGTAGCCCAGAGTGGATATTATAAAAGCATAAACTAGCATCCTGCTACATCTTTCCTGCTCAGATAAGGGATAAGTTTAGTATTACTGGAACTCTATAAGGAAATGCTGGCTATGGTTATATAATGTGATATTGCATCTAATAAAGTGGCATGAAAAGTTGCACAAACAGGACACCACTAACCACATATAAACAAGCACCAGGCCCAGACATACAATGTTGACCTGGTTGTCAGAGACTGGCAGCTTAAGTTTGATTATGAAACACAGAAACTTGCCATTATTATTATCTCCAATATCATCATTAATATAATCTTCATCATTATTATTGCATTATTGTTATTTAGCATTACATGACATCATTATTGCTAGAATACTTGCAAAAATGATATTATGACGACCTTGCTTGATGGCTGTTCAGCTGTACTCCGGGATAAATCTTCTTGTCAGTCTTTGAATGATCTCCTGAATTTGCTTCTTCACTAGGCTCATCAGAGTGCAGTATCTGCAGAGTGGAGGATAAGTGCAGCGGCTGGCTAATATTTAACTACGTGAATGCAAGACAATTCCCATATTTGTGCAATCACGCGAAAAGATGACTCTTTGCCAATAATGAGGGGGGTCGGCCGTGACTGTAATTTTCTGTAGGAGGAGTTTTACCTGCTGCCTCCAGCCTTTCTCATGATTACTCACACAGGATGAAGCAGTACAGTTGGCACATAGAAGCACAGGGTCTTACACAACAGTGTGTGTGTGTGTGTGTGTGTGTGTGTGTGTGTGTGAGTGTGTGTGAGTGTGTGTGTGTGTGTGTGTGTGAGTGTGTGTGTGTGTGTGTGTGTGTGTGTGTGTGTGTGTGTGTGTGTGTACGTACGAGCTGCGACTGGGCAGTGTGTGTATGTGTGTGTGTGTGTGTGTGTGTGTGTGTGTGTGTGTGTGTACGTACGAGCTGCGACTGGGCAGTGTGTGTGTGTGTGTGTGTCTGATTTCAAAGTCATTTTATGTATTTAGATATTTAAATGGATACTCAACAATAATTCATACCCAATCAATTTAATTCGATCCAGATTAAAAATAGTCATGAACAAAAACTGCTGCAAAAAACACCACATTCTTTTTTGTTGTGTGTTATTTTGTTGTGATTTTGAGTTTATTTTTCAAATGTTTTTAGTGACTGCACAATTCTGGTGATGGTGAGTAGTTTGTTGCATGACAACAGAGCTGAAGAAGAGACAGATCGCGATCGTGGCGCAGAAATGGGCACCGCGCAGCGCGCACATGCAGCTCGCGCCGTTTCCACGCGCTGCAGTGACCGCGTTCCCGCAGCACGCCCTCGCTGCATTCAGACTCCAGAGTCCGCTCAGGTGTGTCTGTGACCACACCTGCTCACTCCGCATGTATTCATCTGATCAGCAGATGACCTGCTTGCAGTTAACATGTTATCACTAACGGATTTAATACTGATTGAATAATTAATACCCCCTTCCCCCTCCCTCCATTTGCCAGACCCTGTTCATCTTTCATCCTGAGGACCCTTCTCCCAGCGCACTGAGGCCACATTCAGCTGCTGCGGATCGCCCCTTCCCTCACAATTCCCGCCATGAAGGACTTAAGAAAGCTCTCATCCTGTGTAAACGTTGCCACCATCGTAGAGCTCCTCTTTCGCAACCTCTCATGACCCCATTCCTTCAAGTAAACCAGCGTTTTGAAACTGGGTGTCGCAATATTTCAAGGTATTGCATATAGATTCGAATAATGTGTTATCTAACACAGGAAAAAAAAACCGTGTCATAACACGATGTCTGTTGAATAAAAAATCGTTAGTGTACAGTCATACCGCTGCGTTTACGAAACAGAATTACAAAACAAAAATATCAACATAACCGTCTCCGAGTGCTCTGTCACCGTACCGCTGTACGCGGTAACAAGGAGAGCGCGAAATTTAATACCAAGCCCGCTCTCAACCAGCCCAGCAGAACAAATCAGCGGGCAAATTCGTAAACCAAAAAAAGTTTGCGAACAGGAGTAACTAATTTAACATGGAAATTATCGAGGATGGTGAGCAGGGACATTGCAAATACCCGGGGCTCAGCCGAGGATGTAACCTCCGTCTTAAAAATGATAAATTAACATTACTATATTAAATGTAAATAATGCAAATGCCATAGCATTATAGTAATAATAACTTATTATTAAATTTTCATTGTAAACCACTTGTGAGAGCATTAAAGGAGTGTAAAAAGTACTGAGGCTTGATAGAGTTTTTTATTTTCACTGAACTGAAAGAATGCACGTGCAGTGTTGTTCTAGAGGTCACACTGGCCTAAATACTGCGCATAAAAATCTGTTTGCATTTCCACCATGTTCCTAGGCAACATCATGACACAAGAAATTGTTTTACCTTATTTTCTAGGTCTAGGACAGGCCTGGGACAAAACAAAGCGGTTGATGATACTTTAATCTGTGTTTTTGAGCACACTTTTTTAATTGAAAAGAGAGCTAAATTCCTTGGACATGTCTTGACCACAGTGTTGCGTAACCATGTGTGGAGGCACACCAGAGCGCTGGAAGAGCGCTCAAAAATGCAGCTTCTCACTGCTACTGTTATTGTTAAATAACAGTAGCAGTGAGAGTCTGGTCAGTCTTTTTCAAAGATGGAGACATGATAAGGTCCAGCAGCTTGTGTGTGGGGAGTGACCTCACTCGTTGTTATGTGGCCGGCAGTTTCGGGTGACCACTAGTTCTTCCAAATATAGCTGGATTTTGTAATGTTTAGCAAGTTCATCAAGGCACCCCTGAGACAGAAAGTTTTTGGAATTTGGTCTGCAGGCTTGGGTTTATTGAACAGTGATGCTTCAATAAGTAATTACGCTGGCTAAAGGCTTGAAACCTCCAAGTCCTGCTGGGCTGTGATGCGGTGGCCAGATTAGCGCGTTAATATCCACAGCTAACGTGCACACATGGCCCAGCTGGCCTCAGGAGAAAGTTTCATCACCTCAAATTTAGACGACAAATATTGGAACACAATATTTTTGTTGGCTGGCTATACCCATATATCGTCTAATATTAACATTACATTTCTCATTTTTGCTATGTTGCCATATTGTACAAAGCATCTAAAGGACATTGCATTGCGGGGCGGGGCATTGCGGAGCAGGGCGTGTCAGGGCGTGTCAGAGAGGGGCAGGATGGGGTAGTTACGATGCCACTACATTTGACAGACTCGTCTTCGTGAGCGGTCTGCGTGGTTGTACATTCCGCACACGGTATTGGGGTGGTCCTGGGGTTTGGTGACAGGGCGGGGCATGGCGGTAAAGTGACAGAGGAGATCATTTGTAAGGCACATTCTACACAAACGCAACCCACACAATATTTCACTGGATACCGCTGTACCCTTGAATACACCTGAATTAAATGAATAAATACATGTGCAAAAAAATTACATTTTTGCATTTTTGGCATTGAAAGGGTAATGGTAATGTTACCATTATAGTGTATTTTTACAGGTGAGGTTGTTACAAAGAGTTCCACATGAAGCATAATATAGTCTGTAGATGGAATTTTAAAAAAATCCTGACCCTGGAAAAACGTGGTCAAGAGACTCATATTCATATTTTTTAGAGCATGACTGATACCACATATATTACCACAATGTCTACATTAAATTTAATTTTTTTAAAATATATAAAATTTAGACGGGTTATGGGAGCTGGGTGTGTGTGTATATATAGTAACGCGCGTGCACACACACACACACACACACACACAGACTCATCTGATATATTGTGTAGATGTATGGACAGGACTCAGAGGAGCATTTGCACAGACCCCCTCTCCTTCACTTACACTGCACTGACTCTAAACATCTTTAACATAATCAGGAACATGTTTTTGTCTTAATGTGTGCTTAAAAGATTCCATTTTCAACATTCTCAAAACCAGATCTAATTCCAACAATGTCAGTTCAGACAGGTTAACTTTCTATCCATATGAAGAATGAGATATGGTTTCACTAATGATCCACGCCTGACTAATTAGCTTTAAACAGGTGTGTGGCTGACCTGGGTTGAGCTGGCTCAAGTTGGATTCAGTTGAGCTGGGTTACATTTGGGATGAGTTGAGCTGGGATTGATCTGGGTTTAGTTTTGAGTTGGGCTGAGCTGAGTTGAGCTGAGCTGGGTTGAGCTGGGTTACATTTGGGATGAGTTGAGTTGGGCTGAGTTTGGATTGAGCTGGGTTTAGTTTTGAGTTGGGCTGAGCTGAGTTGAGCTGAGTTAGGTGTAGCTGGGTTGCACTTGGGATGAGTTGAGCTGGGATTGATCTGGGTTTAGTTTTGAGTTGGGCTGAGCTGAGTTGAGCTGAGTTGGGTTGAGCTGGGTTACACTTGGGATGAGTTGAGTTGGGTTGAGTTTGGATTGAGCTGGGTTTAGTTTTGAGTTGGGCTGAGCTGAGATGAGCTGAGTTGGGTTGAGCTGGGTTACACTTGGGATGAGTTGAGTTGGGTTGAGTTTGGATTGAGCTGGGTTTAGTTTTGAGTTGGGCTGAGCTGAGTTGGGTTAAACAGCTGAGGGCCTGAGAGTGTGCTGGATCCTGGTCTGTTGCATGTTCAGTTTGTTTTGCTGTAGTTATTCTCACGGTGTTTGTGCCACAGCCTGTGCCATTATGCTGGCAGGCAAGCTGCCATGCACTCCCAACCTCACCAACAGCACAGGAGCCCCCTCTAGTGTTCAGAGAGAGAACTGCATTACAGAGCCCCTGGGCGTTCTGCTCTCTGCTGTTTGCTTTATCATAACTTACTTATCTTTAGGAGGAAGTCCTTTGTGTGGCAGCACAGTATGTGGCCAGTATGTGGAACTCATCGCTGCTGACAGCACAGGGTCATGTGAAACTCAGTTCATTTCAAGAAGCGCCTGTGCAATGTTAGAGAAACGTTACACTTTAGCCCAAACCCAGCCCACCCACACTGACTCCTCTGAACAAACAAATTCATCAGCTCCTCATCTCTGTCTCTTTCACTCATTCACTCTCCAATTCAAATAAGCTTTACTAGCATGACCTCACAGATGTACAGTATTGCCAAAGCCAAATATAAATTTAAATATACAAACTATGCATTATACATTAAACTTCTAAAAAATAAATGCATACAGACTTACATAAATAGAGTGCACTTACTCTCTCACTCTCTTCAGCAGCTCTATCTCCCCCTCTCCCCCCCCCCCTCCCCCTCGCTCCCTCTCTGCTGCAGATAACATTGACAGGATGTCTGTGAATGAGAGCAGAAGAGAGGGATGTGAGAGCGGAGGAGAGCAGATCAGGCTGGAGGCGAGGCAGAACTTTGCGCCAAACAGCAGTAAGAGAAGCTGGTAGAAGGAAGAGAGTGCAGAGTTACGCTGCAGAGAGACGCCAACACAGAGGAGGACAGTGAGAGAAAGAGCTGATCACCCGCCGGTGAGTGAGTCACGTCATTATTAGATTTACTAACAGCAGCATTAGAAATGCTGGTGAGAGCTCCTTTGTGACTTTGGTTCTGTGAGAGTGAACAGGTGGTGTGCTTCTCTCAGTGTACGTCAGGAGGGCAGTAAACTCCATGTGTCTCGGTCTGCACTGCCAGGTGCCTTTCTGTGAAGGACTGTGAGGGAGGGTCTTCACCTGCTTCTGTGTGTGTGCGGCTGCGTTGCTGCTCTGTTTCTGTGTGTGTGCGGCTGCGTTGCTGCTCTGTTTCTGTGTGTGTGTGGCTGCATTGCTGCTCTGTTTCTGTGTGTGTGCGGCTGCATTGCTGCTCTGTTTCTGTGTGTGCTGCAGCTGTGTTGCTGCTCTGTTTCTGTGTGTGCTCTGCTGCATTGCTGCTCTGTTTCTGTGTATTTGCATTGTGTGTGCGGCTGCGTTGCTGCTCTGTTTCTGTGTGTGTGCGGCTGCGTTGCTGCTCTGTTTCTGTGTGTGCGGCTGCATTGCTGCTCTGTTTCTGTGTGTGTGCGGCTGCATTGCTGCTCTGTTTCTGTGTGTGTGCGGCTGCATTGCTGCTCTGTTTCTGTATGTGTGCTCTGCTGCGTTGCTGCTCTGTTTCTGTGTGTGATCTGCTGCATTGCTGCTCTGTTTCTGTGTGTGCGGCTGCATTGCTGCTCTGTTTCTGTGTGTTTGCAGTGTGTGCTCTGCTGCGTGGGACTGTTCCCGTATCGCAGGGGAGCTGAGGCTTGCTGTCTGAGCCCTGTGACGGAGCCTTACCGCTGGGCTGGGAGTGGGGACAGCAACAGGCTACAACATGTTACAGTCATGGCAGGAAGCAGCCCTGGTCAGAATGTGCTATCAGCTCTCAGAGTTTAAGAGCTGTACCAGGATCAGTGCTATTCCTGTCAGCTCTCAGAGTTAAAGAGCTGTACCAGGATCAGTGCTATTCCTGTCAGCTCTCTGAGTTAAAGAGCTGTACCAGGATCAGTGCCAGGATCAGCAAGAGCAATAATTGAGTTAGAGGGAGGAAACACCGGAGTTGATGGAGAGAAAGATTAATAGCAGTTGGGATAATTTGCGATCAAGACCTTCCTGTGTTAGGACGGCTGTGGTCATGTGATCCCTGGCCACAGAGCTGTTTTCAACAGCGACTATGTGCAGAGGAGGAAGCGCCTTACATATAAATCCAAAAAACATTTCAAAGGTTGTTGTACTGACTGTTTCATTCAGCCAAGAGGAAACAGGCCTGCGAAACTGAGGCGTTTGTACCGTGAAGCGTGCAGCCAGGGGTGATGTGAAGCCGCCCTGCCGTCCCCCTGCCCACAGGGAGGGGGTCAGCGGACCCCCGCACAGAAACCCCCCCCGCACAGACACCCCCCCGCAGAGATACCCTCCTCACTGCAGGAGCGCACACCGTGCCCCGCTGATTTCTCCAGCTGAGAACCTGTGTGCGCTTGTGTTCCTTCATTATCTGGTGCAGTGCTCCATTGTGGTGAGCACAGAGTGTCATTGATGTGTGATCAGTCTGAGTTGTGGCCTATTTAACCTGGTGCTAAGGTGATATGACACATATGTACACGCAGCCTTTTGCCTGTTGGATTTGAAATGTTAGACGCCATTATTACGAGCACTGCCACTAACTGACCATAAACATTACTGCTGTTGTCCTTGGCAATCAAACAGGGGCACTGCAGACGGTCAGATAGACAGCCGACGTCTGCGTTTTGGCTGACGTACTAATGTGACCAAACTCTTCTTTTCTCCTCCTTTTTTAGGCAACTATTGCAGCTGTTTAATCTTTCTGAGATAATGTTTCTGACCATGGTCAGCACTTCCTTTTCATTAGCGGTGCCGTAAATTCCGCTCCCCTCCCCCCCCCCGCCTTCAGCTTGCATCATTTCCTCTCAGTCTCTGATTGGACGAGGCCTGTGGCCTCACATGTGCATCAGCAGCTGATATGCAGGTTTCCCCAAAATCTGACGTGCGCTGCCTCTGTGGGACGGCTGAAGATGATCCCACAGACACCCCCTCCACTTTCAGAGGTCAAGAGAATATTCCCGCGAAATGAACCCCACAGTCTGTGGATTTAAGTAGAGCAACTTATGATTTGTTACATTAATGATCCGTTTTCCCAGTGTGTGCACAGTAGGACAGCATCAGTACCTCCACAAGACTGTGCAAAACACCCAATCTGCTGAAAGTACTTCTGTGCTGAAAAAGGTACTACTATTACAATCACCACAGAAACTATTCTCCAGAACCACACCTATGCAGCAGCGATCTCAATGGTCTAACCCCTGCATTCCAGGTCAACAGAGGGACAGCAACTCCGTCCATTTAAACAAAAGGCAAATTTCAAAGGCAAACACAGAAAAACAAACTTCTCCCTGTAGACTTTCCCATCCTCTCCTCTCCCTGAAATTTCTCCCTGTAGACTTTCCCATCCTCTCCTCTCCCTGAAATTTCTCCCTCAAGACTTTCTCCTCTTCTCCCGGCATCTGGCCGTCCCCCTCTTAGTCCATCTCCTCCTCCTACTCCTTCTGTCTTTCCCTCGGTATCCCCCTGTGTGCTAATCAGTAACAGAAACATCGTACACATGGGACAGTCTGCTTCATCTCTGTAGCGTCGCCTCCTCTGCAGCTGAGATCAAAGCGGGAAAAACAGCAGATTGATGATTCCTGCTGGAATGAAGACAGAGAACAACAGAGAACAGTGTTGTGGTGATCAGACACAGAGATGGAGAGTTTTATAAAAGCAGAGAATAGCATGACGGTGATCAGACACAGAGATGGAGAGTTTAGAATAGGGAACATTAGAACAGGTTTATAGTGTTCAGACTCAGGTTCACATGGCAGAGGGTAAATCTTACAGGACCAAACATAATTTCTTGCAATGAGAGCAGACAGTAAATAGCAAAGGAAAATGTTTGCTATTTACTTTAAGGACAACAAAAGCCATAACTGGGCAAACATGGTTACAGTTCAAAGAAAGAATCCATAGAGAGCATACGTCACATCCATATGGAAGTGTATGTCTGTGTATGTGCGGGAGCTTGCCGCTGACGCAATCAGCATTTTGAAGTGCGGTAGCCTACTTTCCCCGTGTACAACTGCAGTCAGTGCTAATTGATCAGTAAGTGCTTGAAAAGATGGTGAAACAGATTATTTTAATGTATTATTCATAAGTGTGAATTAGTGGATGTCATTGTGGTCTGATCGTCCTGTCTAATGTTTCCCCCACACCCTCTTAATTTCATTCTGGCTGCACTTACTGTAATGAAACGAACAAGCAGAACGTTTAAGACGCCCATATACTCAGGCGCAATTTATTTCAGGTTTCCAGAGAATCGCGTGGTGAGTCAGGACAGGAAGGGCGCCGACGCTGCACAGCTGTGGCGACACACTTCAGCGCTGATATCCCGACTCCCTCGCGCCTTCGTAAATCACAGGGGATGCGTCGCAGACGTGTGTTGGTTTTGAAAGCTTCATTCTGTCTAAAATTATTAAAAAAAAAAACTTTCATACCGGGCCAAATGGCACGCTGTGTCGCGGAAGCGCCGCCAAACGAGCGAAGCGGCACTCCGGCGCAGCCCCCGTGCAGAGACCGGCCTCTGAGAAGCTCAACATGCCGCCTGCCCGTCGCGGAAATCGCCTGCAAAACCACATCCTGCACAACACTCACCAGCTGGACAATTATTATATTCAGTAACACTAATACACTAAATGTTCATACAAAAATGACACATTGATAATATATTACATTACTGTCATTTGGCAGACGCTGTTATCCAGAGATTTAAATCGGTTACATGTTTACTGGTTATCCATTTACACAGCTGGATGTTTACCGAAGCAATTTTCCGTTAAGCACCTTCTCCCAGGGTCCCAGCAGGAAAATGAACCCGCACCTTTCAGCTACCAGCCTTGCACCTTACCGCTATGGCACACTGCTGCCCTTTGCATATTTTAGACAACATATTTTTAACAAAGTCAGTATAAAGAAAATAAGTTAATTATTACCGTTTTGGAATGTTTGTAATGTATTCTTTGGCTGACCAACATATTTCGCAAAATATTACAATATATTTAATTTTTGGAACGGGTGACTATTTGTAATCGGATACATACATTACTGTTTAGAAGTCATCTTGATCATGACACATTGATGGATTCAATTTCACAAATGAAGTTTAATTTTTCAAATTTTATTTCCTACTGAAGGATCAAATGAAACAGCTCTTTATTGCTTTTGTCTTGTCTGTGTGCACCAACCCTGCAGCAATATTGATATTCAGGTTCTGCCAACATTAAAAGCATGTTAATGCCTGTTTGCTGTATATAATAACATATTGGGTTACACAGCCGGCCTTCACCAAAGATGACAAAAGACATTAGCTCTGAACATGCTGGAACAGATCTGCAGTCTGGGGTAATCAGTTGCATTTTGGCCAATTATAGCGGACAGTGTTGGCAGCTTTCAGCTGCTGCACAAGTGTGGTATTCATTACTCCAGTGCGCGCTCACAAAGCTCTTATTCACTGCGGCCAACCCAGAGCAGAGAGGATTTAATATCGCCTGCCACAGACCTGGGGGCAGGACTCAACTTCAGTGATCAACTGGCCTTTAACAACCTCCAGACACTTTACAGCTAACGCTCTGAGAGAGAGAGTGCACCTTACAGCTAACACTCTGATAGAGAGCACACATTACAGCTAATGCTCTGAGAGAGAGCACACCTTACAGCTAACACTCTGAGATAGAGAGTGCACCTTACAGCTAACGCTCTGAGAGAGAGCACACCGCAAAGACTTTGATGGCACACACTCAGCTAACTTTGTATGATGGAGAGGTCTGCTTGTAATGAGAGACACACTTTGTACAACAAACCTGAAAGTTATTGACATGGTCTTACTTGCTCTCGATCAGGAAAAAACATTCACCAAGACGGATCGCGTCTATGTGTTTATCACTTCAGAGGCCTTTCGGATTGGACATGCTTTTAATTCTCTTGTCAAACTGCGAAATCATGGAGTAGAAAACAAGTTAAAAATAAACAAAATATTTGTGGTCCTGGAGGAATAGACAGGGGTAGGGGTGTCCCTGGCCTTGTGCTGTCCCTGGCTCTGGCTGTCCCTGGCCTCCTGTACACTCCAAAGCTTCTGCTGTGTGATGAACTGGGTTTGGGAGCTGTCCTCAACATTGGGTTTGGGAGCTCACTGCTCCTGCAGATGCTGTACTTCAGAGCACTGCTGATCAGCGTGGACTCACCCTATTGACAAGAATGACAACCTGTTGCTATCCTTACAAGTGGTTTGGCAGCAGGTTTTGTGGTTTTCTGCCTTTTGAAAATATAGATTTTTTTTTCTTTTTTTCTTCTTTTTTGTTCTTCTAAACAATTAAGTTTTTTAAAGAAACTCACTGTCTGTCTCTCTCTCTCTCTCTCTCTCTCTCTCTTTTCACCTCATAGTCTTAATATCTCTCTGATCTTCATCAGAAGACGATTGTGCTCGCCTGTTGTTGCTGTTACATTTGCAGCGTCAGTCTTATCGTGCAGAAAATTCGGTGATAACAGCAGATGGACTGTATCTGTATCTTATGCAGCGCCGTTTCCCGTCATAGTTACTCCTCTGTGTAGGTTCCTCATTTTGAAAATGCAAACTAATTCAGACACTGTGCGTTAGCTTTCCAATGGCCCATCACCAGAAACCACATGGCATGCTCCACGCACGCCTGCGCACACACGCACACATGGCAAAAACACGCACACGCAAATACAGACCTGTACGTACATGGGCTCACGTTCACATACTCACACACACCCACCCTCACGCGTACACCTGCAGAGATAACGGCCCACAGAAACACGCAGATAAAGACAAATCTACTCTGTACAGAATGATCTATGACACTTTGTTTTCCTATCATATGACCAAATTAGCATTCAGCAGCAGCTTTGATGGTCAGGGGGAGGTGGGGAGAGATAGTATCTCAGGCTTGTAGAGATACACGGCTGATGTGAAGCAAGAGGAAGAGAGATGCGGTGCAGCGAGCGAGAGCTTATAATAGCGTGCGTGTACAGATACAGAGACAAACAGGAGACATGCAAAAGAGAGGGAGACAGAGAGAGAGTGCACTAGTTTGGCCCAATGGCTGGGCTGAAGCTGGAGGGTTCACTGTCGGTGAATTTTGCATATGGAAATGATGAGGTTGGTGAAGAGATAAGGCTGTATAGATATAATGAGTCAGAGCAGAACAGTAGAGATAGTGTTGCTCAGAAGTATGTCTGTGTTTCATTACTGACGATATACAGTAATGTCTTCCATTCATGTTCTATTCTCAATACCAATACACGGACAAGCACACGCACACGCACACACGCACACACACACACACACACACACACACACACACACACACACACACACACACACACACACACACACAAGCTAACACTCCTGACCATAGTCTGGATGGAAATCATGGTGAGCCTCACTCTGAGGCAGCAGGGGCTTTAAAATTGCTGCTGACTTTTTAAACTGCCTGATGTTTGGAGGAACCTGCTCCCAGCTGAGGAACACTTTTCATGGGTTAAGGTGAGCTCTAATCAGGTTAGCAGGGGAAGGCTGGACAGGCTATAGGAGTTTTTCAGAGCACTTTCTCCCATCTGTCCAAGCACCCTTTCAGCTCAGCCTCTCCTTCCGTTCCCATAACCACCCACAGATGCTCACTTTAGCAACCTCTGGCTCCATCACTCCTCTTTCAGGACGTTCACTGACTGCTTCAGTGTACGACGGATGTTAACAAGATCAAGTGAGGCTTTTTGGCTGCAGCAAAAAGTAAACAACGTGAGAGTAGAGGGGGAGATTGAGAGCAACTGAGCGGCCCAGGCAGAAGCTTGGGGGGGACAAGCTATACAGCGCCTGACAAGAGAAGGGTGACCGCCTGCTGTAAGGAGCTCCAGACTCTGGGTTTCCCAGCATTCCTGAGCCAGAGCTCCAGGCTCTGGGTTTCCCAGCATTCCTGAGCCAGAGCTCCAGGCTCTGGAAGCCTCTCTGTCCCTGGAGGAGCTGACGGCAGCAGTGAGCCAGCAGGGCCCTGATGGGTCCCCCAGGGACTGACGGGCTCATAGCGGAATTCTACAGTGCATTGTGGGATACTGTTGTTGTTGATTTTTGGAAGGTTATTCAGCAGATCTGCCAAAACGGGATAACTTCCCCTTAGTTGCAGACGACCTTCAGTGACCTTGCTACCCAAAAAGGAGGATCTATGCCTAAAAACTGGCATTCAGTCAAATTTTAGTGCGTGGATTATAAGAATGAGCTTGCTCTACACTGCTACAGTTTATAACAGCGACATTGGACTGATATCTGTAAATCAAGAAATTTGGAGGTTTTTGTGTCTGGCTAAACCTTCAGATCGGACATGAGATTTCAATACACTGCAGAGCAGAGCATGTTAAAAGTAACCATGCTGTCAGTTCTGTTTCCAGCCACTAGGGGGATCAGGGGGCAGGGGTGTCCCGCCTCTGGCCTCCTGTTCTCTCTCTCCCTGGAACCCCTGCCCTGCTCCTTAAGCAGCTTACAGTGTTCAGGGCTACCTGTTAAATAGCATATTCTGAAGAAGTGACTGTCATTCTGAGAAACCTGGACTGTGTACACAGACCGACAATGTCTGTCTGCGTGTCTGGGGTGGTATGAGAGAGCATCTTCTGCAAAGATTATTTAGGACTAGAGTGACACTCTGGTGGGGGACTGAACCCCTTCCTCTCCTCAGAGGTGGAGCCAAGTGAGATTTATGCTGGGGGTTTATGTCTTTTTTTTTTTTTTCAAAACCAGAAATTTTAAGGAGGTGTTCAGAAGAAAAGAATTTTCAGAAGGTCAGATCTGTTTTTGGGGATCAAATTAGGTGGTATGACACTAGATGGAAGACATTTCTGGGGTAAATACTGAGATCCACCTTGGACTATGATATCTAAAAACTCCTGAGATGAGTAGGAGATATACAGTGAAGGACGCTCCATAAACAAGAGCTTGGCAATCAATAACCGAGCACATTGTTTTAGTCCCATTACTGGCAAAATATTCCCCTTCAGCAGGATGGAGCAAACATATTTGTCTGTTTTCAGAATGCGTCCGGTTACAGCTGATGTTTACTGTCTTGTAAGGAAGGAACGTTTGTCTAAATCATGTTTCATGTTTGGGGTGAGGTGCAGAAAAATAAGGAAAAATGTACACACTTATTAATGTCAGTTTTGAGACCGAGGAAACTGCAATTCTTAAGACCGAAAATGTGACGGTATGCCTGGTGTGAAATCTACGGTCATCTCTCAGGCCAACCCGGAATTTTTTTTTAGTTTTATAAGACTAATGACCATATACTGAACAGACTAACTGTCCCTGACCTCTGCAGCAGGTGGGCACTCAGTGGCGCATTATGCGGAAAACACAGGTGGAATAGAGTCCACACACTCAGACTCACACTGTAATCCTTTCAGTTTAGTAATGTTGTTCTTTGTTGTTTTGTATTTTTCTCTGGTGGATTCCTGGTGTTTTTTTCAGGGGATGGTTTGGGCTGCAGTTCTTTCTGCGCTTGTACTTTTGTTGCTCTCTTTTCCTCACATGTAAACATGTAAATAGTTCCCTTATCAAACCTCTTTGTTAAAAGATTGTTGAACCAAAGGGCTTTCAAAATTCAAAAGTGTGAAGTCAGTCTCTCTCCGCCCCCTCCCCTCTCTCTCTCTGTCTCTCTCTCTGCCTCCCAGAGACACGATGGCCTCCCTCAACAGCTCCTACTGCCCCATCCTGCAGGAAATGCTGTCGTACTCCCTGCACAACCACACGGAGGTGAACCTGGTGGAGGTGTGGCTGCTGGCCGTGGTGTCGGCCGTCGGCATCCTGGAGAACGCACTGATCCTGTGGGTGGTGGGCTTCCGCGTGCGGCACACCGTCTCCGCCGTGTGGGTCATCAACCTGGCGCTGTCCGACCTGCTGGCCACGCTGACGCTGCCGCTCTTCGTGGTGTACCTGGCCTCCTCGCACAACTGGAGGCTGGGCCAGCCGCTCTGCGCCGCCCAGTCCGCCATCTTCTTCCTCAACATGTTCGTCAGCGCCTTCCTGCTGGCCGCCATCAGCCTGGACCGCTGCCTGATGGTGGCCCGGCCCGTGTGGAGCCAGAACCACCGCTCGGTCCCGGCCGCCTGGCTGATCTGCGGGCTGGGCTGGCTGTGGGCCGCCCTCAACAGCCTGCCCTACTTCCTGTTCCGCTCCGTCGTGCCCCGCAAGGACGGCCGCAACATGTGCTACCACAACTTCGCGCTGTACCCGACGGGCGCGGGGCTGGACCGGGACTGCCGGCTGCGGCAGGAGGCCACCGCCATCTCCAAGTTCCTGCTGGCGTTCCTGGTGCCACTGGCCGTGATCGCGGGCAGCTACGCCTGGTTCGGGTGGAGCCTGCGGGAGCGGGCCCGCCGGCGGGGCAGCGGCAGGGTGCTGAGGTCCAGCTCCAGCTCCAGCACCGGCGCCGCCAGCCTGGGGCCCGTCTCCCGCCAGTTCTCCCGCATGGTGGTGTCGGTCATCGCAGCCTTCGGCCTCTGCTGGTCCCCATACCACGCCTTCTGCCTGCTGGAGATGGAGGCGCACTCCTGGTCGCGCGGGGTGGAGCTGGTGGTGGTGGGTCTTCCCCTCGCCACCTTCTTCTCCTTCCTCAACCCCATCCTGAACCCGGTGCTCTACGCCTTCAGCTGCCCGGATTTCTGCGTGCGCATCCGGCAGAGCCTGGGCGCGCTGCTGGAGGGCCTGCTGGAGGAGGACAGCAGGGGGCACTGCGGCCTGGGATCCACCAAGGGCAAGAAGCGCAGGGACACGCCCTCCCCCCACGCCTCACACCTGCTCTTCTCCAAGGCCTCCGTGGCCTCCTACCAGTTCAAACACTGCCAGTCAACAAGCAGAGACAGCGAGGAGAGATAGAGAGAGTGAGGGGGGTCAACAAGCAGAGACAGCGAGGAGAGGTAGAGAGAGTGAGGGGGGAGGGTTAACAAGCAGAGACAGCAAGGAGAGATAGACAGAGTGAGAGGGAGGGGGGAGAGGGGGATGGGAAATAAGAGAGAGGGGAAAAGCAGGAGAGAGGGGGAGTAAGGGGAAAAAGAGGGAAAGAGAGAGAGAAAGAGAGAGGGAAGGGAAATAGAGAGGGGGAGAGAGAAGTGGGGGAATAAGAGAAAGGGGGGAAAGCAGGTAAGAGGGGGAGTGAGGGGAAAAAAGGGGGGGGGGGGATAGAGGGGAGGAAGAAAAGAAAGAAAGAGGAGGAGATGGGGGAAAAAGGAGGGAGAGAGGGAGCGAAGGCCTGAGACAACACACCTACGACTCTCACATTGCATGAGGAAAGCATGAGCGACACAGACAGGCACACGTGTCCTGTGAGATGTATACTTCACATACACCCACGTATCTGCAAAATGCACTGCGTTTTCACTTTCGCCATTGGAACATTTGTCATTTGTAATGTAACTTCATTTTAAAATAATGCATCACCGGTCAGCATCTGCACTGCAAATCGTACTCTCAGCCTGCTTCATTGACTATATTACTTTGTTGATACCATATGTTTATGGTGTGCGTGTGTGTGTGTGTTTGTGTGTCTATTTGCCTGTAATTCACTGACAATATTTTTCAATAAACAGTTTAAAATACATGCAGCTGTGTTTCTCCAGTTCATCTGGTCTCTGTGTGTCCCTTCCCCCCTCACGAAGAAACCAGCCACAGGCATCTCAGGGTTATGCATGGAAACACATGCATTCCAAAGGAGTTAGGAACCGTATAACCATCCCGAAACACGAAACGCTGCAGCATGCCCTGGAACTCAAATCACGCACATAATAAATTCGCTTGGAATCACAAAGAGAAGACAACAATAGCTGGAGGCTTTCCAGACAGGACAAGCATAATGGCATGGGCAAAAAAATACACGTGGCATTGTACCTGGAGAGATGCCTTTATCACACCTGGGTTGGCTAACAGGTCCACGCAGAACAAGCCAACAGTACTATAAACTGATGAACTGGAACATCGAAGGGAGAAGGTGTTAGTTCAACGATGTTATTGCAGTCAGTAGCTTCATAAATTCCCATCTGGCCATCACCGTTGCAACAGTCACCAGCCTATCCAGTGAAAATCTGACCGTATTAGCAATAATTTCCCATAGTGGCAATTTCCCAGCATGCATTTTGGAGAGCATTTACAGCTTGCCGTTCACACACATCCCTCGGGAAACGGGGGCTGCAGTTTATTCTGCCTCCATCAGAGGGCATTAGAGTACAGATCGTCTCCACAGGTGTTCCTGGGAGACAGGTGCACTTTGACAGCCCCTTTACTTTCTGTGTGGCAGTTGCTCTTAAAGCTTTTAATTCAGTAGTTTAGTTCTTCCTAATATGTGTGTTATACAATGTGCTATTGTGTCCAGTGAGTCACTGTATCTATACTGTACTGTATTACCTCTCTCAGTGCGGTGTTAATGTGCCATAGTGTCAAATCAACCCACACCCACCCTGTTCTCCCTCCTTCTCCTCTCTTCCTGTCGCTCTCCCACCCCCCACTCTCTCTTTTTCTCTCTCTCCTTCACTCTCTCTCCCTCCCTCTCTCTCTCTCTCTCCCTCTCTCTTCTTCTCTCTCTCTCCCTCTCTCTTCTTCTCTCTCTCTCCCTCCGTCTCTCTCTCTCTCTCTCTCTCTCTCTCTCTCTCTCTCTCTCCTCTCTCTCTCTCTCTCTCCCCCTCTCTCCCTCTCTCTCTCTCTCTCTCTCTCTCTCTCTCCCTCTCTTTCCCTCTCTCTTGCTCTGACAGAGGTGTAATTGAGGCAGTAACGGTGCAGGATTACCGCTGAGGTTGTAATTTTGAGAATATTAAAGAGTGAAGATCCGGAGGATGAGGAGTAATCCCTGCCGTGTCCCCGCCCCGTGTCCCCGCCCTGTCCCCTCACATGCTGACAGGATTAAGCACTCCGCCGCAAAACTGGGGCGGGGCCGGGGGTGTGGATGCGGGATTGTGGGTCAGGGAAAGCGGGTATGGGGGGGGTTATTGTATTTTGTCAGCTTATAGGTCCTGTGGAATTAAAGAGATATGTGTTAGGGTGCACAGTGCCAACACATCTTGTAACGTTGCTACAAGATAACAGTACTGATAACATTGATAACAGAGCTGATAACATTGATAACAGAGCTGATAACATTGATAACGGAGCTGATAACGGGGCTGATAACATTGATAACGGAGCTGCTCCCAAAGTGTAAAAGACGCTGAGCGCTGTCACACGCACACAGAAGGCATCTCCCGCCTGAGAAGCTCTGTAAGGCACGCGCACATGAGCGGGAGGATGCTGTTTTAGACACTGACCCCAGATCAGGTGCTCCTGCTGCACACATACAGCAATCCAGGCCAACACACTGACCCCAGATCAGGTGCTCCTGCTGCACACAAAGCGCAATCCAGGCCAACACACTGACCCCAGATCAGGTGCTCCTGCTGCACACGTACAACAATCCAGGCCAACACACTGACCCCAGATCAGGTGCTCCTGCTGCACACGTACAACAATCCAGGCCAACACACTGACCCCAGATCAGGTGCTCCTGCTGCACACGTGCAGCAATCCAGGCCAACACACTGACCCCAGATCAGGTGCTCCTGCTGCACACGTACAACAATCCAGGCCAACACACTGACCCCAGATCAGGTGCTCCTGCTGCACACGTACAACAATCCAGGCCAACACACTGACCCCAGATCAGGTGCTCCTGCTGCACACGTACAGCAATCCAGGCCAACACACTGACCCCAGATCAGGTGCTCCTGCTGCACACGTACAACAATCCAGGCCAACACACTGACCCCAGATCAGGTGCTCCTGCTGCACACGTACAGCAATCCAGGCAAACATACTGACCCCAGATCAGGTGCTCCTGCTGCACACAAAGCGCAATCCAGGCAAACACACTGACCCCAGATCAGGGGTGACCACACAAAGCGACTCGCATCCTGGCCGTCAGGCGAGACACAAAATGTCTGTAAATCGGATTTCCTGCAGAACACATGCTTTTGATTCGTGCCCCTGGTCGCCAGAGCACCGGATGGAACAATGTGTCTTTGAAAGAAAATAAGCTGTCCAAATTCGTTTTCCACGAATCCTCGATAGCATAGACTATCCGCCATGATTTAAACCCCTGATCTTTGCAGCATTCCCTGCAAAAATCATTTCAAGAGCTCATCCCAAAAGAACAGAGTCAACAGAGCCAACTGTTAATCTTTCTGATGAAACAACTTCAATAAAACTGACAGAGTGGGATCTTAAACATCTATAAAAAGGGTTTACACGGCAGGCCTATCTATCTATCTATCTATCTATCTATCTATCTATCTATCTATCTATCTATCTATCTATCTATCTATCTGTCTCTCTGTCTGACTCCATCTGTCTGTCTGAGTTCACCGGGACTTTGGAACTAATGTTTGGGTCACACTCAAAGAAAGAAGAAAGAAATTCACAGTTCTCTAACTCATTTATTCCAACAAAAATGGAAGCAGCAGAATGACAAAAATCCATAAACTTTTTGACCGCAAAGCCTTCATCTGTGTTTACTGAGACCGCATTCATTTTTGGGGTGACATATGATACAGAAGTATGTACGCCACAGAGAACCACCTGCTGGTTCAGGCCAAAGTGGCTGCTCTGAAAAGCAGAACAAACCCCATTTCTCAAACCATAGGAAGTGCTGTAAGTAATAACTACAGTCATTGTTGTTTTGAGAATGTGTGCAGTTTTGGGAATAGCGTGTTCAGTTCTGGAGTGTGAATTACAAATGGGGTAGTGAGGAAAACACTGAAAACAATTAGCAGCATGAACTCAATACACATTGTTTTTTGTTCCTCTGTTCAGCTCCCCCTTCCTGCAGCTTAATTTTCCTTCCAGCGGAAAGCAGTGAGAAGAGCTGGAGATCTAGAGCGCCATACTGCACATTCAGATTGCAAAGGTGACCACTGGCTTGCGTTTAACACAATGTTTTTGAAAGCAAGTACTAGGAACAGCCTACACATGCAGGACTCCTGTTTATTAAAAGGAGAGAGAGAGAGAGAGAGAGAGAGAGAGGGGGGGGGGGGGAGCGAGAGAGAGAGAGGGAGGGGGAGCGAGAGAGAGAGAGTGCACAGTATGTGCGTGAGGAGGAGGAAGAGGATGAAGCTGCTGCAGCAGGGCAGATAGGGGTTAATGCTCTGCATTATTTTTAGAAAGCAGATGCTTTCAGAAGTATTAAACCCCCTGCACATCACTGTGCCTGAGTGGACGCTCCAGGCTGGTCACCTACAGCACAGGAGACAGAGCACACAGGCCTGTGCTCTTTGCTGTCACACTGGACTGGACTCCCACACCTGCAGGCACATACACACACATGCACACACACACACATACACACACACACACACACACACACATACACACACACACACACACACACACACACACACACACACACACACACACACACATACACTCACACACACTCACACACACACACACACACTCACACACACACACACACACACATACACACACACACACACACATACACTCACACACACACACACACACACACACACACACACACACACACACACACACACACACACATACACTAACACATGCACTTTCTCACACAAAGGAAAACACAAACACATACCTCTGGTAAAAAAAGGGTATGTGATTATGTGTGGTTTTGCAAAAACCTTCAATTTTAAGTACTGAGAAGTCGAAAATCTGTTTAACCTAAATTTTGATAACATTAGGCTGCGATTGACACGGGTGTGACAGAGGCCCCCCTACGGGTTCAGACCTGAATTTCAAACTTGTGCCAGTGCCTTTTACAGGCTTTCACAGACACACCTTCACAGACTTCCACAGGCTCCCATAGTCTTCCACAGGCTTCCAAATGTCCGGGAAACACTGGTGGTCCTGAGCTCACAGAACTCTGAGGAGGAGGGGCCAGAGGAGCATTATAGCGCATATTGTGAATCATGTCAAAGCAACAGACAGGAACATAAAAGAGTAAGAGGATTGAGGACAAACAGAGAGAGGAAGAGACAGAGAGCGAATGGGGGATTACCACAAGGGTATGTGAGGGGGAGGGAGAGGAGGGAGGGGGGGCGACGTACAGGCCTGAAAACAGAGGTGTGGAGACCAACCGCCAGAGACAATGGAGAACAGGCTGAAATGAGAGAATGAAAGCACATCAGAGAGCCCCGAGTATCCGTCCCATTAAACAGAATAAAAACCTCTATGGTGCCGTGATGCTACTCCTGAATCCGAGTAAACACTTCCATGGTACTGTGTTCTATTCCCAAGCACAGAAAATAACCGTTTTTCTGTCCCTCGGACCTTCTCCCCTGTGAGGGATTTAATATTGTGCACTATTGCTTTGGCAACGCTGCCAGAAACAGAGAGAGAGCAGCTGAGGAGGGGAATGTAATGGATTTGAGGGGAAAAAAGTTCAGCTGAGCTTGAGAGGAGAGAAAAGAAGGGCTGAAATTAAAAAGAGGGCTGAATGAATGACAGAGGGAGAGAGACTGGACTTTTAAGCCTCCTTTATTCAGACAATAAAGGAGTTCAACAGATTCGAACAGATATCTCTACTTATCAATTAAAAGATGGGAGGGTGGAGAAAGGGAGAGAGAGTTAGAGTTAGAGAGAGAGGGAGAGAGAGAGAGAGAGAGAGGGAGAGAGAGAGGAAGCTTAGAGAGCAGGGAAGGGAGAGAGAGGGAGAGAGAGAGAGAGGGAGAGAGAGTGGAGGAGGGAGCTCAGAGACAGTGAAAGTGTGCCGGGAGCGTGTTTGTGATCATTGGTGAGGGATCTTCCAGTGCTACAGACAGTGCAAACAGGATGGACAGGCCACAGGAGAAGACTGGCAAACGGGTACAGAACCACTTTGTGTTTGTGTGTGTGTGTGTGTGTGTGTGTGTGTGTATGTGCATGAATGTGTGCACAGATGACTGTGTGTGTGCGTGTGTGTGTGTTCTGGTTTTGTGAGTGTGCAGGTGTGTGTTTATGGTGGGTTTATGTGAGAGTGTGTTTCTCGGTTAGGTGAGTGAAAGTGTGTCGGTTTGTGTTTCAGTGCATCATCCTATTTCCTGTATTCTTGTTCCTGACCCGGTAGGTCAGCAATCAACCTGCTGCCAATGCAGTTCTGTGTTTACCAGAGACATGATTTAGCTTTAATCTCCATGAGTCCATCACTTAACGTGTCAGACAACCAGTCAGGGCATTTGTGTATCAGTCTCTCAGTGAGTCACTGTGTTTGTGTATCAGTCACGCAGTGAGTCAGTGTGTTTGTGTATCAGTCACTCAGTGAGTCACTGTGTTTGTGTATCAGTCAGTGACTCAGTGTGTTTGTGTATCAGTCAATCGGTGAGTCCTCTGCTTTATCAGTCACTCAGTGAGTCAGCGTAATTGTGTATCAGTCACTCAGTGAGTCAGTTATATCCACACACACATGCTGGACAGGTATACAGTAAAGTACTCTTAATTGTTTCAAAGGAAGTAATAATCAGTATGTGAAACGCAACGATTTAATGCACTCACTGAACGAAAAACAAGACCTAAAAAGCATTTTTTTCTCTTAGTACTGTCACGCTTCACAAAGTACATGAAATAATAATAAATGTTTTGCAACTGATAAAAAGTGCTACCAGGGCCCCCTCCAGGCTATGGGGCCTGTACTTCCTCAGGATCCAGCTCTGAGCCACCGCTAGCCCACATTCCAGAGCAGCGTTTCAGTTTGTTAAGGAATGTGGTCAGTGACTGAGTCAACACATAGTGCCTTAGACTAGGCAAACTGTTACCATGTAAAAGAATAAGCGGTGTCAGTAACTCAGTTACTTTGATAGCCTGTGAATACTGTCAGTTATTAGTGACATGAAGAAATTAGATTGTGGGATTTCTTCATGGTTTTAGCTTGTAACATCTGCAGCTCAGGGTAGTCAGGGAGACTCTTACTGCCTTTACTGTCTTGCTACGGTTCCCTGATGCACTGACTTTCAGACTCTGAGAAGAGTCACTCAGGGTGCACTCTTGGGAAGTGTTGTCCAGAGTAAATGTGTACCTCTTCTCCTGACATCCGTTGTTTTCCTGAAGATCTGCATCTTGGCCCTTTGGGTCTCCTGCACGGGCACGGCTCTGACAGTACTGCTCATGCAGGTCCAGGGTCTGTTGCAGGCCTTGCTCTCTGGGTGATGTTTGAGCTGCCAGTATAGACGTCTGAGTCCCATATCACAGGGCACTGGGAGAGGGCAGCAGACTGCTCCAGCTCACAGATGCCCATTTAGGAATGGCAGATGTACTGGGGATTTTATCTCCATACCCAAGGTTAGCTAAACATGCTGCCACAAGCACCTGTTATACAGCACTTCAGAGAGGTGCATATTAGTTTTCAGCATATTATTTCTAAAGTGTTCCAAGCCACAAGGTGCAAAGTTTTCAGATTTTACAGCATTCAGCGACTCCCAAAACATCCCCTCCTGACTGGAGGCTGGCAGAGTGGAAACAACCTCTTTCTGTTTCTCACCTGGTTAATTACATTATTCGCACTCCCCCATTTCTTCCCTTCTCTTCCCTCTCTCCCTTTCTCCCCCTCACTCTCCTTCCCTCTCCCGCTCTTCTTCTTCTTTTCCTCTCTCCTTCTTTCACCCGCTTTCCCTCTTTTACTCTTCTTTTTCTTCCCTTCCTTCTCCATCTCTCTCCTCCCTCTCTCCCTCTCTGTTCTCTCTCTCCTCCCTCTCTTTCCTCTCTCTCTCCCTCTCAGGCCTCCATCAAGAAGAAGATGGAGAAGCTGAGGAGGTGGAGCACCTCGTCCAGCACAGCGAGTGTGGACGGGGTGGGGAGCAGTGCCAGACCCCCCCGCACCAAGGCCCTCAGCCTGTCCTCCCCCCCCGAGGGCATGGGGGACCTGGAACGCGAGCTGGACAAGGAGATGGAGAAGCAGAGGAGGAAGCTGAGGCCCATCGTGGACCCGGTCTTCGGACAGGTAAGACCTCAGTCAGGTAATGCTCACCTGCCCTGCAGCGCGGGAAGGGTTTGTTCTGCTAGCTGTGGAGTGTTGCACTGTACTGCAGGGCCGCGCTACATCAGAGAGAGCCCAGAGGGGCGCCCTCCGGTGGCCAGCCGAGTGACCTGCATGTCACGCTTTTCTGTAGCTCCTTCTGCAAGTATGCAGCAGACAGCTTATGAAACTCAGTGGCAACTCTTCGCTTCGCTGTTGCTTGCGTAATTCTGGAGCCCCACCTTGCTCCAGAGTTCAACTTGCGTTGGAATGCAGGATGTGATGTAGCAGCATGGGTGTGTGTGTAACCCTGACCCTGCACCGTCCCACAGTGCCGCGCGGTACGGTGTCACACGGTGCTGGTGGGAGACGGAGCAGCCCGTGTCAGGAGCACACAGTGACATGCTGACCCGGGCTCCTCCTGCACGGCCGATGCAAGGCGTCACCCTGCCTTCTGAGAAGATCCAATGCTGATTAGGATATTCTGGGCAACACAGTATCGATAAGATTGACAAAGGATGTATAGTAAGCCATGCAGGGGTGCCTCACAGCTGTTTAAAAAAGGAGAGATATCAGATTTGAAAGGCCAGTGTCTGCTTCAGCCAAAAGGAGTAAGATTTTTGGTTTGGAAAGTCTACATCTTACTTTCCTACCCAAGTACTACAGCATAGACCAAGACCAGACAGCAAGACCAATCAGCTAAAGATCTCCACAACTCTTTTTATGAAGAACTCTGAGCAGATGATAGCTCCCTCTGTAGAGTTCAGTCCTTGTGCACAGTGCTGTTTGGCTGTGTTGTGTTTCACTGGCTCAGTCTGACTCTCACTCTCTCCTCTCAGTGCGTCCCACTTTGCCAAAGTTCCGCTTCCGCATCCTCTCTGTGGCGCTGGCTCTGTGAGCTCTGTGAGCTCTGTGAGCTCGCCTGTGACGTCACAGACGCACGAGGCAGCGTTGCTCAGGAAACCCTGTTTTCAACACTCAGGGACAGGAAGAACGTACAGCGCTTTATTGGAAGCGATCAGAGCCAAGGCGACATAGCGTGATACGGCATTGCGGCTCCTACAGGGCTGAGTGAGAGAGGGTTGATTGTGTCATGATTAGTACATTTCCTGAGTGTGTTTTTCTGCAGTGTGTTACGCCCTAACACCCACATCTTACTTTAAGTTTAAGATGTCTGTTTCAGTGAAACATGTCAGAAAAAACACAATCATTGAATTCTGCAAAAGGTGGACATAAAACACCACCATTGTAGACTTTCTGTAATGTGTGAATGCAACCAGGTATTTTCTGGAATGTCTGATTTACTGTGCAGTACACTGAGTCAAGGGAGGAGAAGATGAGTTGAGCTCTCACCATGTATTCACAGAGTCTGGTACTGTAACCATCACACCACCTGTGTTCATCAGGTATGTGGACACATGCAGGTGTGCTCCTGAGGTGTTACAGTACATTAGTGCTCAGTAGTACGATAGCCACAATGCTCTCTGTGTACAGTGCTGTAGCGATTTTTGTGTTACACATCAAAAATATAAATATAAAAATACAAATATGATCAAAGTTTGCTGCCATGAGTTTCATTCTTGATGCTTCTGAGTTACATTCTGATAATTCATATGAGTCAAATAGCACAGAAATGACTCAAACTCCTCTTGAAGTAAAGTTTGAAAGGAAAGGGTCAACAGGTTAAATCACAGGAAGTTACAGCAGGCTGCTGGTGAAGTTGCTCCTGTTTCCGCTACATTTGTGACCCCTTTTCAGCTTTCAGTCAGCCGGTCTGTAGTGGGCACTGAGGGCTCTTCTAATCAGACAATAGCAACAGAAACAGGTACGTCCCCCACACACACAGCTGCTCCAGACCAAATCAAACGCTCCCAGGTGAAACCTCACAGCCAGGCAAACTGAGATGACTCATCTCAAGTGAATCTTTGAACCTGAGTTTCCCCACTTTAGCAGGTTATGGCAACATACCTATGTAATCGCACTGTAATTACACAAAGGACTGAGGGCGATGGAGCGCATGCCTTTGCTTGGCTTTACGTTGCTGTTGCTTGACATATGCTCCTATCCCGTGTCTCTTACATAGTTACCATTTTAGATGTTAGCCATTTGCACAGCCAGATATCTCCTAATGCAATTCAACAGCTGTAGCATACCAAGAAATTTAATGGTATGACAGTGTGGAGCAGTGGTTAGAGCGCTGGACTCTGGACCTGAAGGCTGTACTGCATAAGTATTTCAGTCGTATTACAGCAGGGTGGAGCAGTGGCTAGAGCGCTGGACTCTGGACCTGAGGGCTGAGACCCTGGAGCAGGTGTCCCCGGAGCAGCCTGAATTCCCTCAGTCGCTACGGCTATAGATTCAGCAATGCTAATGGACTAGTACATAAAATAGGCTAAGCTGCAGGCTGCCAGGACAAGGAGATAAAGAGCAGAAACACATGACACACTCTCTCACACACATACACACACACACACACACACACACACACACACACACACACACATACACACACACACAAACACATGACATCCCCACGGTTTCAGCCAGCTCTCAGGGGCGGAGTTAGCAATCCCGCTCTCAAAGGAGCGATTTCACCAACAGAAAGCCCAGGAAAAACAAACATCAACAGCAGCAAAAGCAGGAAGGACTCGGGGCAAGGTTTCCAGCAGGGAGAAGGATGGGGAAGGAGAGATTAATTGTGAAGCAGAGATTATCCGTGCGAGATTACAGCCTTTAAGGATGAGATGATCCAGTTAGAAACAGATTCGCTCAGAGAGAAAATGGACCCAGATACGACGCGAAGCACAGTGACAGACAGACAGACAGACAGACACGCACAAAGTGCAGAAGCACACGTGCATACGGCCACGCACACGCACACATGTGCGTGCAAAGGAAAGAGTGTGCGTGACACTCAGGGGTGTTTCTCCTCTTCAGCGATTACAGTCCAGGGTTCATGCTTCACACAGATTCAGTAGGTCACAGTTGTAAATATATTTATTTATACACATGGATATTTTTTCTGTGCCTTAAGCTCTAATCTGAGCACAGTTCTCTGGGCCATCAGGGAAAATCCAAATCTCTCCTGTAATTCAGCCGTGTGCAGTGAGGGTTAAACCCCGGCAGACGCGGAGGGGCAGGTAGAGGATCTGCTCTCTGAGAGGGAGAGACAGGCACTCCTCATCTCTGACCCCAGCGTCCAATCAGAGCCCAGCGTTTAAACAGTCATCACAGACCCGGGCAGAGTGACCTGCCACAGACAGGGGGCAGCGTTTAAGGAAGCAGATTAGAGCGGAGAAGAGTGAAATGGGCCGGTGCAGAGTGCAGGGAGGCTGGCGGAGAGGGGGAGGCTTTCTCACTGACGTCAGAGAGTCAGTGCACCGGCATGGCTTTACCAAACTACACAGTAAACTACACACCCGCTCCCTCACTGCACACCCGCTCCCTCACTGCACACCCGCTCACTCACTGCACACCCGCTCCCTCACTGCATACCAGCTGCACTGCCGCTGTAAAGCATCTCAGAAACTCTGTGTGTGTGTGTGTGTGTGTGTGTGTGTGTGTTAGACTGTGTTAGACTGCATGTTAATATGTGTACATGTGTATTTGTTTGTGTGTGTGTGGTTATGTGTATGCATGCATACGTGTGTGTGCACATGTACTTGTTATGTGTGTGTATTTGAATGTATGCTACTGAAATGCAGCAGGGTGTGTTTGGTTGGATTCGCAAAGCATTCATGACAGTTTTGTCCATTCAGCTGGTGTGTGCTTGGAACATCCTTCTAAACACCCTCCCTGGGGTTCCCGTTCAATACTAAAAATAAGCTACAATTAACGTCAAACTCCACTGAGATGCATGTCAAAGTGAGCTGTAAGCTGAATCTGAGCTCTGTGCACAGA
>CM032894.1:1021137-1106137 GCA_019176425.1 Megalops atlanticus
GTAACACTGTGCTGTAACACTGGCCTTTAACACTGTGCAGTAACACTGCTGTGCTGTGCTGTAACACTGTGCTGTAGCGATATGCTGTAACGCTGTGTTGTAACACTGTGCTGTAGCGATATGCTGTAACGCTGTGCTGTAACACTGTGCTGTAGCGATATGCTGTAACGCTGTGTTGTAACACTGTGCTGTAGCGATATGCTGTAACACTGTGCTGTAATGCTGTGCTGTAACACTGTGCTGTAACACTACACTGTAACTCTGTGCTGTAGTGATATGCTGTAACACTGTGCTGTAGCGATATGCTGTAACGCTGTGCTGTAACACTGTGCTGTAGCACTGTGCTGTAACACTGTGCTGTAGCGCTATGCTCTCCGGCTCTCAGAGGGTCTGATAGAGCAGCAGCTCAGTCAGCTGGACTCTGCGGGAGTGATGCTGAGGGGGGACTGCTGTACATGGTTACACTGTGTTTGCGTGTCTGCATGCTGCCCCCGATCGGGCAAAGACTCTCACATCACAGTGACCTTCAGGAGGTCAAATTACAGTTACCTACTGTAATTACTGTTAATTACTGTTTATCTGAAGCCCAGAAGATACAGTACAAGTGGCTGGGTCATCTCTTGCTCTCTCTCACACTCTCTCTCCCTCTCTCTCCATCTCCTCTTCTCTCTCACTCTGTCTCTTCGTGTTTGTCTACATGCATTGGTATCTGTGCAACTGTATTTTCTCTAAGTGCAGTTCACTCAGTGCAGTGCAACTTTATGTTAAATCAGATTTTCTCAGACTGTGAGAAATTGTGACAGTATGAATCACAGTGTGTTTAGTATATGCGTTCTGCTCATCTCTGTCTCTGTTTGTGCTTCACTGTACAGTGCTGCTTAACTTTAACCACTGTATGTGCGCCTCGTCTGTCTCTGTCTGCACACATCTGTGCACCTGTGTGTGAGTGTGTGTGTGTGTGCATCTGTGTGTGTGAGTGTGTGTGTGTGTGTGTGTGTGTGTGTGTGTGTGTGTGTGTGTGTGTGTGCGTGCGTGCATGGTTGAGTGTGTGAGTGTGTGTGTGTGCCTGTGTGTGTGAGTGTGTGTGTGTGCATCTGTGTGTGTGTACTTGTGTATGTGTGTGTGTGTGTGTGTGTGTGCATCTGTGTGTGTGTACTTGTGTATGTGTGTGTGTGTGTGTGTGTGTGTGTGTGTGTGTGTAACTCAACTCACTGTCTCTCTGTGTCTTTCTGCGGTCACACACACCAGGATAGAGACTTGCGCCCAGAAGAAATTGAAGGTACCACTGCATCATCAGACACCACCCCACCCCCAAAAGAACCACCCCTGTACAGCCCCTGCCCCCATCCTGGGGCATTTTCCCCTACAGACACCCCCCCACCTGACTCTCTGCTCTTGTTCCGACCCACCCACTGCTCTGCTACACGCAGGGACTCTCTCTCTCTCAACAGCCAGATGCTCTGGCTTCTACAAGTCATACCTGAAGTCGTAACAGTCAAAGCTGTACACATTTTAATTAGCACTTGCTGATTACTGCTCCTTATTACCGCTAATGATAGTTATACGGTGATAAATAACCTTCACTATTACAATAACAGAGAAGTATTGCTGAAACTTCTCCCCCTCTCCCTCCCTCCCTCTCTCTCTCTCTCTCTCTCCCTCCCTCTGTCTCTCTCCCTCTCCTCTCTCTCTCCCCCTCCCCCTCCTCTCCCTCTTTCTCTCTCTCTCTCTCTCTCTCCCTCTCTCTCTCTCCCTCTCCTCTCTCTCTCCCTCTCCCTCTCCTCTCTCTCTCTCTCTCCCTCTCCTCTCTCTCTCCCTCTCTCTCTCTCCCTCTCCCTCTCTCTCTCTCTCTCTCTCTCTCTGCCTCCCTCCCTCCCTCTCTCTCTCTCTCTCCTTCCCCCCTCTCCCCTCTCTCCCTCTCCCTGCAGAGCTGAAGGAGGCCTTCAGAGAGTTTGATAAGGACAAAGACGGCTTCATCAGCTGTAAGGACCTGGGGGAGTGCATGCGGACCATGGGCTACATGCCCACTGAGATGGAGCTGATTGAGCTAAGCCAGCAGATCTGTGAGTGCAGCGGATACACACTTACACACACAGCTCTACACACTGCGGATACACACTTACACACACAGCACACAGCTCTACACACTGAGTGGATACACAGTTACACATGCACTCCTCTGCACACACCGCTCTACACACAGGGTGGGTACATTACTCTACACCAGCGTTTCCCAACCCTCTCCTGGAGGACCACTTGTCCTGCATGTTTTAGATCTCTCCCTGCTCCAACACAGCTGATTCAAATGATCAGTTTGTTATTAAGCAGCTTCAGGGGTTCATAACAAGTTGATCATTTGAATCAGTGTTGGAGCAGGGAGAGATCTAAAACATGCAGGACAAGGGGTCCTCCAGGAGAGGTTTTGGAAATGCTGCTCTACACACATCCCTCTACGCACTGAGCCAATGCACAGCTCTGCACAGGCAGCAGATACACAGCACACTGCTCAGACAGCACACACAAACAGGGCACACATCCCTCTAATCTCTGACAAATGAAGGACACTGCAAATAATCTGCTCTAAAAAGCAACATCAACAGACAGACCAGTATGAACAGGATGAAAACTACACACTGAATACTAACACATACATGGCAAAATAGGCCAATTCACTGCCAATGAAGCTGATACTAATTAAAGCACAATACAGGCTCAGCAGGGTAAACTGACACACAACACATGAGACTTTCTGATGAAATCCTTGCTGCTCGATGAGGTCAAATCTCCATGAGGATCCTGGAGACAAAGCTGCCTGTTCTGTGTATGAAGGCCCGGGTGTCGTTGCTCTTCCCCTCCTCTAGGTGGCGGCAGAGTTGATTTTGAAGACTTTGTTGAGCTGATGGGACCTAAAATGCTAGCAGAGACTGCAGATATGATCGGAGTTAAAGAGCTGAGAGATGCCTTCAGAGAGGTCAGTGCTGATGCATACACTGAACCAGGAGTGAATAAAAACTTCAGTTTTGTATTGCAGTGTTGTATGTCTTTAATTTTTATCCTAAACCCAAAACTCCTTACCTTAACCTTCCCCTCCCCAATTTTCAACATTTCTTTCCTTTCCTTTCTTTCTATCTCCTCCTCAATTCTCTTCTTTCTTTCATTTTTTCACTCCCTTTGCTCATTTCCTCTCCCTTTCTTCCTCTCCCTCTCTCTTCTCTCCCTCCCTCGGTCTCTCTCCCTCTCCCTCTCTCTCCCTCTCTCTCTTCTCCCTCTCTGTCCCTCCTTTCTCTTGGTCTCTTGCTCAGTTTGACTCGAATGGCGATGGGCAGATCAGCTTGGCGGAGCTGAGGGAGGCCATGAAGAAGCTGATGGGAGAGCAGCTGAACCACAGAGAGATCGACGAGATCCTGAGAGACGTGGATCTCAATGGAGACGGACTGGTGGACTTTGAGGGTGAGAGAGAGAGACAGAGAGAGAGAGAGAGACAGGGAGAGAGAGAGAGGGGGAGAGAGGAGGGAGGGAGACAGAGAGAGACAGAGAGAGAGAGAGAGAGAGAGAGAGAGAGAGAGAGAGAGAGAGAGAGAGAGAGAGAGAGAGAAACGGGGACAGAAGGGGAATACTGCAAGGGAAGGGGGGAAAGACATCAAAAGACAGGCTGGTTCAGGAGAGGGGAGAGCTGTGAGACTGTTTTGGATCACGGTTGGAGCTCCACCATGTCCAAAATCAAACTGCATAAATACGACTGAACGTCTACAGTATGACTGGGGTATAGATACATCAGCAGGGAGTTAAATCCTGTAATTATAATAACTAAAATACAGGGCTATTTTCAGTTCTGAGTCTCACACTGTGCCTCTGCCTTGATCCACTGAACTCATTCTCTGTCTCTCTCTTTAAAGAGTTCGTCAGAATGATGTCACGCTAAGACAGAGAGCAGCATCCGAGAGGGAAGAAGAGAACCGCAACAGAGACATGAAAACCTGCAGAGAAAAATTAAACAGGGCACGCTGTGTGCATGCCTAATGATCTTCTGTATGAATGTTTAACGTTGTATTTTGAGATACCTTGTTGGAGTTGTATATTGTTACCTTGTTCATTCAGACAGTTGATTTGTAAATAGAAGGGTTATCCTTGGTATTTTCTGCAGTCTGCAAGCACTCCATTTCATTCAAACAGAACCACCTAAACCAATTTCTTTTTGGGTCTTCCATGGCACTGGAGTGAAGCAGAACCCATAAATTACCTACCTGTGTCTTTTGAGCAGCACTGTGAGCAGGTGTTGCCATAGGTTTGCCTGAATAGCATGTCTCTGGCAGAAAAACATTATGATAAACCTCCATGATTTCTCATAGCAACCGGGTAACACACTGCAGCTGAAACTGTATCGCCGAAACTTCCCCCGATACCTGTCAGAGACACTCCCCCTTCTCATACCTGTCAGAACTGCTTTCTGTTCACATACCTGTCAGAACTGCTTCCTGCTCACCTGTCAGCTGTTTCATTAACACGGTTTAGCTCCTTAAGCATACCTAGCTATCTGCTCCTGTCTGGGAGGGAAAGGCTCTTAGGTAGCCATATATTAGTGTTCCCATGTAAAATCTCCCAAAAGCTACTTATTTGCTTTAAAATACAGACTGTTCGATGATGGAATTTAAACTGTTTGCTGTTTGTGCAGTGTATCCTATGTATCCTATAATTTAGCCATTGTGGTGGCTAGCAAAGCTACACAACGACATACATGGATCTGCAGATAGCTAGTCTTGCTAACAGGCTTTAAATATGTTTATATACAAGTCAAATTCAAATGACCTATTTTTCCACTTCTGCTTTTAAACTTTCTGCTGTTGAACAGTTACTGTAGATAGCAAATTATATAATGAATGTGCTGTTAGCTAAATAGAGTAAACAGTGCAGCATAGTAATCCTGTAACTATTGTTCCCCAAATATTCCAACACTGAAAACCAGCTACAACAGTACACTTAAGCTTTTTTAACAATAAAAATATCTCATATTATAAATTAAGTGGTACTCTGTCAATTTAACTTGAATTTGCACAGTTAAACTTAAGGTTAATTGACAGAAAAGATGAAACGTGCATAATATTAGACCGAAATATTTTGTTTTATGTTAGCATTAACCTGTGTTCATTTTGTATTATTCAAACCTTTTACCATTTCTCTCAGTGTATTTTATGTCCAAAGTGCTTCAGTTACATTCAAAGCTGCTTTAGAACTCAGAACACCGACTGTGTTCCAAATCACACAGTAGCACAGTGTCTTCCAGAAGGTGGTATAATGTTAACGTTTGTGTGCACTAGTATGTCTGAGCTTGTAGAAGTAGTGCATTATGGTATTTATTTCTGTTTCTGCTCAGAAATAATTTCAGAGTATTAATGCCTGCATGCAGAAACTGACAACCATATTTCCCCATGCTGACCTAGCTTGCAGTGGTCTCATCTTACAGCATGTTATTTATTTTTCAGTGGAGACATGGAGAGACAGAATGATCTAGCCAATTAAACTGGGGGATTATGACACAGCCAGACTTGAAAGCTAGCCACGGCATGGTGTAACCCCCTAGGTTTTGTGAGAATGCCATGGGATCTTTAATTCAAAGATCATTCAATGATCCGATGACGAGAGGTCAAAGAGTGGTAACAGCAATGATAGCTATGCCATTCTACTGATGCTCAGCGCAAAAAGAAACTCAGTGGAACATGCTGTAAAATGCATTGCTCTTCAAGGTTCCTTAATAATCCATTTATTGTATCATTATCATTGGTAAATGTTGCATACATATTATATACTTTTCAGCAAATACATAGCAGGCTTGGTTATGTGAATGTATTGAATTATTATTATTATTATTGTTAATATTATTATTATATATGAGTACAAATGTATACAAGTATATCATGTGTATCTAAAGACAAACAGAGGGCCATGCTGATACTCGGTATCTCTCACACACACACACGCACACGAACGCACATGCACACACACATGTACACACACGCACACATACACACACATATACACACACACACACACACACACACACACACACACACACACACACACGCACGCACACACACACACACACACACACACACACTATGCAGACAGACTTACACAGTACATGCGCACACACAAACAGGATGGAACACTATTAAAGCACACCCACTCATATGAGATCATATACTCTATATCAGGGGTGGGCAATTCCGGTCCTGGAGGGCCAGTGTCCTGCTGGTTTTTGTTTTCATCTCTTAGTTACCTGTTGATTTTCACCTTGAAAACAGGTGTGCTTGCTCTTCAGCCAATCAGAGATTGTATTTAGTTGGTCAACAAGAAAAACAGCAGGGCCATGGCCCTCCAGGACTGGAGTTGCCCACCCCTGCTCTATATGATTTAACAGTCATTGTGACATCTTACAAATTAGCAACACGCATCAGGTACATCAGTATGTAGCAGAATCATACAACAGCAAGTTCAGATGCATGCACATGTGGCAGAGCTGATAGTAGGAACTGCCTTTAGCTCCACTGATTTTGGCCATTAGAGTCAGGCTGTGCAATGAGAAGAATGAGAAGAGGGATTTGGAGCTCACTCACAGAGCTGCAGACCTCTTTCACATTCATATCTCTCTCTCTCTCTCTTTCTCTCTCTCTCTCATGCTGGTTTATCTCATTTTAATCAAATCAACCAGCTGTTTGTTTCAGGGAAATCATCTATGCCCAACATCTATAATTAACTAACACTATTTCTGCATACAATGTGTACAACCCATGAATATGCATTTATATTAATTTGATATACAAATATTCTGAGCCTCCCAAGATCAAACATTAGAAGCCTATTCTTTCCCTTCTAAGCACTGACTGACGTTCCAGTTCTGTGTAAATAATGACGGGAAGCAGAGAGGTCTGCACTCACTCTCTGTTCCAGGCAGGAAGATCAATAACATCAGTGACTTTAATGCTGGCCTATACTTATTCATTTATTTTAAATTTAGAATGTCCAGTGCTTTTCTCCCTTTTTTCCTGACATGGAATGCTCAATTATGTCCTTGGATGCTGTCCTTATTGCTGCAGCCCCTACTGTCAGTGCGGGAGGGTGCAGACAAACACACGCTCTCCTCTGAACACGTGATGTCAGTCTCTGCATCTTTGCACACTGCATCTCGCAGGCTAAGCTGCTGCAGACGTGAGACACAGGACACTTCCACATGTTTCCAATGAGGGAAAAATTATTGTGGTGTAACCACTGTTTTCAAACAGTTGAAAACTGAAATCCATTACGCCATGTGTGAATTAATACATGAAACAAATAACTTCAAGACCATTTTAATTACGCAGAAAGAAACATTTTAATCCTAAATCCATTCATTTTTGCATTTGAATACAGTGATTGCGTATGAAGTCACAGAAACACTCAACTTATAATATTATTATATTTCACAAGCCATACTGCATAAAATAATTTTCATCCATCACTGTCTCTCACTCCTCTTTTTCATTCCCTTTCACCTTATTTCTTCCACCCATCATCACTCATCTTCCTCATTCCTTCTCAAAATGATAATAGCTGGTGTCATTCATCAGAGATGCAGATTTTCCTTTCAAAAGCAACAGATTTGATAGCCTCATTAGATATAGCAAAGTGAAATATGCAAATTAATATCACAAATGCACGCAACATTTTTCCTGCAGTTGTATCTGAGGTTATTACAATAAATCTATACAAAATTGATATATTTTGAAAAAAATCTGTTTGATTTTCATACAGCTACATAAAAATATGTTTGGCAAAAAACCTCCTTCTTGCTTCTTGCTTTCTTTTCATATTTCTCCAACTGCTGATGCTAGTATACATGAGATTTTTTAGATTTTAATCCACTAACAAAATAAAACTTGACTTGAAACATTGCATACAACTCACAGGTGAATTCTAACTTCCATGTGAGTTAAAGTAAAGATTTAACTGCAGGGAAACTCAAGATAATTTGTTTAGACTTCCACTAATGAAATCAGAATATTAGAACAAGAATTATATGCATCCATTTTTTTAAGAATATTGTACTCTGTCCATGTTTCAGCTTTTCTTTGGTTGTAACTTACAGGACACAGTAATCACTTGAGGTTAAACTCTGTGGTCATTGATGGGAAGATATTAACTGTTCCATTTTTTCTCCTGCCTTTTCATCATAAATGTCTCCTCCAGACTCTCTATCGCTTCTTCTTTGGTTATAGATTTCCACTCTGCTGGCAGGTCAGCAGGCTCTGCTTTATACTCCTTTGCAAACTGTGTGTTGAACTTGGCAAAGATGTACTTCCAGTAGGCTGAGGCCTGGATGCTGGTGTCAGCCTGGATGCGCCAGTCAGGGTAAAATTCCTGATAGTCCTTATATGGATGAAACCTTCCCTTTGTTTTACTGTTGCTGAACTGTTGGCTACTGGCAACCAGAGAGGAGCACATGTCTGCACTTAGCTTCTTAACTGGTGTCGTTCTGAACCTTCCAAGCCCTTGAGGACGGTGCATTGAAGTAAAGTGCTCTGTGTGACTTTCCCCACCAGCCTCACAAGGGGCCATGCAAAATGGACACTGCTTCCCACAGCCAAACACCCTCCTGAAGAGCTCATCCTGGGGTTTGAAGGGCAGTGTGGTCAGCCTGGTTCTCACATCCTTATTGCTGTGGAACTCTGCTCTCAGGGACTGTTCCATGTCCTCTATGAAGCACAGCAGCCAATCAGAAAACTGCTGGGTCTTGGCACTGTTTAGGACCATAACTGCATTTAAGGCATCTTTGGGTAGGACCAGGATGTCACTCAGATTACTGCAGATGTCCTGGATGAAGAGACAAATATTCATGTCCTCTTCACTCCTTCCCGCTGCTGTCCTCAGGGTACTCTCAACTGCTACCTTAATCTTCCTGATGGCCTCCCTCAGGTATCTGGACACAATGTATGCAATGCCGTCTTCTCTTCTAGAGAAGCAGGCAAGAATCTGATCAGATATCCACTCCTTAACAAAGTCCTCATACCTGCTGAAGTAACTCAAAAACTTCCCAAAATTACCCTCTACAAGAAGCTGTTTCAAAATAGCGAGTTGAAAAAAGGAGGAAGTGCTGAAATCAATACCTTTATTCAGTATCAGAAATTCATCCAATATATCTGGTCCTAGTGCTTTAGTGATATATTCCCTTACTGCAGGTTCTAGACATTCCCTGGTGAACTCCTGTGCCTTGCTGCAACACTGGTCTCTTGCATGGAAGAGGTCCTTGAAGTCTTTGTAGTACTGCTGTTTGAATTTCTCCAGGCACTGCTGTGGGTCATTGTCCCTGATGAAATCATCATGCATTCGCTGGAATTCCCTGGCTGCATGCCCACAGATGTGGATCTTCAGAGAGGCCTCGAAGTCAGCAGTGAGCTCCAGGTTTCTGTGGGTCTCCAGGTGCTTGTCTATCATTCCCAGTAGCTCTAGGATGTATGTTTTGTGGAAGTCTGATCTTTCCTCTAAACGGTCTGCAATGAACTGCCTGCTTAGATTTGTAATGCTATCACACAATTCCTGTGTTTTCCTAATATGCTCCTTCTGATTAAAGACACCATGAGTCACAACAATATTTTTGTCTGAACAACCAATGATAAAGGGCTCTCTGCCACATTCTTCCAATCGGCTGGCTTCAGACAACATTTCACTGACCGAGCCTCCTTTTCTATCCAAATTGGATCGTAACAGGCTGTAAATTTCTTGACCAACATTTTGTCTCTGAAGGCCTCTGAAAGACAGCGTCTCCATCATCTCCTTCCACATCTGCTCAAATTCCTGCTCCAGCTGCTGGTCTGACATCTGAGTCTTAGCCTCCCTGCACATATCTAGTAATTTCAGCACATTCCCCTCCATGATGGTTTTGTGGTTTTTCTTGCCGTCTTCCACAATGGCCATCGCCTTTTTAAGGTCCACAGCTGACTCAAGCTTCATCATCACTACAGGCTGCATCTCTTTCTTCAGGCTCTTAGCACTGTTCATGAACTCCTCCCTGTATCTCTCCACTAGGTATATATGGCCCTCCTGTCTCTTGAAATATTCAGTTACCTTGTCTAAGATCTGTTTCTCCTCTCTGTCCAGCTCAAAAGAAGCCTTCTTTTGCAGATTAGTCAACAGGTCATCCAGGCTGGAAGCATGCTGAGCTGTTACTGTACCAAAGTTTGACACTCTAGTTTCAGCCTCTGTCACCCAGTTGTGCATGTGCTTTCTGAAAGCCCACTCCCACTTGTTAAATTCTGTACAGAGCTTGGTGTAAGCATCAGCGACTAGACTGTTCTGGAAGCTGAAGATGAAATTCTCATACTTCACTGCCTTCCACAAGCTCTCAGTCCATTCCAAGAACTCAGGAATTGTGTGTGCAGGTCTTGTCCCTTTGAGCTCTTTTAATGCCTCAATCATTCTGCTCTTGAACTCCTTCACAGCCTCACTGTAACCTGTATTGACTGGTGCCATGGGAGGGTTACCACGCCAAAGGCCAGGAATGTACCAGGTGTTCCTCTCTGGATCATAATGCATCACATCTGTAAATTTCATGGTCTCTCCCTTCTTCTCTATCCTGGCAGCTACATGTGTCATCTCATTCAGGTGCTTCAAGAGAAGCTGTCTGTCCCTCAGGTTCTTGTCATGGGCAGAGACATCTGCCATGTTCTGATGCACGAAATGACAGCAGGGTTTCTTCCCTACCTCCTTCATGCGCAGGAAGGCATGCATTACAATCTGCAGGATTTCCTTCATCTCTGCGCAGTTCTCCATGGTGATGTTGACGATTGTGATGTCACTCAATCCCACCACCAGAGTGGCCAGTTCATTATCATGCTTATAACTGTCAGCCAGCTGGGCCAGTTCTGGGGACTTTAACCCTTCTGTGTCAATGACCATGAGAAAGTCACAGCCAAGATCCTTTCTGAAATTCTTCTTCAGTCTAATAAGCAGCATGAAGGCACCTCTTGTGCACCTGCCACTGCTGACAGCAAACTGCACCCCGAACATGGTGTTGAGCAGAGTGGACTTCCCACTGCTCTGGACCCCCAGCACAGTGACCACACGGATCTTACTGTTAGACTGAGTCAGACTGTGGAGCTCAGTCAACACTGCCTTCATCCACTGCAGAGGGATGTTAGAAGCATCACCATCTACCAGCTCCACTGGAAATCCATCCAGCAGCAGCTGAGCACAGAGTCTGGGCAGGTTCTGCATCTGCTGCCTGGAAGCTGCCCTCTGGTCACCTCGGAGAGCTGCCCCATTTCTCTCAGGAAGTGCTCTACCCCCAAGGAGCTGCTGGAGATCTGTCTGTCCAAGTCAGTGATGAGTCCTCTATTATATGAGGAATCCAGGCAAAGCTCCTTGTACTTCTGCCGAAGGCATGACAGGTGTGTCAGGGACAGGTTGTCCAGGTTAATCTTCAGCCACTTGAGGAAATAGGAGCGCTCCTCTCTGGGACTCGATAATGCAGAGATGAAAAGGAACATGGCGTCTGAGATGCCATGACCACTCTGCTTCTCCCTGAGTCCCTGCTTCTTCTTACAGAGCTCACTCTTGTACAGCTCAATACTTGTACCCCTTGCTTCTTTCAGCCTGCACTTCTCCTTCTCCAGTTTGGCCAGCTCTTTGCAGATCTCCCCCTGCAGTGGCAGCTGGCTCTCTTTGTACAGCAGAATGTCAGTAATGCGAACTGTGATCTCATCAGCCTTCTGCTTGGCAATCTGACAGTGGGCACTGGCCTCATCTAGATGAATTCCTAATTCAAGTGCAATGGCAGACATATCTTCCATGTTCATTTTGGTATAATCTCCTTTTAATACATTGTTCCTAGCTACACACAGCTTTCTGTTAAACTGGTTCTCAGATGGGATACTGTTCAAGAACTCTATACTGTGAGCAATCATTGAAACACGACGGTACACATCATGGAGCTGAAAAATGGACTGCGATTATGCTGCTAATGTGTAGAGAACATATCCAGAATACACTCTCTTCGGTTTTATTTCATTTAATTAAATTACATTATATGAACAGCAGAGGGGGCAAAAACAGGCAAATGTTCAGGCTATTTCAGTAATACTTACCATTTGCTCTGGAATGCAGGCATCTTCTTTTAAGAGCTGACGTTTCTCCTTTATTTTAGAAATCTTTAACATAAGATTCTTTTAGATCATTTATATATTTTACATGTATATATTACACAATATATTTTGTTGAAAATTATAAAAAGAAATTGTTAAAAACATTATTTTTGCACAGCACATTTTATATATCATCATAATTCCAATCCTTTTTTTTTTCAAAATATCATGGCAGTACTGAACTGTGAACCCAGTACCAAACCAAACCATGAGCTGAGGATATTGTTACACCCCTATTTATATGTGTTGATCAGTCCAGTTTTACACAATGTAAAATATATCTACAATGCATTTCAGTAGTTCACTTTCTGTATTCACTTACACACTGTTTTACACACTGTATGATACTGCACATAAGCTACAATAGAGAGCACAGCAGAGCACTGACTATAGTTTATCTCAACTGTTTCCTCTTTCTCAAAACCAACACAATACTAAAAAGTTTAACTCAGCAAAACCACACAAATCCTGTGAAAAATGAAAACACTGGCTTCAAAATGAGGTTAACACACCTCAAAATCATATATTTGCATCTAATAATGCAAACATATCATATGATGTCATATGAATAGCTCTAAAAGGTGGAATTATTTATAGTGTCACCAGCCATATATGACACCTGATCCAAGTATTAGTGTTTCATTATGTCTGGTCGTTTAGACATTTAAAGTCAGGTTTAAAAACAACCAATGCCAACTGTCAGCATATGAGGTCAGGTCCCAAAGGAAAATCAAGAGAGTTTATCACTGTAATCAATATTTTCAACACAGCTGTGATTCCTTCACTCAGTATGCAAGTTGAGAGTTAAAACAAAAGACACATCAATATATGACCTAGACTTATTTCCATTGTGGTTTGCATTCAAAATGCACACACACACACACGCACACACGCACGCACGCACGCACGCACGCACGCACGCACGCACGCACGCACGCACACACACACACACACACACGCACACACACAGACACACACATGCACACACACACACACACAGTATGCCACACATGCACAAACAAACTTTGTGAAAATACTGCACACCTGTGAGTTAAATGTTTGCTCCTTTTATTTACATTCTGGCATGCATTTTGTTGTGGTTACTTCTAAACAGTCTGTGACTATTTTAGACATTGTGTAAAATGAACAATACTGAACTATGGGGTTTGACTGCTGTGAAGAAACAGTTAAAGATCACTGATACAAAAATAAATATTTCAGTAAAGCACAGAGGCAAACCCAGTGAAAATCAATGCAACACATTAGACATCAAAACCATTAGATATGAGAAGTGCTAATTCAATATGAGAGCTAAACCTTAAAATAACAGATCAAAAATGGATGAGCCGTGACTGACTTTGGTCTTCTCTGACCACTTGTTTCAATACAGCAGTATTAAAGCTCAATTTTTATCAAGGTTAAGAAGTGGTTAGGTTAATACAGAAATAACATCTATGGTACACTTGCAGATACAGTACATGTCTACACAAATGTATACATGTACACACACCAACATATCTGACAAATGTCTGTTTTTAAACTGAAACAGGGTGCCTCACACAAAGAGTGCATCTCACATTATGGCACACTGTTCTTGCTTCTTCTCTTTCTGATTTTCCTCCTTCCTCTGTATCTTTCCTCCTTCAGCCATCTTGTACATCTCATTGGTGTAGCAGCTTCCTCTATTCACTGTCACCATCTTATCAATCTTGTGCAGCAGCTCTGTGACCTGAGCGCGATTATTCAGATCCTTGTTGTTAAAGACATGATGACGATTTCCACACTTCTGTAGGAGCTGCTGCAGGTTTGTGTCCTCTCTGGTAAAGTCATCAATTCTTGTGTCTTCCAGTCTGTCTCCATAAGTGAAGAGGACCATAGTGTACTGATTCACTCTCTTCCCAAAGAGCTCCTGCAGTCTCTCCATCACTCTCTTCTCCTGTTCAGTGAATCCTCCCAGCTGAATGACCAGGAGGAAAGTGTGGGGTCCAGGGGGACACAGAGACACAGCTCTCTCCATCTCCTCTCTCAGTCTCTCCTCTGAGAGCTCAGTGTTGAACAGGCCTGGAGTGTCCACCACAGTGACGTGTCTCCCACACACTTCTCCTTCTCCTCTCTCAGACTGCAGGGTCAAAGAAGAGGAGCTGATCCCTGATCTGAACTCCTCTCTGCCCAGGATGGTGTTTCCTGCTGCACTCTTCCCAACTCCACTCAGCCCCACTAACACCAGCCTCAGGTCAGGGACATCTGCCGCTGAAAGGAAATTTGAAATTTGTTAGCATGTTCTCTATGCTCAGGCTGGGTTGACCTTTACATTACAGTTATAGTTTGTATCTAAAATGTTCTAAATTCTTTGGAACCAAATAAACTGATATCCAGGTCAGCAGAATGGTACTACACAGAGCAACTGATCCCAGTATGGTATCTGCAGCATAATAACTGACTGAGAGGGAACAGGTACAGTAACAACAGTTACAGAGCATAGTTTTCTTCTTTTACTGAATTGTATTTCTCAGCTGCAGTGCTTTAAAACAGAGTAAAGATTTGCCTGTTGTGCAGAAACATGATGAAACATTATCTGAATAGGCTGTAAAATATATTAGTGATACAGTATATATACATATGTATACACATATATGCAGACTAAAATAACTAAATGATATGTAATCTTCATAAAAGCATTCCCTCTGAAAGAGTCAATGGAAGAGAAAGCTCAGCTCCTGGAAGAAAGTCAGGAGAGATTATTACAATAAATCTACATTGCATTACTATATTCTCCTTGAGGTTTAGGGGGTCACAAGCAGCCTTATCCTTGGTGAGGTGTCATTCATCTATATCTTCATCATTACACTAGAAACAATATTATATGCATGGTTAATGAATAGTGAAAAAGGCAACCACTTTCTTGAAGGTAAATACTCATGAGTCTGACATCACTCACCTACCTCAAGTATCACTGATTTCTCACAGAGAGTGTATTAGCTGTTATGCTTTTCCTTTCTTTCACAGTCAGATCTTAGGATCTGCAAATTCCTTTTTTCCTAGGGAGTGGGCCTGAATGTATAAGACACTAACTTTCTTTGTATTGTATTACGCGGACATATTGCTTTCACTCTCTGTTTCAAGAATGCTGAAAAGGAAAGACGATATATTTTATAGTATTTTTTCAGATTTTTACCGTTACCAACACAATGGCATTCAGTAATTAAAGTAAATAAATTAGTACATAGAAAATGTTCAATATTGCCTTAAAATGAAGGGAAAGACCACTGACACAGGTAAGCCTGACAGCATTTAATCACAGTATATTTAAAGCCTGACAGTCTCCTGTAGGTTTCTCACCACAAAACCTGGCTCATCGGATCTAAAGAACTTTTCCAAAAACGTCTTATATCCATCCTTCCTTGTGCTACATAGCATGCAGTATTGTTTACAGTAGGCACAGTACAACCAAAGAGTCTTTGCACTGTTAACATTTAATGTGATGTCACTCTTAGAACCGATGTGCTGTCTCTGCTATGAAGCAGTTACGGAGTGAGACTCAAAGGAGAGCCGGTCAGCATACAAAACCTGCATCTGTTTTATTACAGTAAAGAACCAATAAGCTATTAAAAAGTAACTGCTGTCAGTGACCTAGAGCCCACAGTGGTGGAACAAATTAGTTTTGTTTCATCAGGGGTAGGGGTAGATATGTCAGCAAGTGCCTCCTAGTCTCACTGCTCTCGGGCACCCTGAGAATAGTTATTCCATAGTTATTCCATATGAAACCCATCAATGATTGATTTTAGCAAAAATTTCAATGATTGTCTGCTCTATGGAAAATGGTTAGATTGTGATGTCTGTACCATTCAGGAGACAGAGGTGATAAAAGCTGGAAAAGCAGATTTTGCAAAGATAAGTCAAGCAAATTGGGTGTTAAAATTGGAATGAAAAAACAAAATGGAATTGTCTTGAAAAGCATTTCATTGTTTCCATTATTAATAAAAACAATTTCAGATAATTATATTGTCATGACTGCAGCGTCTTAGCCAGTTGTTTTGTTTTCCCTGTCCATGTGCTTTTGTTTTCCCCTGTGTTTCAGCCCTGCCCTGCTCTCCGCCCTGTCGCCGCCCACCTGATTACCTGGCTGTCTGCACCTGCCTGCCTGCGCACCTGCATCCCGTCTCCTCATCAGCCTCGCCCTATTTAAGTCCTACTCGTGTTGCGTCTCGTTGCCAGTTCATCCCAGTGCACTGTGTCTTTGTGTCTGCCTGCCGGTTCTGTTTTCTTGCCTGTTTTTTCCGACTTCGCTCCTCGTTCCTGCCCTGTGGTTTTGGTCGCCGTGTCTGCTCTGGTTTTTGACTATGCCTGCCTTGACTTCGTTTTTGGATTGCACGTTGGATTAAATAAACCCATTTCCATCCATCTCCTCTGTCTGCGCTTGAGTCCCTACCTGAGTTCTGACATACACTATATGGACAAAAGTATTCGGACGCCTGACCATTACACCAACAGGGACTGTAATGACATTGTATTCAAATACATATACTTTAATATGGAGTTGGTCCCCCTTTTGTAGCTATAACAGCTTCCACTCTTCTTGGAAGGCTTTCCACAAGATTTTGGAGTGTTTCTGTGGAAATTTGTGCCCATTCATTCTGTAGAGCATTTATGAGGTCAGGCACTGATGTTGGACGAGAAGGCCTGGCTTGCAATCTCCGTTCCAGTTCATCCCAAAGGTGCTCGATGGGGTTGAGGTCAGGGCTATGTGCGGGCCAGTCAAGTTCTTCCACACCGAACTCATCAAACCACGTCTTTATAGTCCTTGCTTTGTGCACTGGGGCACAGTCATGTTGGAATAGAAAAGGGCCTTCCCCAAACTGTTGCCACAAAGTTGGAAGCAAAGCATTGTCCAAAATGTCTTGGTATGCTGAAGCATTAAGATTTCCCTTCACTGGAGATAAGGGGCCTAGCCCAAACCCTGAAAAACAGCCCCATACCATTATCCCTCCTCAGGTAACGTTCTCCCGGCATCCGCCAAACCCAGACTTGCCCATCTGACTGCCAAACAGAGAAGTGTGATTCGTCACTCCACAGAACACGTTTCCACTGCTCCACAGTCCAGTGTCGGTGTGCTTTACACCACTCCATCCGACGCTTGGCATTGGAATTGGTGATGTGAGGCTTGCATGCAGCTGCTCGGCCATGGAAACCCATCCCATGAAGCTCCCGCCGTACAGTTTTTGTGCTTATATTAATGCCAGTGGAAGCTCGGAACTCTTCAGCTATGGAATCAGCGTTGGTGACTTTTACGCACCATGTGCCTTAGTAGTTGTTGACCCCACTCTGTGATTTTACGTGGTCTTCCGCTTCATGGTTGAGTTGCTGTTGTTCCTAAACGCTTCCACTTTCTAATAATATCACTTACAGCTGACCTTGGAATATCAGTCAATAGGGATGAAATTTCATGAACCGTCTTACTGCAGAGGTGGCATCCTATCACAGTACCATGCTTGAAGTCACTGAGCTCTTCAGAACGACCCATTTTGTATCACAAATGTTTGCAAATGGAGACTGCATGGCTAGGTGCTTGATTTTATACACCTGTGGCAACGGGTCTGATTGAAACACCTGAATTCAATAATTAATAGGTGTGGCCAAATACTTTTGTCCATATAGTGTATATTTGTTGCTTTCAAGCTAACAACCCAAAAACCATTTGCTTCCCAGTATGTCACGTGACACAAATATCGACTGAGACCTACTTGAAGGGAATGGCGCAACTCTCAGATGAAGGTAGGAGTAAATAAATATAAAATACAAATCATAAATAACTCCCATTGCCTGCATTGAGCTAGGATATTTCTCACTTATTTTTTCACTCATTTAGCAGGATTCTCAGATGCCAGATAAATTGAGGCCCAGACCTCAATCTCTGCTTTCGAACAGGAGTTGATTCCTGCAGGCGGTGGTCTGAAATGAAGTTGTATATGTTCACCCCATCATGTTGTATATCTGAATATATCTGAATGTATATCTGAATGAGTTGTATATGTTCACCCCATCAAAGTCTCTGTTCAAAGACTCAAAGTTTTCAAAAGATTCAAAGATTTAAAAAAAAAAGGTTCAAAGATGCCTCTTACAAACAATATCTTCAGCTTCCCTGGAGGGGAGGGCTCTGGGGGACAGAGATATTAGCTGATGCAAATGTCTCTCCTACACATGGGTGGGTGTACAGTAAGCTTGGAGGATCAGCCTCTAACACTATAAGGCGTTCCTCTACAAGTAACATAGCTAAGCTTTACATTCCATTCAGTCCGATGTTAAATGCAACACTAAAAATGATATTAATTTGAAATGACTTTTTCCCTTCTCTTGTGTTCCAAAGGTAACATCAATGTTGCGTGGAGATAATTTGTTCATGCAGAAGAATCTATGGGAAATAGAATAGTCATTGCTCTGTAGATTCTCATATTCTTTCTCTTACTTGTGCACTCCTTTGCTGAACTGGGCCTGCTCCTGCTGCCGTTATGAAGCACTGTGGAGACGCTGAAGCTGTACTCCACCCCTGCTCTCAGATCAGACAGGACTGCTGTGTTGCTGTTGGATCCAGTCCTCACTTCTTTGGGTTCCTCTCCATCACAGCTGTAGCTGATGCTGAATGTGTAAGAGACTCCCTCCATCTCAGTGGGCGTGTCCCAGCACAGCCTCACTGATCTGCTCCTCACCTCCTCCACCCTCACCCTCCCTGGAGCAGACGGCTCTGCAGTGCAGTGAGAAGATCAGTCACCAAAACCAGGGCTTCACCTCAACACACAACTACACTGTAAATGACCCCAGGATCATAGAACTACACTGTACATTAGCCCAGTACCACAAAACTAAACTGTAAATAACTGCAGTACCATAGAACTACAGCGTACATACCTCCAGTACCATAGAACTGTACTGTACATAGTCTCAATACAATAAATTTAGACTATATAATCACATGGATTGAAAGTACCACACTAAAGATGAATTATAGTACTACAGTAAAACAGGCCCAAATTTAGGATCTCACATTAATGAGCTATTTTTCAATGACAGATCTTGTTTGAATGAAGACTTGCTAAGCATGAATACATTTCGTGACTGAATGTTGGGGGGATATAAATTATATGAAGAATTTGTATGAATTGATTCTGATAACAATTACCAGATGTTTTAACAACACATACTACAGTATTACTCCTCACATTGCTGAATTACACTGAAAAGGGCAATAATTTAATGTTGAGAATATAGAAAGTTCAATTCTACAAACTGCACTCTCATTTACAAAGCTGACAATATTCCACTACCTTCTCCATGATATCCTCAAAGAATAAACCTGGCAAAGAGTCGCTTCAAGGGAAGAACAGACAGGCAGGTGATGTCTTACCTGTTTGGACAGTGGTGCAGATAGGGTCGCTCTCCAGACCGTTGCTCTGCAGTACGGTGCAGACTGAGATGCTGCACTCAGTCCCAGGTCTCAGGTGGGGCACGGCTGTGCCGTTCTCTGTAGTGAAGGAGTCTGTCTGCCCTCTGGAGTCACCCCAGGTCACCCTGAATGTGTGGGGGACTCCCTTCATGTCTGTGGGTCTGTCCCAGGACACAGAGACTGATGTCTCATCCACAGAGGAGATGTGCAGCTTCCCTGGAGGGGAGGGCTCTGGGGGACAGAGATATTAGCTAATGCAGGTGTTTCTCCTACACATGGGTGGGTGTACAGTGAGCTTGGAGGATCAGCCTCTAACACTATAAGGAGTTCCTCTACAAGTAACGTAGCTAAGCTTTACATTCCATTCAGTCCGATGTTAAATGCAAAACTAAAAATGATATTAATTTGAAATGAAATTGAAATCTCTAGTGTTCCAAAGATGTTCATCAATGTTGCGTGGAAATAATTTGTCCACGCAGAAGAGTCAATGGAAAATCTACATATTGCCTTGAGTGATGCCAAAATATAGCAATAATATTTTTGCTCTTACTTGTGCACTCTTTTGCTGAACTGGCCCTGCTCCTGCTGCCGTTATGAAGCACTGTGGAGACGCTGAAGCTGTACTCCACCCCTGCTCTCAGATCAGACAGGACTGTCGTGTTGCTGTTGGATCCAGTCCTCACTTCTTTGGGTTTCTCTCCAGCACAGCGGTAGCTGATGCTGAATGTGTAAGAGACTCCCTCCATCTCAGTGGGCGTGTCCCAGCACAGCCTCACTGATCTGCTCCTCACCTCCTCCACCCTCACCCTCCCTGGAGCAGACGGCTCTGCAGTGGAGTGAGAAATCCAGTTTTATTTACATTTACTGAGACCGGTTTCCTTTTATACATAAACTGGAATGCAGATCCATTTCAAATGTCAGGCATTTCAAACTGGACAGTGGCTATATTACAATATAAATGTTCAAGTCATATATGGATACTGTAATTATGTATTTACTATAAATGTGCTGGAATGTTTCCTCCATTACACCAAAGCATTTACATTACTTCACATATAGTAGCAGTATAAAGGCACCATTACTATCATTAAATGGAAAACCTGCAGTTTCCAAGGAGAGGTCTGAATTTGTGGGATGAAAAATGGGAAAATCTGAATATCATCAGCTAACTGACATTTTTAAACAGTTAAAGTAAGCACACATAATAGTTGGACAGCGAAATATACTAACTAGCAGATATGCTGTAGTGAAATTTCTTTCCTTTTTTTCTGCAGGAAGCATGAAATACAATGTCTGATAAGACAAAGTTACACGCTCCAATATTCTTATGTAGGTTCATACTGGCCTTGTCCCCACAGATCTTAAAAACGCAATGGTTACCCCCCTGCTAAAAAACCCACCGCTAACCCATCTGACATGAACAATTACCGTCCAGTATCCCTCCTGCCATTTGTATCCAAATCCCTTGAACGTGCTGTACTTAACCAACTATCTCCCTTTCTCCACAAGCATAACCTCCTGGATCCCCACCAGTCCGGGTTCAGACCCGGGCACTCAATCGAAACAGCACTCCTGGCGATGACGGAGGCCCTCCACACAGCCAGAGCCTCTGACCTGTCTTCGGTCCTCATCCTCCTTGACCTCTCCGCTGCGTTTGACACCGTCAACCACCAGCTGCTCATCGCCAAGCTCTCGGAGATTGGCATCTCTGGGACCGCCCTTTCTTGGTTCAGGTCCTACCTGACTGGTAGAAATTCCCAGGTCTATTGGAAAGGCTCCACCTCCACACCCACTCCCCTTACTACAGGTGTCCCCCAGGGCTCTGTATTGGGACCCCTCCTCTTCTCCATCTACACCAACTCTCTTGGTTCAGTCATTGACTCACATGGTTTCTCCTACCACTGCTATGCTGATGACAATTATTTTATTTTTTTTATTATTCCACCCCCCAGGTCAACGAAAAGATCTCTGCATGCCTGGCTGACATCTCCAGATGGATGGCCTCCAACCACCTCAAGCTTAACCTGGACAAGACTGATCTGCTGTTCATCCTGGCCAGGACCTCTCCTCTTCAAGAGCTCTCGGTCACTGTCAACGGCACCACAGTAACGTCCTCCACCTCTGTGAAGAGCCTGGGCGTCACCCTCGACAACAGGCTGGACTTCACAGACTACATCTCCCAGACAACACGCTCCTGTCGATTCCTCCTCTTCAACATCAGGAGGATCCGCCCTTTCCTGACCACCTACTCCACCCAGCTGCTCATCTAGGCCACCGTGCTCTCCTGCTTGGACTACTGCAACGCCCTCCTCGCAGGTCTCCCAGCCTGCACCATTCAGCCGCTACAGCTCATCCAAAACGCAGCTGCCAGGCTGATCTACAATCTCCCTAAGTTCTCCCGCGTCACCCCTTTACTGAGATCCCTCCACTGGCTCCCAATCGCAGCCAGGATCCGCTTCAAAACCTTGACTCTCACCTTTTCTGCTGCAAGAAAGACCGCCTACCTACCTCCAGGACCTCATGCTACCCTACGCACCCGCTCGTCAACTTCGCTCTGCTACACCCGGACGCCTCGCTCCTCCCACCAACAGAACGAAAGGCCCACGCTCCTAACAAAGACGTTTTTCCATCATCACTCCCCAGTGGTGGAATGAACTCCCCACCCCCCTGAGAACAACTCCTTCACTCCAACCCTTCAGACATGGGCTGAAGACACACCTCTTCAGACTGTACCTGGACTGATACTTCTGCCATTTTGACCTTGTAACTTTGACCTTGTAAATCTCTGACTCCTGTGTGATGCTTGTAGCTCTCTTACCTTGTATCGTGCATGTTTTTTCACCTAGGTAGTGTAGCGGTACTTTATTGTCCTTGTGATTTGTATTTTATATGTAATCCTAGATCAGATTAGTTGGCTCGCGACACCGACCTTGCACTCAGCTTCAGCACTATTTGCATTGTATGACCTGTACACATCTTGCTCTTGTGCCTGTTTGCCTACTATATGCACTTTTGTACGTCGCTTTGGATAAAAGCGTCTGCCAAATGAATAAATGTAAATGTAAACCCTGTTATGATCAATAACTGTGTAAAACACTGACGACCATAAAAAATCATTTTTTCTACCAGTAGACTAATACACAATGTTGTGTTGAGTAAGGCATTGTTAAATGTTTTCCCGAAGTTATCATACAATCAAAGACATAACTAGATATCAGACCCTGCCTTCTGCAGGGAGTGTCAGCACAGGTAGCCTGTAGGAGGCGCTCTTACTTGTGCAGATGGATTTGGAGGCAGCCTCACTCTGATTCCCATTTTCCAGCTCAGTGAAGACACTGACAGTGTACTCAGTGCCGGGCTGCAGGTTCGAGAGGGTCACTGTTAGGGACTCTGTGGAGATGAACTGTGGCTCTGTCCCAGGGCTGCTGTAGGACACCAGGAAGCAGGGGGTTTGGTCCAGTCCATGCGGCTCTCTCCAGCTCAGAGTGAATGATGTTGTATCCACTGACTCCTCTGTCAGTTCCACTGGAGCAGGGATTACTGTGATAAAGACAAAGTTTTATTAATGATGCACAAGAGGTGAACATCAGAATCATACAGTTTTACCATTTATGAGTCTGCAACACATTAACATGAATATATTTTATTACACTTCAGCAAACATGTTATGAAATATGTAACATAGCAGGGATGGTATGTAGAGTATGCTCTCATACCTGTCTGCACAGATGCTGAAACACATTTGCTCAGACTGCCTTTGTTCCCCACTGTAGCCACACTGAACCAGTATGTGTTTCCTAGTCTGAGTGACTGGATACTGATGTGGTTCACTTTCACTTTAATACTGCGCTGCCCTCTGTCACTGATGCAGGTCACTCGAAAGCTGAGAGACTGTCTGTCCATCCCCTCTGGAAACCCCCAGCTCAGAGACACCGAGTCTGATCCCACTGCGAGGAACTGGATCTGTCCTGGAGGAGGGGGGGCTGAGAGAGAGAGAGAGAGAGAGAGAGAGGGAGAGAGAGAGAGACGGAGAGAGAGAGAGAGAGGGGGGGTATGATGATATGTAATTAGGACAGTGGGTGTAAAAGGAAAATAATAAAACCATAAAGGGTGGGGTGCACTTCTAAAGTTACTATTTTGGTAAAAATGAGTATTTGTCATATTCAGGCCAATAATACAAATAGCTGTCAGTGACTGCACTATGGCGTTGTTGTTAAAAAGCTTTATGGTTAAAGATGTGATCTTTGATGAATTCTCTCTCCAAGGCAGCCATAAACCCCTCAGAGCAGAAGCACCTGCATTCAGTAGCCTGTAAACCCACCTTCTGCTGCAGGCTGTGCTGGATCCTCTCTCTAGCTGCAGGAAGGAGTCTGCAGGACCAGCAACACACATGTGATAATGGGAAAATGAATAAAAAATCACATGAATTCACTGGTTCACAGAAAACACAAAAATATCTTTCCATGCATGTAATAATTTCTCACTGTCCCTCAATGCTGGCAGGGGAAGACTGAGGTCAAAACACTGTGCACACCAGAGTTCATGTACAAGCCAAGAGACAAAGTTCTGTATGCTCTGATTTTTGAAAATTCTTCGTAAGCAATCATTAGTCTTATAACATTTTCAAACACATTTTTCTATAAATGTGCATTCTTTGCTATTCAAGATTTCCCCCTTTCTTTTATATATATTTACTTTCCCTTTTGAGCATGTTTCTTCACTGCCCTGTCTAATCTGATACTGTAACCCTCACCTGTGTCCCAGCCTGTTTTAACTCATCGTAGACCACATCATGTCCTCTGTGCCCCTGCACTGTACACAGACTGCAGATGAGCGTCTGGTCAGTCTCGCAGTAAAACTCCAGAGCTCTGTGGTGCTGCTGGCACAGTCTGTGCTCCAGGTCTCCAGCGGCCTCCACCAGAGTGTGTCTCTGCAGCACTGCCGCTCTGTAGTGCTGTCTGACGTGCGTCTCGCAGTAGGAGGCAGTGCAGGTCAGACAGGACTTCACAGCTCTGACTTTCCTCTCAGTGCAGAGGTCACAGGCCACGCCTCCAGGCTCAGGGTAGCTGGGAGAAATAACAGCAAACAGAGCAAGCTGACCAGGAGTGGACATATCAGATGATAAGTGTGAGACATGGCCCTGTGTTGAGATTCTGCTAGGAAGAAAATCATTATGCCTCATTTTTCTAGCTGCATATGCAACCAGAGACCAATCATGTACAGTGGAACCTCTCTGACTTTTTTCAAGGTAGGAAAATGTTGAAAGACATTTGATTGAATATCCTTTTAACCACAAGGTCCTTTCAACCACATACTGCAACAGGATTTAAGAGTCATTATAAACTTGTTTAATTACCTTGGATCCCCTGCGAACTCTCCAGTGAAATTGATTGGTTGAGCCATTGACCAATCACTCCTAATTGACAGACAGCTGGGTACAGGTGACACTGGTCTCTCCAGATGGATCCTGTGAACAGTATATAGAGACAGAGCTTCCAGTTAACCCCATCCTCTTACTGCAGCTCTAACTCACAGCACAGAGACACAGTTTCCAGCCAATGTGTCTTCACACAAAAAAAAAAAAAAAATACAATAATGTCAAATAACCTTGAGTCACAGAGAATGTCTTCCATAAATTGACCTGGTTCATCCATGGCTGTCATTGTACTTGTGGACATGTAGCTGTATGTTGGGGATGGTGGTTTCTCCTGCTGGACCCTGTGAACCACAGACAGAGATAAGCTGTATCTGAGTGTTGGGTACCTTTGCAGATGGAGGTCACAGTTCTGAATACATCTCAGACAAACAGAGAAAAGCACATAATTGTTAATATGGATTTTGTTATAAACTGCAAACTGGTATCACCTTTGCTCAGGGTCATTTCCAGAGGAGCTGATTGGTCGGTTTGGGGACTGGTCACAGTTCATAGGGACCCTGCTGAGTGCAGGTGGCGATGCTGTCTCCCACTGCATCCTGTGAACAGTGCACAGGTCTATTTATTAATTATATTTGAGACTTTGTGCATATTTTTTTCTTTGAAAGCTACTCATGTTATATTGACCTAAAAACATCTATCTCCTTCTTTCATTTAAATTTAATTCAAACAGTGCTTCATTAAGACAATATGACAATGTAAAATAGTGCAAAAGCGGGGATACAGGTGTGAAATATATGGCACAGCTCTAACACACACCACGCATGCGCTCACCTGTCCTTCGGAGTCGTGATGTCATCACGAGTCTCTGGAAGTGCAGCTTTAACGGCCCCGTCATACTCAGCTGCCCCGTCCAGGCGCCCGCTGTGCAGACTCATTCAGGCGAGTTTCCCGAAGCAGATCCGGACTGTGTCGCACCCTGAGATCGCACCTGAAATATAACACACAGACAAACACGCACACTGGGTCACCTGATAGTTAGTATCAACATGACTGAACACTTCTAAAAATTACTGTAAAGTGAAGAAATTTCAGAGGAAAAGAACATGCCATTCAGGCTATCTGGTCTGGTCATTTTGCCTTACTTTACCTATAATTATAGATAATAAACTTTATTCAAATGTCCCTTGTCATGCATTAAAACCATAAAGAGCATGGCCTCACTTCATTTCACAGACTGACCGAGTTCTAAAACGTTGTGTTATCTGTTTGCACAGCATGAAATTTTGTTAAGACAACAGTCCCGGGGAAACGCGTAAAACGACAAAACACGGGAGACTTTAGAAATGAACAGCTTCAGAAATTAAAATCACCTTTCGAGTAACCGAGGCGAGTTAAATTCATCATAACCAAAACTGACAAGAAGCGACAACATACACCGTAGTGGTAATTATAGCAAAACAAACGCAATCAACACAACCCTTGCTATTTCACACACTGATGTGGACGGAAATTATTCTTTAAGTTTAACTGACACATACCGCCATTTTGATGAAGTAGTTCTTCATTTGTGTAAATGAAAAAGGGTAGTTTACTAAAGCGAAAAAAACCTATTGCAAGCCAAACTTACCCATAATGTAGCTAATCAACGTCCCATATTTTAATAAAATTGTAAGTACTTGGCTGGTATAATTTCGGTTTTAATAGATATCGACATTTTCTTGCGCTCCGCCAGTTTCTTAGCTACTGCTAGCAAGAGAGATTTATTTCACTTTCACTTTCGGAGCTGCAACATAACAAACCCTCACTGCTGATCTAATACTAATGAGTGTCGTTTTCAGAGTGTTGTGACATTAAACACTGTAAAACATAAATAGAAAAAACTATTGAAAACAAAAGTTATGTTTAGAAATTGGCTATTTATCTATTTAATTAATGCATTTATTTAACATTTATTTTATCGATTATTTTATCTATTTATCTACTTTAAATAGATTATAAAAGGTTCTTTTTTATCTGACAACCCATCAGCCAAAAGAAATTTTCTGATTCTAGGTAAAATAAGGGCTACAAATACTAAAAGAAAAGGAAAGAGAATCCATGATGTTAATAATCCTCTGTTATACTTATTAGGTAGTATTTGCCAGAGGTGGACACCCCGGCTTCAGAAAGTAAAAGTCCTGCCACATATTTGTTCCACCCATGCACTACACCAGCTGAATTTAATTAGCACCACTCTTCAGCCAGGTAGAGGAGCTAATCAGTGAAATCACCTTGTTTAGTGAATGGCTAGAACAAATACATGGTAGGACTTTTACTTTCTGAAGCCAGGGTGTCCACCTCTGGTATTTGCAGAGTTCCTTACAGTGTATAGTACGGAATGAAAAAGTCTGTTCCTTTTCATTGTTTCATGCATTTTCAGAATAAAATGGCAGTGGAACATACTCCCACCAGCCCATAACCTGACCGGCGGTACATCTGCTATCCACACCAGGATGGTAACAGCAGTGAGAGCCATTCTGCTAATGCACACCAAATCCTAAAAAGAATTTCATTGGTAACTGTTGTAAAATTGATTTTTGTGTAGTGCTACTTTTCTGTATATTGATTGTAACATTGGTATAATGTTGTATACAGTAATATTGTGTACTTTCCTCCCCACAAATGGATTTTTATCTATCCTGATTTTATTATTCATGTGAAGAACAAATGATAAAAATACCATTGCAACATCGAATGAAATTATACAAATGATGTAAATTTGATTGGACGTTCCAATTTAAATCACGTTCAAATTGTTTTAAATTGGTTTTGTGTTGCAGTACAGTTGTGTCTCATTACAGGAAAACTAGTGTATGCAATCTTAGTGCTGTTACTGAGTGTAGCATCAATTTTATCTATTCATTCATTTTCAATAAAGAGCTTCCAAAGCAAGCTATCTCTGATAGTTAAATAAACACAGAATACACAACAGCTAACCACCTGAATGGAATTTCATGAACTCCATGAACATACACAGCTGGGTGGTTTCATATCTAGTTTTATGTCAAATGAGAAGTTTTTTTTAACAGGAAATGCCTTTTCTCCATTGAAACAACAAATTCAAGGCCACTCAAGGCCGCTGTGGGGGAAGATAGCAGTACACCTGTTTTTAATCATTCTACCCTTCTCTTCCCAACGGGAGCTTCAGAACTGCTCACAATATAACTGTGTCAGTTCACCCTTACACCACATGGCGGCAGCATAACAGCGACAAGGGAACACCGTGCACACGTTTCTTAGTTTTTAGATAAGCAGGCTAATTGTATACATGCTGCCAGCTAGCTACAATGGGCAAACACTACAGTAATCATGTAACTTGTTTCCAAAGTTTTAGACTACATTCAAAATTGCTATGGAATTCTGGAAAATTTTCACTTCAATGACATTTAGAAAAGGATATTTTATATGCAGTTTTTATCTGACAATGCAGGAGAATAATACAACAAAGGGCACATGCATACACACAAACATGCACACAATCTCACACACATGCATACATACATCTAAATACACTCTCAGAAACACTGACACACATGGGCATACACAGTACATGCACACATACACAACACCCAGAGAAGCTGATATTTACTGCTGCTCAATTAATCAAATATTTTCCCAGCCCAATGTAAGTTATTATGCCACCATGTGTCATTTTGGTTTTTGCAAGAAAAATCTAAATTAATCAGGTACTAGTTTCGGGGAAATTGTGTATTTTCAAGGTCATGTATATGCACATTTTGATTAATTTCATATGCCTCCCAAAATCAAATATTTGGAATTTCCATTTCACTCTGTGAAACTCTGTCTTTCTGTATGAATGATAATGCACTATAGAAAGATGTGATTTTTATATTATATTTTTCTTTTTATATTATTTTTGGTTCTTTGACTGTCCTTCAACTCAGGATTTTTATACATTTTAGGTATTTGGAAAGCCTTCATATTGGGGAAAGCTTTGCTAATCCAAGGAAACTGTTTATGGTTCAATATCTGAAGATCTCAGTGTTCTTTAAAACTGGCGAAACTTTACTCCACTTTACTTTTGGATTCCAGAAGTGTTAAATTGCATCCTCTCCTTGATTCCTATATCCTCTGTGTCCTGAAAATTGATAACTTTGCCATATTGAGGACTTTGCCATTTCCATAGACGACATATGAATGAAGCAAAACATTTCCCTAATTGTAACGGTATTGTGACCTGTGCGTAGAAGGGATCAGATTAGGCAAGTTAGATTCAGGTGCAAATCAAAAAAAAAAAAAACTTAATCTGCCAACAGGTCAAATGGACAGAACATGCAAGACTTTGACTACACAGCACAATAAACCAATGGGATAATCAATGGCTACTCTGACACCATCTTCAGCAGACAATTGAAACTGAAATCCTCACAAGACTGAGTGCTTACAGTGAAAGCCCACCCTTTCAATAAACCAGTGGGAACATATATCACGTTGTAAACCTAGTGTCAGAACATACACCATTGATTACACTCATCATATTGCGTTGAAGATCGTAAGACTTTAAGCATTGAAAACATTCGCAATTAGCAACAATCAGCAATATTCATTAACGCATATCCTTATACGCTGCGCAGTGCAGGCTATCACTGAGTGTGCACACGCAAAGGCACACGCTGCTGTACAGAACTGCCGCTGTTTGCCTGCTAACGGGCGCTACTTTAGTGAGCTCTTTGAAATCACATGTCAGAGCAGCAGTCTTAACATTACGTTACAACATTAAACACAGAGATTAAACAATAAGCTTTGTGAATAGTGGCACAGGCGCGCTACACAACGAATAATCAGTCTCCGATACCTGTTTTTAAACGTCCTACATTCACGTTGTCAAAAAAGTGTATTTTACCCCAACCCATGGTTTTCGGTTCTCATTTTGTTACACCTTTACTTTTGAGACACACAGTTTTACGTGGTTATGTGTCACAAACGCTGTTTCAAATGTCTGATAAAATGAATGTGTCAGATACCTGAGGAAAATTCGCGTAAATAGTTGTGCTCTTACTGTTCATTCTGCTTTTAAATCAGTGACGCAGCGCAAATCGCACCGACACACCGAATGGAAGGTACCTCGTATCTGCCTCAACAAAATAACTGGACGTCCATTGCAAAGAATCTCTCTGTCAGCGTCAATTAACACACGAAACATGTATGATAATTCCGACCCCATTTTATTTACGCAGAAAAGAAACCATGTCAATCCAGCTCAGTCTTTACATAACTAAAAAAGCTGTGATCGTAAACCAAGTAAAAAGAAAGAAGGCACTCATCACTGAGTCAGTACAGTTCCTGGTGTGAATTCTCCATCTGCTCAATTCTTCACTGCTCCGTCATTATATCTCTATGCACTGCGTTTCTTTTGTACATCTTTACCATTGCATTCATTGCTCCCCATACGGTGATATAACTGATCTCATTCAGCAAAATAAAGATTACTAATTTTATAGAAGCAACAGATCTGAGAGCTACACATTAATGTTTAATGACTAATTCATGAATGATTTTTTTTTTTCGCAATTATGGGTTAGGTAAGCACAATGAAAATATACACAGTTAAAATTTTCAAAGTTTACATAAAATTACTCAGCTTTACAAAGTATTTGATTTTCATATATAAATGTAAAATTGTTTTGTTGAAAATACTGAACATACTTTATTGCTTTGTTTCATTTTGCTGCAATACCTGATATGTACAAACATTACATGCATTTTTCAGATAGTAACGGTCTAAATTTGAATTTTCATTTACAAGTAATACTTTGCTAAAATCAGTGAGGGGTACTATTTTCCAAGTGATTACAATTAGGAAAAAATCATACATTTTCTTTGGTTTATTTCCTGTGTGACTTTAGACCAATTAGTATGGGGCTATTGTGCCAGGACAGTAATTACACAGTACTCCACATTTTGGGAATATAGTGGTCTATCCCAGTTTCATCATTTTAGAGGGCACATCTGTCTTGCTTGAAGTGACATTGTGTGTAACCTGATAGTAAGATATTCACAATCTAATCCCCCTCCTGTCTTTTCCTCTTGAATGTCTCCACCAGGCTCTTGATTGCTTGGTCTTTGGTTATAGATTTCCACTCTGCTGGCAGGTCAGCAGGCTCTGCTTCATACTGCTTTGCAAACTGTGTGTTGAACTTGGCAAAGACGTACTTCCAGTAGGCTGAGGCCTGGATGCTGGTGTCAGCCTGGATGCGCCAGTCAGGGTAAAATTTCCGATAGTTCTTATACGGATGAAACCTTCCCTTTGTTTCTCTGCTGCGGAATTTCACTTCACTGGCAATGCAAGAGGAGCATATATCTGTGCTCAGTTTCTTAGAGTTTTCCCATCTATAATCTCCAAGCCCTTCAGGACGGTGAACTGAGGTGAAGTGCTCTGTGTGACTCTTCCCGCCAGCCTCACAAGGGGCCATGCAAAATGGACACTGCTTCCCACAGCCAAACACCCTCCTGAAGAGCTCATCCTGGGGTTTGAAGGGCAGTGTGGTCAGCCTGGTTCTCACATCCTTATTTCTGTGGAACTCTGCACTCAGGGACTGTTCCATGTCCTCTATGAAGCACAGCAGCCAATCAGAAAACTGCTGGGTCTTGGCACTGTTTAGGACCATAACTGCATTTAAGGCATCTTTGGGTAGGACCAGGATGTCACTCAGATTACTGCAGATGTCCTTGATGAAGAGGCAAATATTCATGTCCTCTTCACTCCTTCCTGCTGCTGTCCTCAGGGTACTCTCAACTGCTACCTTAATCTTCCTGATGGCCTCTCTCAGGTGACTGGATTCAATGTTTGCAATGCTGCATTCCTCTCTAGAGAAGTGATCCAATATCTGACTAAATATCCACTCCTTGACAAAGTCTTCAAAGCACCTGATGTATTGAACAAGCTTCTCAAAATTATCCTCTGTAAGCAATTGTTTCAGAATGGAGAACTGGAAAGATGAGCGAGTGCTGAAATCATTGGCTTTACTTCCTGTCAGAAATTCATCCACTATGTCTGGTCCTAGAGCTTTAGTGACATACTCCCTCACTGCAGGTTCTAGACATTCCCTGGTGAACTCCTGTGCTTTGCTGCGACACTGGTCTCTTTTATACAAGAGGTCCTTGAAGTCATTGCAGAATTGCTGTTTGAATTTCTCCAGGCACTGCTGTGGGTCATTGTCCCTGATGAAATCATCATGCATTCGCTGGAATTCCCTGGCTGCATGCCCACAGATGTGGATCTTCAGAGAGGCCTCAAAGTCAGCAGTGAGCTGCAGGTTTCTGTGGGTCTCCACGTGCTCATCTATCATTCCCAGAAGCTCTAGGATGTATGTTTTGTGGAAGTCTGATCTTTCCTCTAAACCGTCTGCAATGAACTGCCTGCTTAGATTTGTAATGCTATCACACAATTCCTGTGTTTTCCTAATATGCTCCTTCTGATTAAAGACACCATGAGTCACAGCAATATTTTTGTCTGAACAACCAATGATAAAGGGCTCTCTGCCACATTCTTCCAATCGGCTGGCTTCAGACAACATTTCACTGACCGAGCCTCCTTTTCTATCCAAATTGGATCGTAACAGGCTGTAAATTTCTTGACCAACATTTTGTCTCTGAAGGCCTCTGAAAGACAGCGTCTCCATCATCTCCTTCCACATCTGCTCAAATTCCTGCTCCAGCTGCTGGTCTGACATCTGAGTCTTAGCCTCCTGCACATATCTAGTAATTTCAGCACATTCCCTCCATGATGGTTTTGTGGTTTTTCTTGCCGTCTTCCACAATGGCCATCGCCTTTTTAAGGTCCACAGCTGACTCAAGCTTCATCATCACTACAGGCTGCATCTCTTTCTTCAGGCTCTTAGCACTGTTCATGAACTCCTCCCTGTATCTCTCCACTAGGTATATATGGCCCTCCTGTCTCTTGAAATATTCAGTTACCTTGTCTAAGATCTGTTTCTCCTCTCTGTCCAGCTCAAAAGAAGCCTTCTTTTGCAGATTAGTCAACAGGTCATCCAGGCTGGAAGCATGCTGAGCTGTTACTGTACCAAAGTTTGACACTCTAGTTTCAGCCTCTGTCACCCAGTTGTGCATGTGCTTTCTGAAAGCCCACTCCCACTTGTTAAATTCTGTACAGAGCTTGGTGTAAGCATCAGCGACTAGACTGTTCTGGAAGCTGAAGATGAAGTTCTCATACTTCACTGCCTTCCACAAGCTCTCAGTCCATTCCAAGAACTCAGGAATTGTGTGTGCAGGTCTTGTCCCTTTGAGCTCTTTTAATGCCTCAATCATTCTGCTCTTGAACTCCTTCACAGCCTCACTGTAACCTGTATTGACTGGTGCCATGGGAGGGTTACCACGCCAAAGGCCAGGGATGTACCAGGTGTTCCTCTCTGGGTCATAATGCATCACATCTGTAAATATCTTGTTCTCAGTCCTTCCCTCCATCCTGGCAGCTACATGTGTCATCTCATTCAGCTGCTTCAAGAGAAGCTGTCTGTCCCTCAGGTTCTTTTCATAGGCAGAGACATCTGCCACGTTCTGATGCACGAAATGACAGCAGGGTTTCTTCCCTACCTCCTTCATGCGCAGGAAGGCATGCACCACAATCTGCAGGATGTCCTTCATCTCTGCGCAGTTCTCCATGGTGATGTTGACGATTGTGATGTCACTCAATCCCACCACCAGAGTGGCCAGTTCATTATCATGCTCATAACTGTCAGCCAGCTGGGCCAGTTCTGGGGACTTTAACCCTTCTGTGTCAATGACCATGAGAAAGTCACAGCCAAGATCCTTTCTGAAATTCTTCTTCAGTCTAATAAGCAGCATGAAGGCACCTCTTGTGCACCTGCCACTGCTGACAGCAAACTGCACCCCGAACATGGTGTTGAGCAGAGTGGACTTCCCACTGCTCTGGACCCCCAGCACAGTGACCACACGGATCTTACTGTTAGCCCCAGTCAGACTGTGGAGCTCAGTCAACACTGCCTTCATCCACTGCAGAGGGATGTTAGAAGCATCACCATCGACCAGCTCCACTGGAAATCCATCCAGCAGCAGCTGAGCACAGAGTCTGGGCAGGTTCTGCATCTGCTGCCTGGAGGGATGGTTTTCAGGCAGTGAGCTGGTCGCCTCATAGAGCTGCCCCATTTCCCTCAGGAAGTGCTCTACCCCCAAGGAGCTGCTGGAGATCTGTCTGTCCAAGTCAGTAATGAATCCTCTATTTTCTGAGGAATCCTGGCAGAGCTCTTTGTACTTCTGCCGGAGGCCTGACAGGTGTGTCAGGGACAGGTTGTCCAGGTTGATCTTCAGCCACTTGAGGAAATAGGAGCGCTGCTCTCTGGGACTTGATAATGCAGAGATGAAACGGGACATGGCGTCTGACACACCATGATCCCTCTGCTTCTCCCTGAGTCCCTGCTTCTTCTTACAGAGCTCACTCTTGTACAGCTCAATGTTTGCATCCCCTGCTTCTTTCAGTCTGCACTCCTCCTTCTCCAGTTTGGCCAGCTCTTTGCACATCTCCCCCTGCAGCGGCAGCTGGCTCTCTTTGTACAGCAGAATGTCAGTAATGCGAACTGTGATCTCATCAGCCTTCTGCTTGGCAATCTGACATTGGAAATTGTCCTCATCCACAGGTATTCCTAGTCCATGTGTAGTGCTAGACATCTGCTCAATGCTGGTTTTAGTCGAGTGCATTTTAACGACATTATTCAGAACCAAATGCAGCTTTCTGACAAATTCTGCATCATTCATCATCCTACCTTTCATGAGGATGTGATCAGGTTTGAGCTGCAGTTCATTCATGTACTTTTGAAATTCACTTTTGTTGAAGTCTCTACATGCTGAATGACAAATTAAGTAAATCCTGTCACTGACATTCTGGGCCTTCAGAAACTCACTGTTGGACTCTAAGTCATCACAGAACACAAACACAGCAGCAGAAGTTTGACAAAGGAAAGAGAACTGGATCGCAAAAGCACTGATGTCTCCACGGAGATTAGCTACTGCCACAGGCTCAGGAAAGATGTCACTGTTCATGTCCCCAGAGGGCAGATACCAGCTGACTTCCACCAGCCCATCAGAGATCCTCCTTGGAGCATTGCCTCCTGTCATGTTGTGGTGAATAAAGGTGTCATGGTACTGCTGGGGGTTGCTGAGAACTTGGTTCAGAATCTGAGATTTGGACAAACTGCTGGTGCCCAGCCTGACGAAGGAGATCAAAGGGAGTTCAGTGAGCACGATGCTTCCCTCCACAAACCCTCTTTGTTCTGCTAAGGAATGTGGCCTAAAGCTCTTCACAATGTCCCTCATGGCCCACAGCATCAGAGTGGGCTGTTGGGTATCACAGTTGGGCAGCAAGAGTGGAACAGAGAACTGGCACATGGACATTTTCAAAGCCATCTCCTGCTGAAAGAAGCTGTCTGAGCACAGGAACAGAGCAGTTACGAGGTCGAGAGGGTTCACCACAAATTCTTCACTTGATGTGATGTCATCCATGCTGTCCAGGTCTTGCGATGCAGATTCCTGACTGGCAGCACATCTGACACTCCTGGCTGTCATATTCATCATCATCAGCTTCTTGAGGAAGCACCATGGCAGGGATGCTAAAGACCCAACAGTTTCATTTCTTATGGTCTCGCCGTCAATCTCCAGTACTGCACTCAGGGTTAGTTTCTCCTTTAGATGATGCTTCAGTCCCAGATCACACACCAGCTCCTCCAAGCAGGTTTCTAAAATTGGAAACATAGTTTAGTCTCCTGATGCATATTAAATAAATATAATAAATAAATAATAATACTGTAGTTATGAATGTTTATTTAAATATGTTGATATTTTTTCCTAATTAATCAGAACATTTTCATATCTTTTATTTTCATTAGTTTGCTTTGCATTCATTATTTCTTTTATCTGTCCCAAGCAATATTCTTTCATTGTGACTGGGTGGGGTTTATATTTTTCCAGTAGTATTCCTATTAGTTAGTCCTGTTGTCTGCAGTGATTGTTATCTGTCCTATGCACAATCAAATTCTATTTTTATAAGGATTTTTGTGCATGTTTGACAACATTAACCTTTATATTGTATCACTGAAAAGATTATTTTATCTGGAGTACCTTACAAAACAAGAGTACAATATTTATTTAATAAATTCACACAAACAACAGTAGCCTATATATAAGCACAACCGATCAAATCTAAACATGCTTCAGTCTCTCACGCCGCTGTGATAGTTGGTGCTACAGTTAATAACTACAATACAAAGTGCTACTGTAAATTCGTGAGAGCTACAATAAATTTGTACCTGTAATACACAGTACTGGTGTAAATTCATAAGTGCTATACCTATTCATTCTCATCCTTCAGAGAGAATTTACTGTTAGACAAGTTTAATGTTTTAAGTGAATGGACAGAAAGTAGTACATATTACTGTTGCTATCAGTTTTAGCAAGTAATGCAGCAACAACAGATTTGTTTGCTTTTGGACATTTTCACTGCCAAAGCTACAGTAAGTCTATAGGTAAAGTGGTACATTTTCACTTGTTAGCCTGCTAATCCACTTGATTTGGAAAAAAGCTCCAGGGTCGAGTTTGACGGTTTACATCAGTAGCATTAGATAAGCTAGCTCGTTAGAACATTAGCTAGCTATTTAGCCGTCAAAGGTAGCTACCTAGTGAAATATCCAAATTACCTAAATTAGCCAGCTAATCCAAGTTGGCTAATTAACAATAAAAAGATGCGCCTAGCGCCTAGTTAGTTGCCTAGCGATTTATATCGGCAGACATTATGTTAGCGAACTAGCTAAGCTAGCAAACTGTTAGAAAGCAAATTCTTGGTGAAGGTAACTTGATGCTAACCCTCCGTCTAGCTGCTACTGGCTGCCGAGCAGGTCATTATATATAGATGGTCATTTTCTGTCCTGTGCAATGTTAACTTAATGTAAACCAAGGACAAACAAAAATGACTTGTGGTCAAATCATCGACCCGATATATTCACTTAATTTACTTAAATGTTAAACCATTTCGAACGTTATATCGTGATTATATATGTAGCTCGCTTGCTGCCGGCCACGTCAGTCGAGGTGACCGTCGGTAATGACGCTCCTGTAAAAGGTAAACTCGAAGTGCACGTAAGAAAGCAGTCAGACGGCGGGAAACAGTCACGAATAGAGTCAGTCAGTGAATTGAAGAGAGGAAGCTAACAAGCTAATTGTTTAATCATCAGGTAATCTCCCTGTATACGTCTTTTTAGTCGTAGGCTACAGGATTCCTGCAGGATACGCGTACCGATTTTTTCCACAAAGGTTAAAATTTCGTCAGAACACCTGTTGGAGTTTTTTGTGATGGCAACTGCCCAGTTGGTAAGAAATCTACCTGTCCAAACGATTTTTTTTCCTCATTTGACACAGGAAGGAAATTGCCAAAATGGACTATGACGCAGTGGTTGAGAAACACTGGAGAATTTTCTGTTTTTGTACCTGCATGCTTTAACTGCTGCTTATGGGGTCGCCTATCTGGAAGTAGGCGGTTTATTTAGTCTGCTGTTCCACTGTCACAGGTACGTAATAATTGGTCAAGAGCTAAGGTATGATTAGTCATAGGACCCAACGTGACTTGCCTTGTTCCTTGCCCACACAAAACACACACAACTGCTAATGTGCTTGCCTGATGGCTTGCACACAGAAACCATGGATTTTGCTCACTGAAATGCTAAATTTGCTCTGAATTGTTACATGTCCAATCAGGTCACTGGTCAGTTTTACTTGCCCGGGAAATGTCAGCCAAGCATTAATCTTGGACCATGCTATGGAGTAGGGGGATGAGGTTATTAGGGCGAAAAAAGCAGGGGAGTACGTTTAACAGAACTAGTTTAATGTTGTATGGCTGCAGATGTTGAATATTTAAATAATTGTTCCCCACCTATATTAAACAAGTACAGTATAAAATAGTAGCTTGTCTGAGTGCAGGACTGTGAGGCTGTCTAAAAGGATTCCATGATTATTTCATAATAGGGCTTACATCATTGGGTTTACATCATATGGTTTATATGATGTTTAAGTTAATAGGCTCCTGTGTTCCCCTGTTGTACCATGATGAAAATTCTTTTCCCTGCTCAATAAAATCTCAAAAAAGCCAGCAAAATGGCTGTACCTGTTGCAGCGAAGTTACATAATGCTACTTACTAGTGTGTGCTTGTGCTGAACTGGGCCTGCTCCTGCTGCCGTTATGAAGCACTGTGGAGACGCTGAAGCTGTACTCCACCCCTGCTCTCAGATCAGACAGGACTGTCGTGTTGCTGTTGGATCCAGTCGTCACTTCTTTGGGTTCCTCTCCGTCACAGCTGTAGCTGATGCTGAATGTGTAAGAGACTCCCTCCATCTTAGAGGGTTTGCACCAGCACAACCGCACCGATCTGCTCCTCACCTCCTCCACCCTCACCCTCCCTGGAGCAGACGGCTCTGCAATGGGACGAAGACCCAGTTTACTTTAGTTACTTTAAATCAGGTTCAGTTCAGTGCATACTACCCTAGGGGATCTTCCAAAATGCCAATCAATAGATTCTATTCACATAAGTTATACTTTCAAACCAAAGCAAGACTGGAAACAACAGAAGCTTCATGGGTGCCCATTTAGTGGACACAGAAAGACATCACCCTGGCCAAATGCAAGTGGTTAGAACAATACTAGTAATGTTAGTGCAGATGTACTAAAATGGCACTGGCACTGAGGCTGCACACCAAGAAATCCCAGGGTTTGCAAAATAAAAGCAATTGTTGCAGTCTTGAGCCACATAATCTTATACTTACTTGTGTGTGCTTGTGCTGAACTGGGCCTGCTCCTGCTGCCGTTATGAAGCACTGTGGAGACGCTGAAGCTGTACTCCACCCCTGCTCTCAGATCAGACAGGACTGTCGTGTTGCTGTTGGATCCAGACATCACTTCTTTGGGTTCCTCTCCATCACAGCTGTAGCTGATGCTGAATGTGTAAGAGACTCCCTCCATCTCAGTGGGCGTGTCCCAGCGCAGCCTCACTGATCTGCTCTTCACCTCCTCCACCCTCACCCTCCCTGGAGCAGATGGCTCTGCAGTGCAGTGACAAAATGTTTGTCTAAAGTATTCGATAAGCTTCCTTTCATAAATGAGATTCAAATGCGTAAATCATGTGCTGATTCATAAAAGTGTGAGTAAACCAGTGTTTAGATTAAATTTGGAGAGACTGTGTTTGTTTGCACAGCCTTAAATGCTTATGTTTTTTGCACAGCCCCTGGCACTTTTCTTACGATTCCCAACCATCCACTTCCTTGTACAGAGGAGTTTATAACATGCACTGCTATAAGGAGTGGTGTGAGACAGAAGGACCCTTTGGCTCCTGAGGGGCATCATTGCTTCTTTCCCAAAGTCTGGGACACCTTCAGAAACTTGGGCAACAGTGACCACCTACACACCTTGCACATCTGAGCTGGTATGCATGAAGCCAGTAAGAGTGAAAAATTTGGTCTTAGGAGTGAAAATATTCTGGCCTTTAGTGTAAGAGCAAAAATAAAAGCTAGTCATAAAGGCTTTTTAGCTTTAACAGTACTACTGACTTGTCAGGTATAAGATGTTCTCATGAGCTATGTCAACAGATGAGAGTTGTACGAGAGTGGCTATAGCAGCAGTGCGTACAGAGTGAGTCCACACCATTTTGTCCCCAACTCTATACCAGGCCTCCATTTCATTCCTGCTGAAAAACTGGATACGCATGAGTGTGGCTGCTATTGCCCAACCTCACTCCTTAACACACACATGAAAATACTTTGAAAAGTATTGGAACAATGTGTCAAATCTGATTGCAAATCCAAATAGCAGTTTTCAGGAATTCCCCCACAACCTCCCTGATAACAATGCATTTTGTTACAGTGATAAAAACTTAACCCTAACCCTAACCCCAATAGTCACAACCATGAAGGACATTTTCTATTGGAAGTCTGACAGACAGGTATGATGTACCTGTTTGGATGGTAGTGCAGACTGGGTCACTCTCCAGACCGTTGCTGTGCAGAACGGTGCAGACTGAGATGCTGTACTCAGTCCCAGGTCTCAGCTGGGAAAGGACTGTCAGGTTCTCCTCTGTAGTGAAGGACTCTCTCTGCCCTCTGGAGTTACCCCAGGTCACCCTGAATGTGTGGGGGACTCCCTCCATGTCTGTGGGTCTGTCCCAGGACAGAGAGACTGATGTCTCACCCACAGAAGAAATGTTAAGATTCCCTGGTGGGGAAAGCTCTGAAAAAGAGATATTTAAACGTTTTTGAACTGCAAGCTTAAACAGGAATGGAAAGCCCTTTCACACTGTTACTGCAGAAGTGGGTTTTTTACCAACATTATTTAATCATTATATAATCACTTTGTTTCTGAGGTCTTACTTGTACAGACAGATTTGGAGGTGGCCTCACTCTGTCCCCCATTTTCCAGTACAGTGCAGACTCTGACAGTGTACTCAGTGCCGGGCTGCAGGTTCGAGAGGACAGTGCTGTGGGAGGCTGTGGAGATGAACTGTGGCTCTGTCCCAGGGCTGCTGTAGGACACCAGGAAGTGGGGAGTTTGGTCCAGTCCATGCGGCTCTCTCCAGCTCAGAGTCAATGATGTTGTATCCACTGACTCCTCTGTCAGTTCCACTGGAGGAGGGATTACTGTAAGAAAGACAAAGCTTTATTAATGATGCAGTAGAGATGGAAGCAGGCCATCAGAGATATATTTTTACCATTTATGAGTCTGTAGTATATAAACATGACTACTTTTTATTACATTTTCTCAATTTGCGTGAAATAAAAAAAATCAAATTTACAGTTTATCTGTTGTTCAGAGAAGGACAATAAGTCTTCTCATTGGCACAGAGATGTCAGACACATGATAGAGATTTTATGCAAAGCATGCTGTCTCACCTGTGCACACAGATGCTGAAACACACTTGCTTTGACTGCCATTTTCTCTGACTGTAGCCACACTGAACAGGTACTTTTTCCCTGGTCTGAGTGACTGTATGTCAATGTGAGTGCCTTTCACTTTGAGGCTGCGCTGCTCTGTGCCACTGTCCCAGGTCACTTTAAAGCTGAGAGTCTGACTGTCCATCCCCTCTGGAGCCCCCCAGCTCAGAGACACTGAGTCTGATCTCACTGCGAGGAACTGGATCTGTCCTGGAGGAGGGGGGGCTGAGAGAGAGAAGGGGAGAGTTTTGGGATATGGTAGCTGACACAAATACAAAGACAGGAGTATGAATTTCTGAATACTGTTAGGTTCCTTTACCATCTAAATATTGGTATCATAACTGGATACTGCCAGGAAACAGCTGCCTCTTTACTACTTTAAGGTGGGTATAATTTGAGGATACTGCCATATCAATGAAATGACCAGCAATATGGGATAATGGGGAAAAACAAAACATATAAGCATACTGGTTACATGTATATTAAACACTTCCTTTACAGATGTAGAAAAACTGCATGCTTTGGAAATAGAATAAACTCAACAACATTGCATGGATGCTTTTGAGAGATTTTTAAACCATTTTAAATCTGTATTTCTGTGGGCTGAAATGAAATACTGAAATGCCTCAGAATGTAAGCCTGAAATTCCCGTGTGCGTCCACCTTGGTCTCCATCGGCCTCCACCAGAGTGTGTCTCTGCAGCACTGCCACTGTGTAGTGCTGTCTGACGTGCGTCTCGCAGTAGGAGGCAGTGCAGGTCAGACAGGACTTCACTGCTCTGCGCCTCTTCCCAGTGCAGAGATCACAGGCAAGGCCAGCCCAGCTGTAAGAAATAAGAGAACTGACCAGGGACACAGCAGGACTGAGCAGTGACAAGTTTCAGATGGGAAATTTTAACCAGATCTATCTTTCATCAGACATTGTGCTTCAGACATACCATATATGCACCAGAAATGGCTTTAACTTATATTCAGTATACAAATATACAGTACATTTTCACCTTTCTTATTTTTGTAGTAACCTACATATGTAGATGAAGCCTGTTACTAATGTAACAACACCAAAAGCAGTTAGTGCTGGTAAGAGTTACGTTAATGATGCCCCCTTTAAACGAAGAAACAAACCTAATATCCGGAGAAGAACTTCCTCCTTTGAAAAAAATTGGTCGATCCATTGACCTGTCACTCTTCACGGACTGACAGCTGGGTGCTGGTGATGCTGCTCCCCTGTGAACAGCACAGAGACACAGCTTCCAGTTAACCTCATCCTCTTACTGCAGCTCTAACTCACAGCACAGAGACACAGCTTCCAGTTAACCTCATCCTCTTACTGCAGCTCTAACTCACAGCACAGAGACACAGCTTCCAGTTAACCTCATCCTCTTACTGCAGCTCTAACTCACAGCACAGAGACACAGCTTCCAGTTAACCTCATCCTCTTACTGCAGCTCTAACTCACAGCACAGAGACACAGCTTCCAGTTAACCTCATCCTCTTACTGCAGCTCTAACTCACAGCACAGAGACACAGCTTCCAGTTAACCTCATCCTCTTACTGCAGCTCTAACTCACAGCACAAAAGAACCCTGTGTGAATGGCATGCTCTACATATGAGTTATTTGTCATTTATTGCATTCTTGATGCACAGGAAGTGCTGTGCTCGCTCTGGATAAATGAATGTAATATAATGTTATGTAACAGGGTGGAAAGTTAGTTTAGAATGAAAAGAAAACAGAAACAGAACACAATGAACTGACCACAGATCACAGGGAAAGCCTTCCCTGGGGTTGGGTGGTTTCTCCATGGCTTTTTCTTTGCTGGTGGACAAGGAGCTGGATGTATAAGAAGGTGGACTCTCCAGCTGGAGTCTATAGATCACATGTGGATGTAGGTATCTTGTATCCTGAAGGAGACTGGGTTCAGAAACAAAATGACTCCAAAAGGTAAGCATAAATGTTCAATGACTGAACTTTCTTCAATATCACTTCTACTCTGCAGAAATTGGGAGTGAAGAAGGCAGCTAGTCTTTTGTAGTCAGGGCGGATTACATCATGTCTAGTATGTAACAAATAAGCTTTTTATGTTACAACATTTTGAGATTCTTGGCAAGGTTAGATTTTTTCTTTAGTCTCATTACACAACATTCCTATACATGTTGGTATTTCCTCTTTTTCTTTCAACCTGTTACATCATCTCATAGTTTTCCAGTGTAACTTATTATTCCAGTGTAACCCCTGGCACCTATCCTGTGCCTTAGGTTCACACCTGGCACAGTCTCTGGTAAATTGTCTGCAACATCACTCCCTGATACTTGCAGCTTGTAATGCTCCCTCCAAATTTACATGGTGCGTTACAGGACCTAATACACTCTTCACCACCACCTTCCAGCTGTCAGTCCCTACCTGCTGGAAATTTTTCACCAGCACCCTCCTGAACCTACTGTGTTTTACTCCACTAGTGTATAAGAAGGTTTCAAACTCTCTTGACACAGGTTGTGGGTTATTTGAAACTATCCCCCTGTGTAAAACCATAACTTGCAAACATACTTCTCAGAGCTCCTGCTGTGGAGGCAGTGCGTTTGACACTGGCTTTATATCTGGCTATTGTGAGCAAACATCGGCCACCCGGACGTTTTGCCGGTTGTAATGAGGTACACAGTGCCAAAGCAGATAAATTATCCACTGCATATTGCTTTTCTCTTATGTCATTTTTGTTCCTGTACAATCATTGGCATTAATAAGTAGTGAATGCACTTCAAACATATAAACATAATGAATTCAGATTCAGTTTCTAGTAACTGTGGCGGTGACTGTATCTATCTGCAAATGGAGCTGCGCGCACCTCTACTCAACGCGCGCAGATTTCGCGCGTTTCGAGCGGAACCCAATATGAGAGGCCGTGCGTTTGACAAAGAGATGAGCAAACAAATTAAACAGATGAATCACCAAAACAACCAACGACCACGCCATACTCGCCATGGCAGGTGCTAGCATAAAATTACTACTTGCATCACACGTGGCGCAGGCGCGCGTCAGGTGACATGATCCTGTTCTGGATGAGTGGCCACCATCGTTACGCACATTTTATTCATTGATTTGCGCGAGGATTTTTTTTTTTTTTTTTTGTCCATTGCACTGCTACAGAAATGCCATTCTGTCTTAATCGACAATGCACACTTTTATCCTGCCTGTGTTCGAGGGTGTCTTATAAGGAAAATAAAAACCTCTGGCGAGGCACGTAAACTTTTCTCGCGTTTTGCTCTGCATGGTACTCATCAATACAATGAGTTGAAGCTGTTTTGGAGAACAGTTAAGCAACTGGAGTGGTGCCATTATTTTACAGCCAGTAGACAACAGTACGTACAGTTAATGTAGCGCCTATCGCCTATGTTTACGCTACCGTCCAGAAATGCTTACCGGGATACTATTCGGAATACTTCCATTACAAGTGAATAGGGATATTAAAGCAAAACCGGATCTGGCGATACATGAAAGTTACTTCGAAATATAAATACATGTTTAAGTGTGATAAAACCCGGAGTACTGGTTGCATGTGCACGTGATACACTATGTCATTCTTTGGCAAGTCCGTAGTAACATCAAATGTGGACCAGGGCAACATAAAATGTAGTTAATTACAACAAAGCTTGGCTAGAACAAAAATGGTCGTCCCACTTGCTCCGCTGTATCGACCATGTGATGCGCCATGTTTTTGCAGACTAGCCTACATTCTTTCTGGTTACTTGGAATGGATGAAAAAGCTAGGAAATGGGTGGCTTGAAAGCCGAACTTACGCGTGATGCCGCACGTCCTGGCACGAAGAAATCGCGCGTTTTAATCTGCTTATTTTGTATTTTAACCACACAGTCTAGTTCATATCATCTCTACTCGAATACATCGCTTACCGAACGTCTTTCGCTTTCACCAGGACCTGTTACACAATAACACATGCCCTAACAGGCTAATCATCATAAGTGGGTATTGTGTTAGGTAAATATTTTGGTCGAAATCTGATCCAGGCGCGGTCTTAATCTCGCTTTATATTTGGTTATCAGCAGCATACTTCACTTTAAAAAGGGTTTCTTTTTCCAGTGTTTAGAGTATCCTAATATTAAGAATTCAATATAAGGATGAGCCTGCTCAAATAACAATTTTAGCTCCCTGTGCGTTGTTTTTTTCTGTACTTTTTTATAAGTGTGTGAACGTCATGTCCAGATTGTTATAGACTGTTATCGACGATATTTTGAGAAGTCTTAATAAAAGTGAAAAAAAAGTTTCACATAGCGATCCAAACAATGCTAGTACGATCTGCAGTCGTGGATAAAGATCATACCCCACCCCCTCCCCCTTTTTATATGAACTGTTCCATGTTTATGACAAAACATTTTTACGCAATAAAACTTAAGAAAAACATGCACCATCTCAGCAACATAGGATGTGAGAATACTAAAGTCAACAGTAGAAGCCGAAGTGTTATACGAACAGCGACAGCAACGTTTATAGTTGAAATAATCTTTTAACTCACTTTTGGCACAGCAGTCCTCTTGTATGACGCCCTTTTTCCTCCGGGCTGCGGTCGCCAGTACATCGCATGACCACCCACAGAATAGAAACCAGATAAACAGTGGTTCTAGATACAAATATGAACGCTTGAATACAAGTATCGCAACATTTTTCTTGTTCAATTACGGTCTTCATTAAAAATAAAAAATAACGTGTGGTTGCAAACAATACAGTATAATGCAAGTTATTGCATGCAATTAAGCAGGTGATGTGGCATTTTAGATTTTTTAATTCTTTAAGTTTTATAATACTGCAAGACTTTGAGCTTCGCACACGAGTCCCTAGCGTAATAACTAAGCATTTTCCCATATTCATTTATACTTTCTTTAAAAAAGCTCACAAAGAAATGACCACAAATCAGCAGTGATATAACACATGGAAACAGGTTTGTGTAAAATCTCAAACATAAGTAACGTTCTTATGGGAATATTGCAATCACGCTTCTGTGAGTATTGAGAGTTTAGTGCACTGCTCAACATGTACAGGTTCCATCAGCCTAGACCGAGCTGCAGGGACTTTCCCAGGTTACTCTCTCTGCCACACTCACAGACACGCCATGGAGATGACTCATCACATCATTAAAAACAACTTCAGGTATTTAGCCAAACGGCACGTCAACACTCTTCTTATATCGCACGCTGCTTTGCTCAGATGGGGAGGTGTTGGTTACCTGAGACCTGCTGGCCAGGTGAGCTCCAGCCCCCCTCAGCAGGTGCCTCCTGGCTGAATGGGACGCTGCTCTTATCACAGGTATTGTGTGAAGCTGCTGCGGTCAGAGGGGAGGAAACGCTGTGTGACAGAGAGAGGCATGAGGTTTGCACAGTTTCTGCTCTGATGGTTCAGGGGAAAAGGAGCTGCACTGTGGTGCTTGGGACAGTCACACCTGACAGGGAAGACTTTGCCGTGTCTCTGCCACACTAAACCACGTCTCCCACTATAGCATGAAAACCTCAATGCCTGTGGCTGAACAGAATTTGTATCTATTCATGTTTAAATCCAAAGTGAGGCTGAGATGGCTGCCTCTAGGTCAAGAAGGAAAGTAAGAAGGACCCTGCCTGAAGCGAGTGTCCAAAGAGGGATTTTCAGACCATGGCATGAAATACAGGGGGTTTCCCTGTTTTTTCTTTCAGGTTTTTTTTGCCCTGCAGAAGCCAGAAGTGATCAGACTGATGCTCAATGCAGGACCCTGAGCAGAGCAATCAAACAGGTTTGACTGGAACAAGCAGAGTCATTCTGCTGAGCAAACAGTCAAATAAAACGTTTTACATAAATCGGAAGATGATTCCTCAGACGGAAATAAACACAACTCATTAAGAGCAACTTCAACACATATGATACCCACTGCCTTACAGCATACACATGTGTGTATACATGAACATATACCTGGGTGTATGCGGGTGTATTGACACCATATGCATAAGTACATGCACGCATCTGTATTAAATGCATATCTTGTTGACATTTTGCTACCTGTGACACACAGCGCTGGCTTAGCCTGCTGCAAAAAGCTCCTCTCCTTAAGCAGCATGGCACCCACCCAATTTTAACTCAAAAATAGGTTTTAGCCAACTTATGAAATCAGTTTCAACAGATGCACCAGGCTCCAGGAGAAAATACAGGCAGGGGGAGCACAAAAAGTCCTAAATACTATGTAGACATGGGAGTATAAAGACAATGGGAGGTGCAATTCACTCCTAAGCACCTCCTCAGCCTGCATCACAGCTCCCCCACTGTCTTACAACACAAAGTATTCTTTTTTATGTATTTTACTGCAAGGTATTTTTGAATTTGGCATCATTGTTATTTTTATTGTAGTCCTGTATTCAGGGTGGCAGATAATTTCAGGTCATTTCACTCAGGCAGAAATGTGCTGTAATGAAGCTTAAATGTTTGGTACAATCCCCTGTTTTATTTCCGTTTTCCGCGGGGAATCCAGCCAGTAACAACATCACGACATCAACGCGTTAATCTAACCCTCCTACGCTCTGTTACTAAAATCTCACGAATGTCTGAAACACGGAACACACACCTGGATTAGCTGTGACTTCTCTAATAATCATATTAATAATGAGTCATTCTGTACTCCAAGTAGAGCAAACAACCTACTACCGCTATTAGTACATTCTCCTGCCAATCACGTAGTAGGACCCGCCTTCTAGCAGACAGGCTTCATTCCCGGGAAAAGAGGACGCAGCCGCTCATGATTGGCTCCTACAGTGTACTCGACAATCTATTTGCCGGAAGACACGTCAGTCAGCTTTCGAGTTCCAATCGATATATCCAATCGGGAAGGTCGGAACTCCGATGGCAATGTAATGCAATGCATTGCAAAGCAAAGCGATTGTCGAGTGCTTCGGGAAAAGAAATGTCCGTTTAACAGTTCAGTGGTGCAGTTATCCAGTGGAAAATAGCCCGTTAGCGCAGGTGGTTGGTTAAAACGAGGAAACAAGTGCGGATCCGATTGCATTCGTAGTACATCTCGTTGTTTACAAATCAGCAGCTATCAGTTTGGGTTTTCCAGGAACAGCAGGGATACTCCACCTTTAAACACAATCCGTAAGTCACACGTTAATCCTCCGAAATCCAACATTTCACATTCACACACTGGCGTGCTATTATAAAACAACGGAGTGGCCGTTACTGGTAGCTTTGTGTACAAAATCAGCGGTGTAACAGGACAGGGAACTCGCTGGCCACAGTATCTTGAAAGAGAGATTAGCAGCAATGTGACGAGGGGTGCCGCTGGACCTACACACACAATCGCCATTTCCCCTCTACCGCACCCTTTTACAAAGGAAAATATTCGATACATTTCCCCCCAGGCATGATTTTTATTGCAACTGGACTTTTATTATATTTTGTTTATTTGATTTAATTGACAGTTAACTCTGACTTCTTAGATGTCGGTAGAATAATTGCTAGGCTTCTATCGTCAGGGTGTTAAAATGCAAAGACCAATACAAATAATCAGCTTGTAAACTTTATTGACTGCATTTATGCGTATTTGTAAGTTAATGCAGTCAGGCCTTGTTTTGAGGCGCAAGCACATGCAGGCTGTCTCCAAGTCTGCCTTGTAGGGGCGTCGGACCGCGGGTAATGGTGGACCTGACTAACCAGGGCCCTGCCTGGATGGGGGGCCATCCAAAAGCCTCGGAAGTAAATTGATTTTGATTTCTAATTTTGCTGATTGATACTTTCTGTTATTATAGAATTAAATAATAACTTCCATAATAAGTTCTGCTTATCTGCCTGTTGTTTCCTTTATCTGCTTATCTGCCTGCGTCCTGCCCCCTCCCCCTCCCCCCCCTCAAAAGCAAAAGTGGTTTGATCCTCCGGTGCGCAAATCTCTGTCGTGTAAATAACGTGGCTGAAGAGAGCGGTCAGTGGCTTTCGCTAATTCTGAAACCAAAATGAAATTAAAATCAGGATTTCAGAAGCGCAAGCAGCGCAGGGAGCGAGAGAGAAAGCTGAAAGAGGGCAGGCAACTGCGGACGAGTTTCTTTCAGAAAACAGGTGAGCCTAAAGTGCCAAACCGTAAATATGTTGCAGTAACGTAAGATAGATTGCTAACAAGCGATTAGCTAGTTAGCAGTCATTCATAACAAGCACACGCTGATAAAGAAGCAGGATTTGATTTAATGCAGTAAGCATTTTATTAATAGTTAATGTAACAGACAGTGTTTTTGTGATCATAACCCAGCGAAGTTAGCCTCAGCCCAGTAGCTAACCTGTGAAATACACATGGACTTAACATTAGAGTTTCAAAATGAAATTTTGCAGTGGTCCCCCCTTATCCGCTGTTTCAGTTAAATGAATATTAAATGGAAAATTCCAAAAATAAACAATTCATAAGTTTTAAATTGCCCGCCGTTCTGAGTAGCGTGATGAAATCTCGCGCCGTCCCGCCCGGGACGTGAATCATTCCTTTGTCCAGCGTATCCGCGCTGTATACGCTGCCCGCCCGGTAGTCACTTAGTAGAAGTTTAGTCAGTCATAAATGCGTAAAATATATGTATAATATTCATGTATTTTATCGTTTAATACCATAAACATGCTCGCCTAGGGGGCGAAATTTTTACGCGGTTTTTCCACACCCCGGGGGCTGAGCCCTGTATTGTGCAACATTTCCACCTGGTCTTCTCCCACTTCAGCTTCTCAATGCCATCTACAGCATGCAGCTGGAGAGGATTTTTGGAGAGGTGTGCACTGCCTTGAGAATTTTTTGTACATTACCTGCAACAGTTGCTGGAGGTGAACGGGCTTTTAGCACAGCGTTTCCCAACCCTCTCCTGGAGGACCCCTTGTCCTGCATGTTTTAGATCTCTCTCTGCTCCAACACAGCTGATTTAAGTGATCAGTTTGTTATTAAGCTGCTTCAGGAGTTCACTACAGTGTCCCGGGCCCAAAATTTGGTGCTACGCCCAGGTTAAGTGCCAGTGTGTTTTGTTTGTAAAGCTACATAAGCTGCTTTAAGTGTAAAATAATGTTAATAATGTAATCTATGCAGATAATCTAGCAGTCTACAGAAAAGTAAAAACAATAAATGGTAAAGGTACGAATGGGTCATCCAACCCATATTAACCCTTTATTTGCCTGTAATCTAGAGTGAATATCCATCACATTGATTTTCAAGCAATCTCCAGCTACAATTCAAATCTTAGCAAGTTATTTTGCAATTCTAAAAGTCTGCATGGAGTAATCTATAGTTTTAATCTGAAATGTACTTTAACATTTCTAATATCAATCAACCTGTGCTCTCTGGGTCTGATCAAAGAGCTTAACTTGAACTTTAACCTGCTAGGTCCCTTTTATCAGTAAAGTATTTAAAACACATAGCAGACTGAGTCATTTACTGGAAGAGGTAAAGAGATTCTCTCAGCTTGGCAGCCAGCCAGTTCCAATGGAGGCTGTTATTCTGACACCTCCAAGGCCGTGATTGGCTCTGCAGTGCTGTGTAAATTACAGATTGCTGATGAAGGCCGTGTCTGATTGGTCCATCTCTTGTGTTTCTTAGAAGGGAAGATGCAAGCTGTGGAGGACAATCGTCTGTGTGAGTATCCCATCATGCCGTGCGGTAGGAATGGGGCCGTTGGCTGGTGAAAGCATGGTGGTGTCATGCAGACTCACTCTGTCGCTCGCTGTCTCTCTCAGTGTAGCAGGATGCTTCTGTTCAGGGCTGACTGCAGTTTTGCAGGTTGAGTATCGGAGCAGCTGGGAGTGGTGTAGCAGTCACCTCAGGGTGGGCCCAAGGAGTCAGGTGTGAGGATTTCAGTTCACGAGTGCAGAATGCTAACTGTTGCTCCGCACTGCTGAGTTACTGCCCTCAGGCCCAGGACTCTAACCCCTACTTCATCATTATATCACCACTCTGAGGCCCTCTAACCCCTACCCTCTCTCTGTCTCTCTGTTGCTCTCTCCATCCTTCCCTCCATCCCATCTCGCTCTTTTGCTCTTCCTCTCCCTCTCTCTCTCCCTCCTTTCCCCCCCTCTCCTCTCTCTCTCTCTCTCTCTCTCCTCTCTCTCTCTCCTCTCTCTCTCCCTCCTCTCTCCCTCCCTCTCTCTCTCTCTCTCCCTCTCTCTCTCTCCCTCTCTCCCCCTCCCTCCCCCTCTCCTCTCTCCTCTCTCTCTCTCCCTCTCTCTCTCCCTCTCTCTCTCCCTCCCTCCCTCCTCCCTCTCCCTCTCTCCCTCTCCTCTCTCTCTCCTCCCTCTCTCTCTCTCTCCCTCTCTCTCTCTCTCCCTGTCTCTCAGTCTGTGAGCTGTGCCGGCTGTATTTCAGTGACTCCTGCCCCACCCACGGCCTCCCGCACTTTGTGAGGGACAGTGCGGTGTCGGAGGGGGCGGGGCAGGTGGGCGGGGCCTGCAGGGCGGTGTGCACCTTGCCGCAGTGCCTGGTGCTGGTGGAGCAGTCGCAGGACCCCGCGGGTGAGCTGGGCGTGTTCGCACAGGCCCTGCTGCCCCAGGGCTGGATCTTCGGCCCCTACGAAGGAGAGAGGCTCCTCAGCCAGCAGTCCTGCACCAAGTACTCCTGGGCGGTGAGTACCACACCCACACCGGAGGACCAGAACGGCCCACAATGCACTGCGATGAACACCTCAGCAGCGTGCGCTCAGAGATGACAGCTCAGTTTCTCTCTTCTTCATCCCCAGGTGAAAGATAAAGGTTTCTTTTTCTATGTGGATGCTTCCGATGAATCTAAATCCAACTGGATGAGGTGAGAGTGTGATGTGTGTTGTGTGTGTATGTTATGGTTATGTTTATTGCTCTGCAGCCTGCTTTTTCAGCAGTGTTTTACAGTGCAGTGCTGGATTCAGCAGTGTTTTACAGTGCAGTGCTGGATTCAGCTGTTTTTACAGTACAGTGCAGTGCTGGATTTACAGTGCAGTGCTGGATTCAGCAGTGTTTTACAGTACAGTGCTGGATTCAGCTGTGTTTTACAGTGCAGTGCTGGATTCAGCTGTGTTTTACAGTGCAGTGCTGGAGGTGGAGTTCTGCACTCAGAGCCTTTGGATTCTGAATCCAGGGCTGTAATCACTAAATCACTCCAGAGGCAAATGTCCAAAACCAGCTTCTCTTCAGGTCTCTGTTTCTGTGGATCTTCCGAGTAGTTGTTGCATAAAATTCAGAAAATTCCTTTTTCGCATTGAATAAATAGAGTGAAAGTAAAAGGATGCAAAACACTGTCTATCTTTCACATCTTTGAAAAATAAAAAACATTAATAAAAAATCTGTCGGCAAAATATTTTTGTAGCCGAAGTGTGTTGGGGCCGTCCTCTCCCTTCTCCTCTGAAGCAAGCCACTGTGTGATTCATTTACATTACATTAGTGGCATTTAGCAGACGCTCTTATCCAGAGTGACTGTCTGACCGCACACACCCAGAGAGCGTTACAGTCTCTGACCGCACACACCCAGAGAGCGTTACAGTCTCTGACCGCACACACCCAGAGAGCGTTAGAGTCTCTGACCTCCCTCCTGTGTCTGTACAGGTATGTCTCGTGCGCCTCCTCCTTGGAGGAGCAGAACCTGACCGTGTTCCAGTACCGCAGTCAAATCTACTACCGGGTGTGCAGGCCCATCCCAGCCGGGACGGAGCTGCGGGTGTGGATCGGGCGAGAGTACGCCACCATGCTGGGGCTGCAGCAGGGTGAGTGGAGGAGCGGGGGGGGGTCGGGGGTCAGGGGTTGGAGGTCAGGGGTAACAAGGAGGGAGCAAAATTTTCAGTTCTTTGAAATGATGGAGACAATCAAGATGTGTCTGTGTCTATTTCTTTTTCTAGTATTATGATGATGATGATGATGATGATGATGGCTGTTGCTGCTTATATTTTCTGGATGTTTGGCCAGATGTGTTATTTACTAGATGCATCTACATCTGGGGCAGGACCGAATGCACTCAGTCAGTACTGAAAGCAAAGACTTCTACACACTCCGGCTCTGCCACGTGTTTATAGAACTTCAGTGAGTGCAGGAGTCTTAAGACAAAAGGGCAGAAATCAAATGAAAGCTTTTCCTACACCTGCACATGCAGGGTCAGATTCAGCTGGCAGTTCACTTCTGTAAATGAACTTTTTCATAAATAGCAGAATGACTTGCTAGTAACAGTAAGCAGTGAGATCAGTGTATGTGATGAATATGTTTAATGTTTGCTGAATTTCTTCAAAGTTCTTCTAAGGGCAAAGCATGTTACTGTAACATAAGTGCACATAACAAGGAGATCCCCAAAACAGTCTTGGGACAGTAGCTATGTGACCCTGAGGTTGTCCAACCAAACCGTTTCTGTAAGGCTTAATTTCTCTCCAGAGAGGAGAGAGAGGCCTTAAGGCGGGCGAGAGTGATTTGCATTATGGGCTGTTTGCTGACTCTGGCCGCCTCTGCTGTCGCAGGTGACCGCATCAAGTTTGAGTTCGGGGAGAAGGAGATCCTGATGAAGATCTTCCAGGACATACAGGTGGTTTCAGTGAGGGGGGGCGGCCAGCAGGCCGCAGCTGACGGCAAGGACGACTCCGGGGGCTCCCCCAGTGACCCCCAACTTGGGGGTACCCCGATTGTGATCAGCGATGTGCACAGTGAGGCCCCTTGGGGTGACAGGTGTTCAAAGGGCCAGGCGACCCCGCCCGCATCCTCCAAGGCCCCGGCCCCCAGCAGCACCCGGACTCCTCCGTCACCCCCAACCGGGTCGCCCTCAAGTTCAACTTCGTCAAGGGCGCCGAGAGCCTGGTGAGCCTGAGCCGGGCTCAGAGCCGCTACTGGACCTTCTTCGGGTTCGAGTCCGACCAGTTCGGTCAGTTCTTGGACAAGACCAAGATCATGTGCAAGCTGTGTGGGGGACGTCTGGCCTACAGCGGGAACACCACCAACCTGCGGCAGCACCTCATCTACAAGCACCGGCACGAGTTCAACCAGCTGATGGAGTCCGGCGTGGCCGCGGTCGGCCAGGCCTCCTCGGTCCGCGCGGGCATCACCTTCAGCTCCGGCAGCCCGAAGGTGGCGCAGAGGTCACCCCAGCAGCCCGCCCCCCCCAGCGGCCCCGGGGGGGGCGGGGGGGGGAGCGCGAGCGTGAGCAGCAGCGTGGGGAGCAAGGCTCCGCCCCTCGCCCCCGCGGCGGGCCCGGTGGCACCGCCCCCTGTGCCCTCGCTCCACACCACCAACAGCATCGCCGACTTCCTGATCCGGGACTTGCTTCCTCCAGAAACGGTGGACGGAGAGGGCTTCAGGCAGCTGATGTCCACCCTGCTGCCCTCCTACGAGGTTCCCTCCGGAGAGTTCCTCGCGCAGACCGCGCTGAGTGAGGCCTACCGGCAGGGCAAAGCCAGGTGGGGCGCACTGCTGCAGGACGCCTTGGGAGCAGCAGCCGGTCGTCCCTCCGAGAAGTCTGAGGACGTCACGCTCTCCCCTGCGGCGAATCCGGACTCTGCGCGCGGCCAGTCCGGCTCTGTCTCCGACTCGAGCAGTGCCTTCCCCGCCGGCGCGCTCTCCCTCTCCTCCCCCAGCCTGCCGGAGGTCCCCGCCCGCTGCCGGGTGGCGGTCAGCGGCGAGGTTTGGCGCCACGGTTGGCACAGCGGGGCCTGTTACGTCACCCTCTCTGCGCACTTTGTGGACGAGGACTTTACCCAGCACAACCTGACGCTGGCGTCAGAGCGACTGGGAGAGGCGGCGGAGGAGGCCGCCGGAGAGGGAGGGAGAGGCAGGGCTGCCGAGGCCAGAGCGAGAGCCATGGCCAGGGAGTGGGGCATCTCCGAGCCCAGCTTCCTCCTGCTGGGGGGTGAGAGGGGGTTGTGGGGGGAGAGGAGGCAGGCCACAGGGGGTGAGGACATCAGCACCCCACACTCTAATGCTGCAGCCGCTTCAGAGAGCGACGACTCTGCAGCCTCGGAGGAGAGCTGCGGTCTGGGCTCTGAGAGCGTCCTCAGCGCAGATCCCCACAGCACCCGTGTTCCCGGGCCAGATTCCAAACCGCGGTCACGTGAAGAGGGACGGGGTGTTTCCGCCCGGCGGCCGCCCGTGTCCTGTGTGTTCACCGTCCTGCGGGAGTGCGTGGAGGAGCTCCTGCAGCGTCCCGACGTCTCCGGGGCCCTGAGGAGGTGCAAGGCTCTGCTGTCACAGCTCCTCACCGTCACCCTGCCGGAGAAAAACGCCTCCTCCCCCACCTCCTCCGCCCCTTCCCTGCCCCCGCGGCTCAGGGAGCTGCTCGGAGACCCCGCCACAAAGTCCCTGCTGAAGTCCTGGACCGACGGGGGGCTGCTCTGGAACACACTTTACTCTCTCATACAAACGCTGTGTGACAACCAGCATGTGTTCTCTCAGATGCTGGAGGGGGTGGCTGATGGCACTCAGACCAGCGGCAGCAGCAGTGTGGGAGCTGGAAGGCCGCAGGTCACCTCACACACTGACACACCTGAGCGGGAGGAGAGCCCCAGCGCTAACGCCCGAGCTCCCCCGCCCACCTTCCCGGAGCCCTCTGATTGGTCGCTGCTGCAGGAGCTTTGCGCCTTGCTGCGGCCCCTGGGCGTGGCCTGCAGCACCCTGGCCGGAGAGCGCTTCCCCCGCCTCTCATTGGTGAAGCCCGTGCTCACCAGTCTGCTCTCGCGCCATTTCGCCGTTTGCCCGGACGACTCCGCTTTCCGCCGGGCCGCCAAACGGGCCGTGCGAGACCGCCTGGCGGGCCGGTACAGCGACCCGGAGGTCCAGCGGGCCCTCAACCTGGTGTGCGCCCTGGATCCCCGCCTCCAGGGCCTTGAGTTTCTGGAGGCGGAGGAGCGGGCGGAGACCTTCAGCCGGCTGAAGAAGGAGGCGGTTAGGCTGGCAGAGAGGCAGAGGCCCGGGGCGGGGGTGGGGGGAGGGGACGGGGGCGGACAGCGGAAAGAGACGCTCAAGAGGGCGAGTCCCAGCCCCTCGTTCGGAGAAGCGCAGTCGTCAAGGAAGAAGACGAGACAAGCTGGGACGGCCAGCCGAGACCCTGGAGGACAGACGGGAAAGGACAGTCCTCAGCTGGGCCTGAAGGGAGACTCTGATCTGCAGCAGAAGCAGTCTGAGGCCACCATCATCCTAGACGACGATGAGGACGCTGGAAGGGAGAGCGACAGGGAGGCGTCCCGCACCCCACCGTCCTCGGGTCCCTCCTCCCAGGAGAAAAGCCTCTCTGACATGGAGTTCCTGCTGGGGGGGCTGTGCGCCTCCCGGCCTCAGGCCTCCCACTGCTCCCTCATTCAGCAGGTGGAGCGCGAGGTGGCCATCTTCCGGGCGGAGTCGGGGGCGGAGCTGGGGGAGGATCCCTTGCTGTGGTGGAGAGCGAGGGCGGCCCAGTTACCCCTCCTCGCCCGGGTGGCCCGCATTTACCTGGCGGCTCCCGCAACCGCGGGCCACGCCCCCAGGCTGTTCTCACAGGGCGGGGGCGAGGGGGGGGCCATGTTCAGGAAGAGGGCCAACATCCCCCCAGAATTCCTCGACCAGCTGCTGTTCCTGCATGACAACCGTCTGAGTGTCACAACGCCAGAGAGCACGGGTCCCGTGAAAAAGTGACAAGAACCAGCGGCGCCCCTTTAGGAGAAAAAACTTTCATATGAATAATATTAAGCTCATCTGCTTCTGCAGTCGTACTACTAGTGGTTTAAGTTTGAACCCAAGTTCTGTTTGGTTTCACATGCAGTCAGTACTTCTGATATGTGATAACCTCTGCTTGCTCTGACTCAGGTGCAGGTAGCAGCAGAGAGGGAATCATTTCAGATAGGTGTAAATTTTGATATATGTAGGGGTGTGTCTGCATATGTGCCCCCTATATTCATTCATACTCTTTATTAAAGGGGAGCAGCCAGCAGGATGTAACTGAAAATGCACAAATCACTGGCATGCATGTGGTCGCACATGCAGTGATGGGCAACACTGAGAGGGCAGAGCCGGTGAGGTCTGAGCTCAGGCAAAGCTCAGGCGGTGTCTCCCCTCGTACCCTGAACCCGTGGCCGTTCCAGCCTTCATCCCGCTCACCCCGTGGCACTGCGATCGGGGAGTTTTCCTGCCGCAGCACAGACACAGGAGGCAAACACTGAGATCCTGTCTGTCCACTTTCGCCATTCTTTTCTTAAAGCCTTGTTAGCGTTTCACTCAACAAGTATACATGTGAAAATCTATTACAAAATTCTCACAGCACTGCTTCCCCAAACACTGACCTGTGAATACGTTAAGGGTTTTTCCTAATGGGGAAGGCTTGTGTTGGTTTTGGGTAATCTGATTCTAGATCAGCTGTTGAGGCAGGATGCAAATACAGTGGTTTATGAAATGGTTTCGGTCCCACTGGGCTGTGACTTTGCAGTGAACATGCAGTGTTCAGATGTGTTGAATGCATGCATTTGTGCTATTGTGAATTTCTTACAGAAATAACCATTTAAGCCTCACAAAATATCTACACAAAAAGGACTACTGGAAAGCCTGTAAATCGCCCTGTAATTATCCTCACAGTATTGTTTGAATATTTACGAAAATATATATACAAAAGGGAATAGTTTGTAAGGTAAAGCATTTCTTTGAACATTATGTGAGTTTATGACCATGAATTGACTTAAATATGTTGTAGTGTGATCTGTGCTTGAGTACATGTCATTTTCAACTTTAAACCCCATGATGGAACGAGCCAGCTTCTTTCATTTAATCATTAAACCAAAAATAAATATTTTTTCTGGAAACTGACTCCTTGTCAAAATAGATGATTATCTGGTCTGTAACACTTGACTATGTCATGAGATGTAAGTCTAATTTAATTCTCACTGCTTTGACAATAAGCAGTCATCGTTGAATATAGCAAACATCCGCATTCTACTGATGACAGTCTCCTTCACTACAGTTCTGAGCCAACAGGAAATTTGTTAAGATTGTAAGATTGTATATAAGATATTCGGTACAGAGAAATCAATGTCTCTGCCCAGCATGGATTCATTAATATACTATTAAATGAATTACCATTTGATTGAATTCTGACTGTGGAGAAATGAGTCTCGGAAGATTATAACACCATGTGCACGCCATCCCTTTCACGCCATCTTGTGGTAAATCTCAGTATTGACCTGTGTGGCGGCCAGATGGAAATGGGTGACATTGAAGGTTAGACGTCCTTTCATATCTGTTCATTAAAGTAAATGTGTGGTTGTGTAATAGGGTGTAAAGTTTTTCCTCTCCATTTTTTGTTTGGAATGTAGATGAAACGGCCAGAAGCAAAGGTGAACGGGTAAGAAAAAGATTTTCCTTTTATTTTAATAAACCCAGCCGAGCGTGCAAGATGCAGCAGCGCATTTCTGTGCAGAAGCTCCCTGCCTCTGGGCTGCCTGTGTTGCATTATTCAGGAAAACTGACTGGCGTTCCGGTTTCCCAACCTTTTGTTATTTTGAAAGGTTTGCCATTTTGGTCTGGCGATTTCTGGGGGTCCAGTTTTCTCTCCACCAAGGGGTATGTTAGTCTCACAACAGGTCTGTGCTGTTTTTCCAGCCAGCACACATGCATGAGCAACTCCTCTTTACCGCTCTGAGTCATGCTTAGGATTCCCAACTGATGATATCCAAAAAGGTGAATATAAACATACTGTGTGTGTGTGTGCGTGTATAAGATGTGTATTCCTAAAGATTCTCTTCTTTGAAATGAAAGGTACAAATTTCTAACAAATGTAAAGATAAAAATAGTTTATTTACAGGTCTTCATTTGGCAGACTCTCCCTTTCAGAGTGAGTTATAAAAAATACATTCAGTATGCTGCCATAGGGCAAACAAACAGATCCTGCTACCCCCTTTTCCAGCTCGATGTTTTAATCTGACAGTGAGAACAAATTCAAAACAATCCTCAGTGATACTCAAATTGAAGGAGGAGGGCTTGTAACCAAAAGGTTGCCAGCTCGACTCCCAGCTGGGCCACTGTTGCTGAAACCCTGGGTATCCCACCCACATAGACGGGTAACATGTAAAAAATGATTCCTGTAAGCTATGGGAGCCGTTCTGGCTAAATGTGGCTGGTGAAGAAATGTAATGTCAAAAGCACCACATTTAATCACAGTGACAGCCGTGAGTGGCACTGCGCAGAGCCCGGGAAACTGCGCAGAGCCCGGGAAACTGCGCAGAGCCGGGGAAACTGCACAGAGCCGGGGAAACTGCGCAGAGCCGGGAAACTGCGCAGAGCCGGGAAACTGCGCAGAGCCGGGGGAAACTGCGCAGAGACGTGTCCAAGTGCGCAGGCTGCAGTGTGCTGGATGGGCCGTTTCCCGTCTGCAGGACGCGCTGGCTGAAGCGTGGGCGTGCGACGCTGGCAGGGTGCTATAGTTTGGGCCCGTCCTCGGCGGTGCCGGCCCGGCCCTCCCCGGCAGCACTCCTCCCCGCGGCCAGCTGTCGGCAGTGCAGGTACACGTAGAGCGGGTGGGCAAAGGCCAGCACACCCAGCAGGGTCAGAGCCACGTTCACCTGCAGAGAGAGCAGCGGAGGGTGTGTACGGCCTGCACAAACACACACTGATTCCCCACTCAGTCATTTACATTCACACTTGGTCATTTAGCAGATGCTCTCATCCGGAGCGAGTTACAGAAGAGCACGCGAGGAGGCTACGCTAACTGCGGAGCAGGTCATACTTTTCACTGACAGTGGGAGTCATTACACAACATGTCATATTCTGCTACGTGCCACAGCAGGTGCAAGAGGACATAAAAAATGTGAGGGTATAGCATGAATGTTTAGACTGCAGTTTTAAAGGAATTGTCTTTCAGATGATCACCCTGCTGCTTCTTTACACTGTTGATTTATTCTGGCATCTTCTTTTTCTTCAATGTGATTGGTTGGGCTGCTGTGATAGCCAGGGTTTCATCACAATATGATAAATTTCAGTTATTCGGTATTTCCTGTTGCTAGTTATGTGATTATTGATAGAGTAGCCAGCTGAAATTAAAGTAAGTCCGGTTCGAAAAGTATGGCTTGCCACATTATCCCAGGACAGGTTAAGAATTGAATTTGGATGAATAAAACACTGATTTCGTGGCCCTCTTTGCAGGGTTGGGATTTTCTGTGCCTCACAGAGATCATATTCACGGCCGAAGGCCGGACGTCTCAGATCGTAAGCAGGAATAGTTGCTAGAAGCTATTTGGCCAGATCATTTCTGTTCGTGTGAGACTCACGTAAAGGGGGTTCCCCCCCAGGACCCCCTTGACCAGGGTGAAGCAGGGGTACTGCAGCAGGGACACCACTGCGGACAGAGCCATCACCAGGCCGTACAGCTTCCCGAAATGACAGGCAGGGAAACTGCGGAGAGAGGAAAGGGAAAAGGCGGCCATCACATCCAGTGCCCTCATGTAGTGTATATACCACATATCTAGCGCCCTCATGTAGTGTATATAACACATATCTAGCACCCTTATGTAGTGTATATAACACACATCCAGCACCCTAACGTAGTCCACTTGATTTGGGGTGCAGGGTACAGGTTGAGCAGCACTTACGCGATGCTGATGAAGGCGGCGTTACCTCCGTACAGGAAGGAGCGATTGAGGACCTGCAGGACGAAGGTGAAGTACTGCAGAGGCAGGACTGGAATGGCCGCACAGATGGAGAAGAGGAGGCACTGGAGAGCGGTGAGGAAGAGGGAGAGAGCGGAGGAACGCAGGTCTGCCTCCTTCTCTGTCTCTCCTAGGACAGAGAGAGACACTCCATACATTAGTTGATGTTTTATGGGCAGCAATTTAAAATTAGTGCACATAATAGCATCTTTACTAATCTTTAATATTGTCTCCATGTATTTCTCATGTCATCTGCTGTTTGATGGTAATACCTGTACTTACCTGGGGCCAGCGGCTTCCCTTTGTTACGGTCCATAATGAGTCCATTCCAGGGGGCACAGAGAACTCCACACAACTGGGTGAAGGCAAAGGCATTGGTGTAGCTACTCACTGAAAGAGAGAGGGGGTTACAGTACCATAAAGATACAGACACTGACTGGACACTACAGTACATTAACACTGCACTGAGAGAGAGGGGTTAACAGTACAGTAAAGATACAGACACTGACTGGACACTACAGTACATTAGCACTGCACTGAGAGAGGGTTAATAAAGTACAGTATAGATACAGTGAGTGGTAGATACAGTGTAATACAGTAACTCAGCACTGACAGAGAGGATCTGAAAGGGGGTGTTGTTATTACCTAGGGTGGGGTCTCCCTCAGTCAGGCGGTTGAGCATGGGGTTCAGGGTGCCGATAAAGAAGTAATGTCTCAGCTGCATCACAGAGAGCCACAGCAGGTGCCACAGGAAGAACCGGGACAGGACGCAGCTCCTAAAACTGGCCACTGGGGGCACTGCAGAGAGAGAATACCGAAAATAGCAAGGAAAGAGAGGTTTCATAAAATATCACAGGCTGACAGTTAAATAATCAGAGTTTAGGTTAGTTGTTGGCCTGAAAAACGTGTAAGTGTAGAAGTGACTGGCTGATATATAAGTCAGTCAGGCAGGATGAGAATGATAATTGGTAGGCCTACCTGCTGTTCAGGGACTAAACACTTGTCTAAACAATTTGTCCACAAATTTATGAAAAGACACTACGGATTCTTTAAGACAAGCTTCTGTGCGCCAGGATGTTGCTTTTAAAAAAAAAAAAGCCTGACTGTCCAGCATAAAGTTGTCCCGCATAAAGTTAGTGGCTAGAAACCCAAAGTGCCCCAAAACACAGACAAAAATAATCATGCTTGTAATGTATTTTGTCCCACGTTTTGTCAGCATCACCCCCACAGAAAGGGGGTTCCCAACATCACCCCCACAGAAAGGAGGTTCCCCAACATCACCCTCACATAAAGGGGGGTTCCACCAACATCACCCCCACAGAAAGGAGGTTCCACCAACATCACCCCACATAAACTCCTCCACTCTTGCACATGTTGTGGTGATTTAATAAGCCTTAGATCAGGTTGCTGAGGTTTGGCTTGTATTTCTCAGAGCTTGCAGCCGTAACCCCATAGGCCGGGCTCAGGCCCCTGAGTTCAGCTCAGGGAGGAACGCTAAGGGAAGGACATGGCTGTCGCACCTGGCTCCTCTGCACTCTCCGGCTGCGGTTTATCTTCTGGCTGAAGCGGCACGCTCTCTCTCCCTCCATCACCTTCCTTCCTGGTTCCCTCCAGATTGTAGCTCTTGGATTTTCCACAGCTCATCCTATCAGAGTGCAGCAGACCATGAATGGGTGTACTCAAAAACAAAAGACTCTTTCCTAGGGCATTGTGGGAAATGTAGTCCATACCCATAAGTGTAGTCCTCAGGCAGTGGGTAGGGGATGTGAGTCTTGGGCATGAGGAGGAAAGTTCGGAGGAGGTGGACGGCGCTGCAGGCGGACATGAAGAGGAAAGAGGAGCGCAGAGAGACCCCTTTCTCATACAGCACCTGGAACGAGAGAAGAGATTAAGATACAATTTTGTGCAGAGAGGGATGATGATGCTACAATCAGAAAATCTTTCACAAGTACAGAGCTGCCCTGTGAAAGAGCACTTACAAAGGGAGGAGGTCTTAGCGCTCTCACCTTGATGATGAGGAAGACGGCGGAGGAAGAGTCGAAGGCTCCGTTGTAGAGAGTGATGATGGTGGAGCGGCGAGAGCCGAACAGGTTCCCCACCTGCGGGGCAACACGAAATGTTCACCTGCACACTCACACATATATCCATCCTCACCTGGAAGGCCGTCTGCTACAACAATGAAGATTACAGTTTATTACAGTTTCCAAAATAAACATGATACTAACAACTGTGCAAGCTACTTACAGTACACACATTACAATGGAGTTATGACGATCATGGGAGATCATTATCATTTGCTGCTAAGAATGTCCACAGGCTTTGCAGTGTTAGTTATGTGTTCTTTCAGCTCGGAATTCTTCTTATATTAACACTTTTTTTTTCAGAACAGATTTGCCTTTGTCTTATTTTGCAGCCAGAGGAAACAGCAACCCCTGTGGTGGACTGCCTCCAAAAGCAGAGCTGACGAGCTCGGCTTCCTTCACTAAATCACAAGACAGCAGCCCTGAGTGACTCAGCCGGTGCTCAGGATTCACGGAAGCAGAGGATGCTTCAGAGAAACCACACCCTCGTACGTCACATTAAAACAGTGCTGTGTTCAGCCTGGTAAGCTGAAGCGTACAGGAGAGGAAAGGACAGAAAGTCCCAGAACTCAGCAATGGGAATGTCTCGCAGAGAGAAACGTGCATTTGCCGGAGATGGAGTCAAAGTGCCCCATTGACGTTACCCTGAAATTTGAATTACAGTTCAGATAAGCAGGACGAGGCAGTGGGAAGCTGCAGTCACGCTCATTTCTAATGCTCTCTAAACTCCCCAGCAAACAGGCATCTGCCAGCTTCAGATGGTTGTCTTTACTGGGTGCAGATACTTATTGGCTCGGTAGACGCCCTTATTCAGAGTGATTTCTGTATCTTACATTTTACTTTTTACAAATCCAGTTATTCAGATGGATATTCATCAAAGCAATTCAGGTGAAGTATCTTGCTTAAGGCTAATAATAATAATAATAATGATAATCTGAGAAAGGAGGAGAAGACAAAACAGTATAAAAACAGTAAAAGCAAGAATAACTGATTTCCTTCTGATGACAGGGGTAGAGAGAAGGGTCTCATTTGCAGATCTGAGAGCCAGCTCTGGAAGGTAGGCGGTAGTAAGTGTAATTTACAGGCTTCTTAACCAGTGCGTGTGAAACAGGCAGGAAACACACCTGTATGTTGGTGATGAGGAATAACATGCCTCCCACAGTAATGAGCGACAGAGCTGGAAAGAGCAGCATGGATATCACTGTGTGAGAGAGAGAGAGAGGGGAAACAGACAGGAATCACTGAACTGAGATCAGGCCTGGGTCTCGGACCCTCTCCACAGCCTGGCCGTGCCACACTCTGTGACACACCTTCGCTGCATAATTCCACACAGGTGAGTGTCAAACACGGACTTACCTGCACCGGAGAAAGCAACCATCAGAGTGCCAGTGGTGTAGAGCGATCTGGTGGAGAGAACGCATTGATCCTCATCAGTGTTTTAGTCAGATCCTTTCTCTCTGAGCCCTGTTAATGCTCTGCTCACAGGGTGACCAAGCTGCGGACTGGAGAGTACATTCTGTAATAATAGCAGCTTTTGTTTAACACCCTACATGTTTAATATACTGTCTTTTTATGCAAAGAGCCATCTCAGAAAAAAAATTCGAGCCAAGATTTTGAGAATGTCGCTGATTTTATTGTCAGTGGGAGGGAATGTGGTTACGATGGTTTTTGATCCAACCAACAAATGGTTGACCTCATTCAGAAATTTAAGAGCAGAGGCAGGAGCAATCAGCACACAAGACATCCCTCAAGGAGCTAAGTCTGACATCCCTGTCCTCAGCTTCTCTGTCTCCATTTCACTTTCTCAGACCCAGCTACAGCCAGCTGCCTCCACCTCCCTGTAATACCTATCACATCCACAGCATATCAGGAGGAAGTTACAGCAGGTGAATCACTGCATTTCAAACACAGAGCGCTATGTACTTTCTGAATGTAATGCTGGCACACGGCTGTTGAGGAAATGAATGGTGAAAGGAAGGGGAAAAGTGGAGCCTATGTGGTTGGCCGGTTGGCACGCAGTTACTAGGGAAGTGATGTCACAGGCTGCCAGCTCATCCTCTCCCAGTCTGTGGTGTCATGTGTTGGTAGTTCCCCCTCTCACTTCCCCCCGCTGCTGCCCCGCCCGCCTCACTCAGTTTCATCCAGCTCAGTCAAACACTCGCTCACGCTTGCTGCCTGTACTTGCCTGATGGCACAGGGCAGCCAGCCTCTTCCCCCTCTGCTCTGTCAGTCTGTAGCTCTGCTTTAACCTCTTTCAGCTCTAAGTGCACCCTGCAGGTATGGAGCTGCCCGACCGCTGCGCTCTGCTACCGAACAGCCTCTGGTGGGCCCGTCACATCGCGAGACAAAATGACTTTCCAGAACCTTTTCTGCTGTTGTCCCCCGATGGTGGAATGACCTTCCACACTTTATCTGTTCTGCCAGATCCCTCACTATCTTCAAGAAACATCTGAAGACACAGCTCTTCTGAGCTCACCTTACCACCTGAATCACTACCATCTAAAGCAATTTCTTATGTCCTAAACTCTGTTTTCCTTAAAAAATAAAAATATAAAAATAGAATTTTAATGGTTTAATGCACTTGTGTCTCTACCAGCTAGCTTGTACCTTGTCTGGCCAACTATTGAAACTTACACTGTGTCATGCAACACTTCAGAAATTGTGACTGCTTGTGTTGTACTCTGCCTCACTTGTAAGTGGCTTTGGATAAAAGAATCTGCCAAACGAATAAATGTAACTGTAATGTAAATGAGAGGCACAGCTTACACATCAGAAAAGGAACAGAGCATCTCGCTGAAAGAAAGTGATCCTTTCAGACTGTCTTTGGCCTGACTCCCCTGAACACTGAAGATTTGTGCTTTTAAATCCGCAGCGTTTCCATGGCAGCAGGGCCGGGACATTGTTTGACTCACATCGCCAGGATCCTCGCTGCCATGGTGCCGAAGCGGTCGAATAAGAATCCGTTGGGAAGGGTGAGGAAGTTGTTCATGAAGGAGGCGATGGTGAAGACCAGGGAAAACTGCTCATCCTGTCCACTGCAGTCTGGGAGCGAGAGAGAGAGGAAGGCCTCACAGAAACCACACATAAAGCAGGAAGCACTGGAATTACAGGCCTGAAGCTTTGCCAGGACTGAAAAACATCCGTGGGAGTGTCAGGGACAAAAGCCGTGCCAGAATTTAAAAACATCAGTGGTGTGTGTAAAGTAGCACGTAGCTGTAGCTGGAAAAGGCCTTCTGGCACAGCTAAGCTTCACACTGAAACTTTAAGTGCATGGTTTTACATACACCACAGATGATTTTAAGTTGTGGCACGGCTTCTGTCCCTGATGAGGCCTAAATGCTGTACAGGAGACTGAGACACTGGTAGCACCGAGCATGGTTGTGTAACACGCTCACCTGTGTACACAGTGCTGCTGGCTGTAGGGGTGTAATGCGCTCACCTGTGACGGTTTCGTTGGCTCTGTTGGTGCCGATACAGGAGCTGCTGAAATAGCCCTCTGTTTTCAGGACAAACACCAGCGAAGCCCAGCCGAAGACGACTCCAGCGAAACACAGGCACTCCACCAGCCCTGAAGCTAGCGTCAGCCAGCTGCGAACTCTGGCTCCGCCCTGACATCCCAGCATCCTCTCTGCTGCCCAGCGGTCTGTCGGCAGGACCCTGTGTCTCTGTCTATCTCAGAGATGCTCTCTGCCTGCCTCCCGGTGTCTGCCTGTCTGACTCACTCTCTCTGCGTCCTCCTGTCTGTCCTCTGTCTCTCAGTGCCCACCTGTTTATGTGTACACACTGATTCTCTAAGTCCACCTGTCTGTCAGTCTCTCTGCGTCCCTGTGTCTGTCCGTGCACAGTTTTTGCCTGTCCTGCATACGTCTGTCTTCGTGCTTTCCTCTTTATTACAGAAATGGCAGAAGATGTTTGGGGAGGAGTTATGGGGACAGCACTCCCTGAGCTTGAAAACAAACAGCCAGTTTGTATGCAGGTGGTGTGCGTGTGTGTGTGTGTGTGTGTGTGTGCCAGGAAAGAAGAAGAGTTATTTAATCATGGCAGAGAGCTGTCTGTAAGGTATTGTCTCCCTGTTTTTATCTTGTCTCTTTTTTCCCTCTCTATCCCTGTGAATTTTCTTCTCTTTGCCTCTTGTCCTGAAAAAGAGAGTCCAAACAGTCAGACAGAATATAGCTGTTTATTAGAAATACTATTAGAAATTATTAGAAATATTATTAGTTATTCGAAATTTATTGGAAATACATTTCACAGAAGTAAGAATGGTTCTTGGAAATAAGTGAGTTGTACAGAATAAGTGTGATCATGGGAAGAGCAGCGATCTTGATAGACAGAAGCACAGTAGTGAATAAACATCAGCATAAGCGATTCAACCCATCACTGGAGCTGTTACACAGACACCATTGCTACCAACTGCAGCATGTACCTGCTACCACACAGTTCACCTCTCATGTCATCCATTCACTTTAATTTCTTTCTTTCACCATTAAATACAGTTGCAATTGTGAAACAAGCACACACCTGCTACAGATGTACCCTGAAAGCGTTTTTAGATAAAACAAAATATACTATATACTGTTACACAAACTGTAACACAACCTGTTACATATACTGTCAAATATACTGGCTCGTGTATGAATGAGTCCGTGCATCTGAATCAAACAAGGATGAATCCATCAAAAACTCCAGTTTCCACTGAAATGTGACCACTGAAATAAACCATGACTCCTGCACAAACGGTCACGCTGACAGATCAGCCAGCTCAGCGGCTCATCGGTAGCATAAACACTGATCGCCTTCCAGCAAACCGCTCTTTACCGCTGCACAGACCTGTGGCTCCCTCCCCTGACTCGGACACATGGCTTCACTTCTAACGCTGCTGTTCCCTTCGTAGAGAGTTAAAAATGCTCTGAATGTCTCACCAGGACCGGTCCGCTCAGTGCGCTCTGTGAGTGTTCAGGACTGCACCTGACACAGCGCTCCGCTCGGGGCACAATGACGAGGCTGCCGTTCCTTCTGTTTACACAGCCCTCCTCCTCATGACAGCTCACTTCCTACCATAAGAGGAAGTGGAATTTGGATGTGTGTACGTGTTTGCTCGCTTATTCGCGCGTGCATTTAAGATTCAGAACTATGCAGGTGCCAGACTCTTGTTTGCCCATGCATACTATTGTATAAACTGATGTTTTTTTTTTTCCAAACTACTTGAAAAACTACTGAAAAACCAAATGATTCAGCTGGTGCTGAACAGCATGTTAGCTGCTGCACAAATAAAGTTTCATGCAAACTTTGCCAGTTTGAAGGCTCTTTTCCACAGAAGAGCAGGTTCACTGGCCTTCAGGTTAGCACCTCACCGGCTCTTCTGCTTGTGACCCAGTATCTGAAGAGGGGGCAGCCGGGGGTCCAAATGAGCATATTTAGGAAAAAAGGCCCCTTTTCATCTCATCCCCTGAGATACCCCTCTGACAGCTTTACGGAGTTCATCATTCAGTGAGACGCAAGAGGAGAGGGCTGTTCCGCCTCAAGGTGGAGCCCTTCCGCTTCTGGAGGGGTGTGGCCAGCGCATTTAAATTTAGGGCAGCTCAGTCCACTGGGCAGGGAGGAGAATCTGAGGGGGGTAGCAGAAAAACCAGGGCAGTTCCTCATTTTAAATAAGACGAGTGCAGATACGCAGTGATGTCAGAAATGTCAGGTGCCATTGGCACAGCAATGGTAGAGGGGACAGTGTGCAGCTGGTTAGTGGAGGCTGGCCGGGAGAGGCTGGTCACTGGACAGTGGTCACACTCACCTGCAGTTAATGCCTATTTTACACACTACAAATCCCACAATGCACTGCAGGAGAGCCAACGCCTGTTGGAGGATTTGACACTTCTCTCACTGACATCACCTCAGCAGCTGATGATGATTGGTCTGCTCCGATGGCCGGCCAATGAATGCGCTGGTGCAGGAAGGCATCACAGTGCAGAAAGCTTAATGCTCAAGTTGTGGCTCCAAAGTCATGGATAAAAATGATTAAAATAAAAATAATACTTTTTAAATGTATTTTTAAAAATAATTTTAAAATACTGGTCTGCTGTATGCACTCTCCCGGGTGTCTCTTTGGCCAATGGCATCACTACTTGCATTACATTACTGTCATTTAGCAGAAGCCGTTATCCAGAGTGACTTAGATAAGTCACGGTTTTTACATGTTACCATTTATCCAGCTGGATATTCGCTTAGGCAATTGTGGGTTGAGTACCTTGCCTAAGGGTGCAGCAGCAGTGCCCCAGCGGGGAATCGGACCAGAAGCCTTTCAGTGATAAGGCCTGCTCCTTACCACTATGCTACACTCCCTTCGAAAAAGAAAAACCTTCCCTTATCAGTGACCTGCACCTATACCCTGGACCTGGTCCCTGAGCGTTACACACCTTTAGTTAATATGCTACATTCTGCCTCTTGTAAGGGTCATATTGGCCATGTAATCCTTAAATGTTCTTGTAAGTCAACCTGGTGTCTCAGGACGGCTCATTTACAGACATTCACTCTGTAACGTTTCTGGGTATTCGCTCTGCCTTGCGGTAGCTGGTGCACTTGTACCTCACGTTCATTGTTTACCCTCTTAAACAAGCCGTAGTTATTTGGAAACTTGAACTTTGAACCTGGAGATATCTCACACGCTCTGCTACCTTTGAACCTGTTGCACAGGCGCTGCAGAGATTCCCCACTCAGCCCAGAAAAATCAGCCTTCAGAGACACCATTTCCTGATTATTAGGTGGCAGAGAGGAACTGACCCCCAGGCTGGTTGCCTCTAAGGTTCCTCCCTCATCTCCCTGCTGAGCGGGGGGGGGCGGGGGGGTTGGGTTACTACATCCCGGATGCACTTGCTTTTCTGTGACCTCACTGCATTGCATCACCGGGTTTAGCTTTCATTTCTCTTTCAGTCTTCTTTAATCTATTGGATCCTGACGCTAATTCTTTATCTGATAAACTGACAAAGTTCCTGAAATGCAATCGGTTTCATCATATGTTGCCTTCATGATTTCACCCTCTGTTTGTAATTTTTTTGTGTGTGTGTGTGGTTGTTTTTATGTAAATCCCTATGTGATGAATTGATAATAAAAAAACAATCGATCAAATGTGGTCGACTGAGAGCCAGAGAGCAACATAATTTTTGTGGGTTAACTTGGAAAAAAAATCATTTTAAGATAAAACTGACAACATTTGAAGGACAAACACCCCATGCACCACTGTAAGGACTGGACTTTGTAGTGTTGGAGGAACAGGGGTGGGAGAGGGTCGTTTGAGGGGGCATTGCACCAGGCATCATTGGAGTTTGACTTCTGGGGCAAAGGTTGCTGAGGGAACCCTTGTTAAATCTGTTATGCTCTGTTGCTTTCATGCAATTCAATAACAAAGACAGACCCACAATGCAAAATATAGTTTAGTCATAGTGGTCAGAAAATGTAAAATTTCTATAAAATGTAAAACATCCCCTATAATTAGAGAAGCTGTCTGCAGGACACCCGCTACAGCAACACTGCACTGGGGCCTGTCTGCTGGGGAAATGCAGCTCTTACACACACGAGATGTACCTGCAATTTCCTTTCCTCCACCCTTTCAATTATGCATGACATATTACATTACATTATGCTAAATAATGTAATGTAATGTGTGACGAAGGCTGACACATGCTCTCAGTCAGCGACCCTCCAGCTAACGTACACACACGCACGCACGCGCGGGCGCGCACACATGCACACACACACACCAAAAATATATTTTGTTTTATCAGTATCGATGCTTTCCCTTCAGTCGAGACAACATTAGGCTTCCTCTGTGAACCCTCGTGAGTCAGTAATCCAGGTTATCTGACATTAGACCCTTGCGCGTCTACCCCGCATGCACGCGGATGGTGTATTTAACATGATTAGATCACGTGTTAAATGATCAATAAAGTGACGGTATTTTTTCACATAACCAGTTTTATCAGATAATAATGTTATGTTTTCCTACACCTAATCTACAGTATGTCATAAAAACGATCACGTTAATTGGGAAGAATTATGGGTAAAGTCAAGTGCGAATCACCCTAGCAGTGTGTGAAAGTGTGTATGTGCGTGCGCTTTTCAGAAACGACTTTTCTGCATGTATGCATACAGATGATATCGGTGATGTGGGTCGCGCATACTGAAAAACAGAGGAGAGCAAACAGCATTGCCATACTCCTACAGAACAGATTAAACTAATCCAGATTATCGTTCTGCTCTGACCATACAATGGAACACAACCTTAGACAACACAGAGACGAGCTCCCTTCTGCTACACTGTACTGGTGAGCACAAATAAAACAAAAGCACCGTATAAAAACTGCACATTGGAGCGGTACAAACACTAACCTTCCATGTCCTATGAAATAAAAATAATTGGAATGAATTTCTCTTTTCCGACGTACAGCAGACCGTAATTCTCGTCTGTTGCATCTCGCCGGTAGAGGAGAGTATTATATTTCAGTGAATATCCTTCTATCGTAGGTATTGAATAGCATTCAATGTCTCTCAAAGATAACAGTTGACATTCTGAACGTGAACATATAAATGCTAACTGGAAAATTAGAAACATATCGCAAAATACCCACCTGCGCTCTTTTTCACTTGTTTTCCCCTCCTTTTGGCCCGTTTAGCACATAGGAAACCCACAGCGCCTCTGACGCGCACAGAGGCTCGCTCCCGTTATCTCTCGCAGGCACGCACGCTGTCTGCGCCTGCTGATGCGTCCGGGGAGAAATATCTCCGCACTGCCCGCCTATACTGGCCACAAGCTCGCCAATGCGGTCACTTTTTAACGTCTCCAGATTCAGTGGAGCTTTCCGATAACGACTGCGGCGTCAGAGAATGTGACGTAAATACCGTGTTCTACAAAAGAGCATTTTGCGCTTATTTTTTATTTGAGTTGTACCCAAAGTTTACTATTGCATTTCTGAATTAATAAAGAAGGTTCATAAAAACCTTTTTATTATTAAAATTATTTGATTCTTTTATGCCTTTTTCATTTAATCACGAACTTCCTTGTATTAAATACCTCAACCAAAAGAAAGCACTAACATTAATCTCATCCCAGCTTTCATTATTTTAATTGGTAATAGTACCACTTCTAGCTTCAGTAGTAGTACCCAAATAGTTATAATACAATTCATGCATAAACACCCCAGATATCTTTCTCTGTAAAGCCTATCTGACAACAAGGGATCAACCGCAGAAAACAGGTTTCAATTTACACTAAAAAAGAACAAGAAAAACCCGAACAACACCTATTACTTGGAAAAAGATAGTGTGTATTTGAAAAAATAAAAGCTTAACTGTGCCCTCTCCAAAACCGTAAAATACAGTACTCCGAAATTTGGGAAAATCTGGAATTTGATTGGTTTAAAGCAACCTTAGTCTCTGATGTGGTGACTATAACAAGTTTACAGCAATATTTATGCACGTTTCGGATGAAAACGTAAAGATATGCATGCGGATCCGTTGGTGTAAACGCGCTCCAGCGATAGCAGCTGCTAGGGAGCGGCACGGCAATTACTCTTGTCTGTATCCCGGCACTAAAGTTCAAATAAGGAGAGAGACAGTGAATGAACCTGAAATACATCAAACTACTTTACATTAACACTGCACTGAGAGAGAGAGAGAGAGAGAGAGAGAGAGAGAGAGAGAGAGAGAGAGAGAGAGAGAGAGAGAGAGAGAGAGGGAGAGAGAGAGAGAGAGAGAGAGAGAGGGAGGGAGAGAGAGAGAGAGAGAGAGAGAGGGAGGGAGAGAGAGAGGGAGAGAGAGAGAGAGAGAGGGAGAGAGAGGGGGAGAGAGAGAGAGAGAGAGGGAGAGAGAGAGAGAGGGGGAGAGAGAGAGAGAGAGAGGGAGAGAGGGAGGGAGAGAGAGAGATATGTCATGCCAATAAAGCATTTTTGAATTTGAATTTGAGAGAGGGAGAGAGAGAGAGAGAGAGAGAGAGAGAGAGAGAGAGAGAGAGAGAGAGAGAGAGAGGGGGTAATACAGTACAGGATAGATACAGTGACTCACTGGACACTACAGTGCAGTAACACTGCACTGAGAGAGAGAGAGAGAGAGAGAGAGAGAGGGGGGAGAGAGAGAGAGAGAGAGAGAGAGAGAGAGAGAGAGAGGGGGGGGGGGGTAATACAGTACAGGATAGATACAGTGACTCACTGGACACTACAGTGCTGTAACACTGCACTGAGAGAGAGGGTTAATACAGTACAGTACAGATACAGTGACCAAGTGGACTCTGTGATATAAAATGTCTGCTTTTGTTGCATGTTTTTTGTTTGTTTTGTTTGTCATGTTGCATTAGAAACATGGACATTTCTCATATTATATAAAATCTAGCTAATATGTTGTCCATAACCTCACATAAGTCCCACTCTCCCTTACCCAGCTAGCCTCAAACCAGACAGTTAGCGTTAGGAGACACAGACACTGCAAGTGGATTATGCATACATACATGGTGGGTAACAGCAACGGGCTTTCAGGACGGCACCACCGAGGTGAGACAGAAGTGATTGAGCCATATGGAGGGGAAACCGATCAGCTTCTTTCACACCTAGGACTGAACAACAGTGTTTCATTTTAAACAGATCATTCTATACTGATGGTCATACCTGTGGGAATAAATTTAGGCAATATTAGCTAGCTATCTATTCTGTTAAAAGTGCTGAGTGTTTTTCTCTTGCTGTTGTAACTATGCAGCAAACTAGCTAATTAAACTAAGGAAAAGGAAGAAAGGGGGTGACAGGGAATTTGTATAATTTATTAATATATTGGGAATATTGTGAAATTATAGCTAACAAACTAGCAAAACTGTAGATTAACCATGATACAAATAAGTGTCTCTTTCTCTGTCATTCTTTAAGTGAGTAGTTATCCAGCCTTACAGCCAGAGGCCAGTTCCTTTGCTAGCTAACATAAACTGCTTCAGTGATCACTCCACAGTTCACTGCCTCTGAAAAACCAAAGATAATTAAGATCCAAGAATCAGACAAAGTGAAAATATTAAAGACTTTGTTAGACATGTAGTATCTCTAAACCAGGACAGATTCCAATTCACACCCACCATTGAAGATGCCTGGGAATATCATTGATCAGGATTTATGAGAGTCTGCAAATCCCATGCTCCGTGGAGAAAGGTTTAAGTAAAAAAGCACACACTCACCTTGAGTTATTTCAGATCTTATACACACGTCCGAGTACAGGCTTCGGCTAAGCGTGAACAGATTAAGAAATAAGAAATAACAAATAATAGCAAGACAACGATCAGGAATACAAAGAATGTAAGCTATGCCAATATCTCACCAAAAATTCTAACAATCCAAGATTATCGCAGAGATGTGGAAACAACCTGTTGAGCAAGCCTGTCAATCATCCACCAAACAAGCACCACCACGTCCTGCAGATGGCTTTACCCAACACTGCTCACCACCTCCGGACACTTACTTAAATCACGGGGACACAAACTCTGCTGCAGCATAGAAAATATGGCGGTAACTTCAGGATAACTTTTCAGCGTTAACTGGGTCAAGGCATGTGAGGATGTCTCCTGTCTGAAAATCAGCATGGGGACAGCTCAGAACCTGATTTTATCGATTGGACTGCCCACATACTAAGGTTTATTCACCTTTCATTAGGTTTATATGCTTCACCCAGTAATATGACAGATATCCTGGCCTCATAACGAGATAACTGTGATTCCAACAGACATGGTTTACCAAGTCTTACGATGTCCTGCCTGGAACATAGAGGAAGATTACCTGTAGATTACAGGTAACATCTTACCTGTAACCTCATCATATATTCTGAGGATGGCACTCAGCCCTAAAGTAATGAACATTTGAAATATCTGGGGTTATGGATTGACAATGAATTGTCCTTCAAAAAGTGTATTTACCATCTTCAGAAAACAATTAATGGCAGATTGGAGTTTTTATACAGACCTGGGAACAGTTATAAAACAAAGGTTAGAAAGAGGTTGGTTACACAGATACTGCTGCTGTCAGTGCTAGATCATGGTGCTGTTATCATGGCACAACAAAAACCTGCATACATGCTTAACATTGTTCATGACAATACACTCATTCATTCATTCATTCATTCATTGGCTACACCCAAAGCAGGCACCACTACTGAATGCATCAGCAGTTAAATTTGTCCTCTCTCAAAAACAGACTTCAAATTCACTGGTATTACTGGTAAAAACATCCCTTTTAAATGCATCTGTCTTCATTACCTTTTGTTGTTGCTTTTCCTTTTTTATAACCATGAATATCCTCTAAGACAGTCTATTTCACAGTAGCAGGTGGATGCCATGCGTTTGGAGAAAAGCCTTTCAGCTCCACAGCTCCTATGGGCTGGAATAGCTTGCCAGCTGACCTAAAATCTTCCACACCATCTGGTGCATTCAGATATTGTTACCTTCCTACAGTCAGGCTGTTCTAATAATCACCTACACTAGCTTTCTGTAAACTCACAGGATTGTGTTTGTTTTTTAACTCTCTATGTCAAAAGCAGAGACCCATCCTTTCCCTGTACATAAATTTACTGCCTTTTTCCCTTCTGTCTTTGCTTTGTTTGCATCCCTGTATGAAACTGTTAATGCTTGTTGCATGACCAAGAACTCCTCAAAAACAAGATGAACCATCCCAAAGGGGATATTCCAAAATGTTTAATGATGAGAAAGACAGCATTTTCACAAAGAGCATCTCTTCAGTGCATTTTTTGTGAGCAATACCTGCACTTTGCAAAGCATGTAAGAAATGAAAATGAGGTATGTAAATAAGCGCCCACGGCAGCATTCAGCAACCAGGTGAAGACTGCATACTGACAGAATATTACAGGGATGCCAGAGGTCTCATCCACATACTTCTTTACAAAAAACTTTTTAAAACAGTTTCCCATCTGTGTGAACTTTCCTGTTTCCTATGATGAAATGGGCTCCCGAATGAGGCAAAACACCTCCTGCAAGGAGTACAAATGAACGGTCTCTCCTGTAAGAGGTTTCTGGTGTCTGTTCAGATCATTTCAATGTATCAAACCTCTACCACACTGGGTGCACCTGTATGGTCTTTCCCCTGTGTGAATTTGCCAGCGTTGTTTGAGCCATCAGAAAACTGCGGCTGCTTTGCGGGGTAAACCATGTCTGTATGCTTTGTGTCTGTGTCCCTGACCGGCTCCCTCAGGCAGGAGGCACCCAGAGCGCCGCTCACCCGGCCCCCCTGTGCTCACACCCGCGTGCCGGACGGCCTGATGCCTCTTCTCATTCGCTGGCTCCGCCCTGAGCGCAGACTCAGAGCCGCTGAGCACAGCGCGACTCCTCAGCACCCCCTGCAGGCGAGTGCTGCACCCCCTCAGAGAGCTGCTGGGGAGCGCAGTGCACCACACACCTCCCCCAGGGAGGGACGGAGGGGAGCAGCCGCACCGTCATATCACACAACCAAAGCCCCTCCTGCGCTGGCATTACTGTCACTCACTAAAGTGAATCCTGATCTGTATTACTAACACTCACTTAAATAAACAGACAAAATGCAAGGAAAGCAAGTTCATTACCTTCTACAAAATTTTTACTAATGCACACACACATCCAAAACGATTTCTTTCACATATGACTTATGACATATGTGCCAAGGGCTGGCCAATCCAGAGCTGCAGCATCATCAAGAGCAAATAGACTCGACACGCAGGTGGGAAAGAGACCATTTGCTGTGACTGGCTCTGTGATTGGCTGGGGCTGCAGACCATGTCATAACAAGCAAAATGAGAACACGTAATTGAGCTGCATTTGAATTGTATTTTCAAAAAGAAAAAGAAATGTATACTTTAATATTGCACGCTTTAGAACCAGTTGTCTGAGTACTATATCAAAGTTATGAAAGATAGTTAAAGAGCATAATATTTCTAATATACTATTTTCTTAATACATTAACAAATATCTGATTAATTTTGAATATTTTTAACATATACATTGTGTTTACCTGTACCATATGAAAACAAAGACACGGGTCTTACAAAACATGTACACTTGGCACCAAGACTGAAACTATCATTTTCACCACTGTAAATTTCTTTACAAATAGGCTACGGTGATGTATATTGCGGAAGGTGTATTTCAATTTTTTTAAGGAAGGATGTTTGACAAATTAGTTCTCATTCTATACACTGTCGTAATGACGGCGTGCATTCTACCCGCCGATACACACACTACAGTCGACGGATCTGCGCAAATACGGCGCTGACCTGCAGTCAGTGTCGCCAGATCTCGCGAGAGAAACAAGCAACCAGGTCTATGGAAACAAGCCCAAAAGAAGCGACTTGGCTCTAAAAAAAGCCCAAAACAGGTGACCTTACCTACCGCAATGTGTGAGAGAGACCACTTGATCAATTTATATATATTTATGAATTTAGTTTGCATTTCATAAGCAACCATTTCAAAAATACTGTAAGTTGTAATTTTACATTTTTCAGCTCTAAAGAAGTTGAACAAAACCAACTGGCCAACAAAAAGTGAGGAATGAATAAATGAATGAATGAAAATGAAAGGAAAGAAGTTGCAAATAACGAACTGGCAAAGTAATTATATCAGTGAAGGCAAAACAAAGATACCTTGTTGGCCTTTTAAACAATCATTTAAAAAATTACACATAGCCTACTGGGCCTTTGACTGGCCATCTCAATTAATGTATGGAAAAAAACCTGTCTTTTGTCCTTGTCCTCCTTGTGTTGTCATCAGCTCTGTTACTCTGTAACACACATATCACAGACACACACCTTAATAGCTATTAGCCTAGTTCTGTTCCCGTTTGTTTAATCAAAAAAACTGCATGATGTGCACGTATTTCACACTTAGAATCTGCACACTGCCTTTGAATCGTCCCCGCTTGAGGTCGAATCCAGTCTTTTAATCCCCTCTCTTTCTCCCACTCTTTGTTGTATTTTTTCCGTATTTCGCCCACTTAGTCCCTGGCATTGTTGGCGAACTAGCTAAAGAAACCCCATCATTGATGGACCATGAATCGCGCGATTTTGATTTGTTTTTATTTGTATGGGGAAGGGGAGGGGCGGAGGGGACGGGGTTGTGGACGGATCCTCCAACAGGAAAAACTAGGTTTCGCTTTATCAGACAAGTATAGTGGAGAGAGACAGGAGACAGGGAGTAAGCCCAAATAAGCAACAACACTTTAGAAACAAGCCCAGAAAACCGCAACCCGCGACTACCAATATTTGTAAGCGACTTTACAGAAAAACAAGCCCAAAGTTGCTTATAATAAGCGGACTTGGCAACTGTGCCTGCAGTTAAAAACCGTCTTTAACTACCAAACTGTTCCAGGGGGCGGGAGTTTACCGTAATCACCACCAAGCGACCGCATCACGTTTTCAAACTGTTCACAAGCATCTGCTCCAGTCTGTGAAATCGCTAAGACAAGTTTCGCTGAACATCACGGCTGTGAATGTATTCCAGAAACAGCTATAACTAGCGACTACTGCAGTGAGTATAGCTCACCACATATAGTGTTATTTTAATATATATATATAAATATATATATTTTAAAATATATATTTTACACTGTATATGTTTTAAAGTGGGTTTAGTATTAGGTTTAGTATTTTCTATTTTACTGTATATTCTAAAACAGATAAGTATTTTTCACTCAGAGAGCTATTAATACATGAAATATCCCACTGGGACTCCCACTGGAAGAGGAGACCATAGACTGTTTGAGTCAGGTCTGGTACTGTGTGAGATACACAGTAGACTTTGGACAAAATCAGTCGGCTTTAGCTGACTGAACCACACACACCCATCTTTCCGCACTGTCTACAATACTGACCTAAGGACATTTTAGCTGCTGAGAGTTAAAGTTTTCCCAGTTAGACAGTTTTAATGTGTCTTTTAAGATCAAATGACATAGCAAGACACATCTGATATGGCGTACAAATGAACAGTCTCTCTCCCTTGTGAAGTTTTCTTCCCACAGGTATGTCAGTGGGTATCATCTTGTTTTTAAGATACTCTTTGCAAATAAAAACACACAACTGTCTTCATCTTATGTCCTCTTGAAGAAAGAGATTTTTCTTACGCATGAGTACTCAGGTGTCTCTCAAGGTGACTTAAACGAGCAAATTTCCTCCCACATAATGTACAGTCGAACGGTTTTTCTCCAGTGTGCACCTGCTGGTGTCTGATAAGGTGACTACGTCGAGTGAAACCTCTGCCACATTGGGTGCAGCTAAATGGTCTCTCCCTCGAGTGATTCTGCAAGTGTCTTTTGGGGTAACTTAAATATGGAAAACATCTCCCACAGTACATGCAACTGGTCTGTTTCTCTCCTTTGCGGGTCTCTCCTGGGATGTACATGTTTGACTCTGCTGCGGTCTCTCTCACAGCTGTTGGGTCTCCCACAGGTCCGTATTGCTGCTGTGGTGTGGTGTAAGGTAAATCATTGGGTTCTCTGTGCCGGTACCATTGACTGCCCCCCTCGTGTATTAGGTACTCAGAGCACTCCCCACTGATACTCGGTTCTTGCTGTTGGTGACAGTTTCCCCAGGTCTCTTCCGGTCCCTCCTTCTTGATAGTTAGTAATTGAGGTCCATTTTCCTCCGAGACTGCAGACTAAGAAGGCATAATTCTTATAGGAACACAATCCAACTGTGTTGTCAGTATCTCGGTAGTACTACTAAAACCACTACTACTAATAATGAATTATTACAGGTTATATTATAATTATACTACTGTGTAACAATATGATTGATATAATAATCACCATCATCACATAAGATCATACACACAATAACAGTGTAAACAAACACAGATGCTGAAACACATGTGTACATGAATGCAACTTATAAACAATTTGGCTCCTTACGATAACGAGAATCTCAGAATACATTTACATGGTCTTGAGAATTAATTGGGGGGATACGCTTTGCTTAAGTAATTACTCAGTAAAACTGGAAAGTAGAGAATTTCTGTGATTCTAAAGATATCCAAAGTAGGCACACGGCATACTGTGATCACTGTTGCTGTTATTAATTTTATTAATTAACGGTGGCCAATTACCCTCAAAATTTCTCAAAAAAACAACTTACCTCGTGCCGCTTTAAGGCTGTCTGTGGCGGTGTGTTTTCCTCGTGTTTTGGCTCTCCAGCTTCTCTGAAACTGTATCCCTGATTTCCAGAGACTTCCCCCGGAAAGTGGAGATTCCACCTGTCTGTTACAGCATGCGTCACTCAGGGTCACACTGCAAGGCACACCGACACCGCGCGATGCTGCAAACACTCACCAAACGCAGCGCGCTCTCCGGCGCGCGCTCCGCCGGACGCGTCCCCAGCGCGGTCTCGCGCTCCACTTCGATCCACCAGGCGCGTGCTCTCCATTACCTCCCATTTTTCACCCTGTCCCTCGTCTTCATTTCGGTTTCCGGACATTTCCCAGCGTAGCATGGCAGCGTAGTCATCCACCAGGCTGATAATCTCTGCCACTGCTGTTTTAGCCAATTTCTCCATGACGGAGGCCAGTTGCATTTGAAAATGAACATAAACCGACATAGCTAGTAGCTATCGAGCTTGTTTAGTTTACACTCTCACATTACCAGCATTAAATTTTTTCTCATGAGAAAATGCTCTTGGTTAGCAACATCACTCCGTAAATGTACAAGCACAGCATTACACAATGCGAATAACTAGCTATTTGCGGTCAATGTTTGGATACGGTACGGTGGAAAGGAAAACACATCCGTAAACAATGCTTCCTCTCCAAAATATTCAAAGCCAGAGGCGGGCATTGAGAATTTACCGTAAATACGTTAATCGACCGCGTCCCTGTGTTTCTTGCTTTGATGTTACAATTATTTACATGTGCACATACAGGCACTAAGGATTTAAGGATGGTTTATTGTCATTCCAGGATATGTTGTACATGACAGGGAACGAAATGACGTACTCAGGTCCTGGTTTGGTGATAGCAATAATAATAATAAAAATCAGGAAGAAGCAATACTAAATGAAGAGGAAGCACACACACACAAAAAAAACAAAACACCATTAAAGATAAAAATAAGTAAATAAATAAATAAATATCAGTATAGAGTGAGCAGAGTGTGGGATAATGCTGTGTAGCCTGAGCCTCCTGCCTGAAGGGAGGGGAGCAAACAGTCTGTTAGCAGGGTGGGTAGAGTCCGTCATGATGCATGAGGCCTTTTTCCTGCACCTGCTGATGTAAATGTCACTGATGGTGGTTAGGCTGCTGCCAATGATCCTCTGTGCAGTCTTTACCACCCGCTGCAGTGCCTGTCGGTCTGCAGCAGAGCAGTTGCCGTACCACACGGTGACGCAGGAAGTGAGGATGCTCTCCACCACACACCTGTAGAAGGAGGAGAGGACTGAGGTGCCAAGGCCAGCGCGCTTCAGCCTCCTCAAGAAGTAGAGGTGCTGGTGGGCCTTCTTCACTGTGCTGGCTGTGTTGATGCTCCAGGTGAGGTTGTCAGATATGTGCACCCCCAGGTATTTGAAGCAGGAGACCACCTCAACAGCTGCTCCCCCGATGTGGAGGGGCGGGGGGTGGTGCCGGTCTTCCTAAAGTCCACAGTCATCTCCTTTGTTTTCTTTACATTGATGGAGAGATTGTTTGCTTTGCACCAGGCCTCCAGTTTTTCCCCTTCCTGCCTGTACTCAGACTCATCACTGTGAGTGATGAGTCCCACCACTGCCGTGTTGTCTGCAAACTTCACAGTATGATTGCTCAGATGCTTGGCTGAGCAGTCATAGGTCAGCAGTGTGTACAGTAGGGGGCTCAGGACGCATCCCTGAGGGGAACCGGTATTGAGGATAATGGCGGAGGAGGTATTTCACACCTTAGTTACACTCCACACAGATTGAAAATATATAAGTGATGCAGCTGACAGCACAGTAAACCTACTCGTGATACTTACTGTACACAGTCAGCTGGTAGGCAGAGGAATTTGCCTTAATACCCTGTACTTTATACTGTCCAGAATCCTCTGTCTTCAGGTCAGTGATGAAGAAACGTCTGGTGCTGCTGTCCTACTGCAGTCTGCCTCTGAAACTCTCATTGTGGATGTATAAGTGATGATTGCTCACTTTGGCAGCTGTGCCATCATCTTTGATTAAAAATCCAGTCTTACTCACTGCAGCTGGGAAAGTGACCGTCTCTCCCACAATGCATTTCAGATCCTCCTGAGCAGAGGACACACGCACACCTGGAGGGAGAGACGGAGAGAGATAGAAAGAGGTGTGGGAAAAAAGATGAGGAAAAATTTCAATTCAATATAATTCAATATAATTGGTGTTCAGTTTCTCACTGTATATATTAGACTTTTGCCACTGTCGCCTTTGGCTTGCTCTGAGGGGGTATCAGGCCTGGAATACCGATATAAAGCTGCTTTGTGACAACTCATGTTGTAAAAAGCACTATATAAATAAAACTGAATTGAATTGAATTGAACTTTTCAGTCATGATGAAACCTGTATGAAATTTAGAGATCAAATACCAATTTTCTCTTACATTTTCAGGTTGATAAGTAAAAGGGCAAAAGCAGAAGACAATATAGTGAGTTTTGTATACATACCTGCCCTGTGAATTACAATATTTGAACATAGCATGTTATTTATTCTTTATATGAAATTGACAAAATTCACAGCTATGTGCAGATACAAAGTTATCTGTGTACAATAGCATCCTGCACAGGAGCTAGCTGAAGCACCAGAACAATGATGGAGAGCTGTAACATACTGTGGGTGGTGGTGTGGCATAGTGGTTAATCAGCAGGACTTGTAACTGCTGCTGTATCCTTGGGCAAGGTACTTAACCCACACTTGCGTCAGTAAATATCCAGCTGTATAAATGGATAGTGTTGTAAAAAAAACTGTAACTGACGTAAGTTGCTCTGGATAAGAGTGTCTGTTAAATGCTAGTAAAGAATGATATTTTTATGTACCTCACATGTAAATCGCCTAAATCGATAAAAGCATCTGCCAAATGAATAAATGTAAATGGTCTATTATCCACATGAGTAAGTTGGTGGTTCAGATCACTGGCTCGCCAGGTAAATGGTCCAGCACACGTTTCTCTATCAGCTCTCTCACACAACTTTGCCCTAATAACCAGGGATTCTTTTCCTCAATATTTATACAATGGTTGTCTTATGATGTTCAGTGTCAATGATCCAGTAAAATGTATTCAATGTAGGCTAACCTGGCCAGCTAACTGTCATTTCAAGTGTAGCTTTATTACTATTTATTACTGCAGCTGTTTTACCTTTCAGCTCAGTCTGTTCATAACCATTAATGTTTTGTCTGGGTGAATTAAAAATGAGCCCCTGTCTAATATCACTCCTACAACAACAAGCAGGTAAACATCAGTATAACAGAGTCCTACCTGCACTCCAGCAGGTAAACATCAGTAAAACAGCAGGTCTCATGTTGCTCAGAGACTGGAGCTCCACTGTTCTACACTGTCTGCAGCCTGGACTCACTGACTCTGCTGTCTGTGTCTCTGTAACAACACACTGCCACCAAACTGCCCCACACAAACACACACACACACACACACACACACACACACACATACATACCCACATCTCTTAAATAAAGCCCTGAACTAGTTACCTGACTCCTGTGTTCTGACCGACACATCACTGAGGCAACAACATCATTCCTGAACCCAGTGCACGGGTGAAACTGCCCCCTCAGTTTCAGTTTCAGTAGCAGAGCTTCCTGGCGCTGGTAGTGAAAAGACCTCAGAGTGTGGGCATATTAACACCTATGATCTTTCTGCAGTCCTGATGTTGCATCGTAATCTATTGATGTCCTTTCCCATGCTACCCACAGAAGGAAACATTAATGGTAACGGTAATTATTCTTTAATATCCAGATTAAAGGTATCAAAAATTTGTACACCAATTCTTATTAAATTATTATTAAGCTGCCAAGTTAAATTCATAGTAATCAGCATATAAACCCATTATGCAATCACTACATAGTACTAAAATGTATTTTTGGGAAATATGTAATCATGTCATTGATACTATTTTTGTAATTATTCATAATTACCTGATAATATAGTAACAGCAACATTGGGTTGTGACAATGTTACAAGGCATTTTGAGGGAACAGAATGTAACTATAGATAACAGAAACACTTTAGCATTTGTGTTCTTACCAGTTTCATAAAATTTACCCACTGAGTTCTGTGTAATTACATGGTAAGTACACAAAACAAGACCCAAATACTTGTCAGCATGAGTAAAATGGTCAGTAATTACCAGTAACATTGATGAAGTTTCTAGAAAAATGCTGACCGATTTCATGAGCATTACCTGACATCAGTTAATCTGTTACAAAACAGTTGTTACCAAGGAATTACCTTTTTGTTTCATCAAATAGTTTCCGAAAATATTCACCATTAAGTTGCTACCAAGTTGTTACCAAGTGTTTCCCTAGTAAAACCCTGGTACACATTGTAGCCTGTGGTAAAATAAATAGCTACCATGCCAGCCACTGCAGAATGTCAGTGAAACTCAGTGCGTGGGTGTGTCTTACACACTACAGGAGTGTATAAAAGCAGACACACTTCTAATGGTGCTCTTAACAGCTCTGCTGCACCACACCTGATACTAACCTGCTGGGTACAGAAACCTGTGGTGGTCTACACACTACAAAGTACCATGGAGTGACTGCAGCACCAGCATTGGTAAGACTGTGTTCGATTCTTCATTGAGAAGGTTTGATTTGCCGTCATTTCTGAAACTCCAATAGCCTGACACACCAAAGAAATATCCTTAGTGCCAAATTTTGTGAATACTTGCTGGGATACCTTTGAAACAGAAGAGGTGTAAAGAAAAGGATTACAGGTCCTCTCCTTACTGTACTTCAGTAGTTTTTTTCTGGTATTTCTGCTTTTTTCTGTATTTTTAAAAGACAATACTTTTACCCCAGTATCGCTTGTTACTACTACTTTTCTTCAAACGTTATTTTTTGCCACAAGTGAATTTTCTGCACAAGTAAATTTTCTCTTAAGCAATAGTATTTCTAATTGAGTAGGATTTCCAGCACCCGTTGTGCCAATGCAAAACAGTCAGCTCATGCAGTCAAGTGCTTGGTGGTATTTAGGGTGAACACCAGCTTCAGCATGTCTTAAATGAATGAATATACCCATGGTTTTATGGGTTAGCCTTGGTGCATATGTATTTTTGGCATTCTGACATGCAGTTGAAAAATACTGTGAGTAGAGCACGCTAAGAAACGTATGAGAAATGCATTTGTCCTGGTCTTATTTATTGAAGCCGATGACTGTTGTGGGAGACACTTTCATGCTG
>CM032894.1:1111137-1116137 GCA_019176425.1 Megalops atlanticus
CCTATTTTGTAGCTAGTTGCCAGTAATTCACACTGAAGAGCGATGAACACAATTCTGAAGCACACTCACAGGCAGCCAATGGCTATGTTTCATACTGCAGTTTATGCAACACACTACAATGGAGTGGGTGCTCACTGGAAGAGAGTCGCTACTCTGCTAACCCCAAAAGAGCAGCTTGCAACTTACTGACATTCACAAGGTGCCTGTGAGTGGCGGGTTGAGCTACCTCTGTAGCCGTACCCAGCCCCGTCTCTGGCGGGCTGTTTGCTCCGCTGCTGAACCGCAGGTGTATGTGTTTGCACCTTTAGAAAGGTCAAACCTCAAGTCTCCTCAGCCTGCCAATAGAGAACATTATTGAAATGTAAATATGTAAATTTAGACAGAGTTTATGCATTTTCTATTTTTAAGAAGGTTTAATATTCCATTCATAACAGCAACTGAGTGTCTGTATCTGCTTCTGCCCCCTGCTTACTCTGCTAACTCTGACAACCTGCTAACCCAGGCGGGGAACCTGTTCGCCTCTCGTCGCTCCACCATCATCAATCTCTACAATGGAGCGTATAACTCCAGTGCTATCGTCTTCCTCATCATCAAGGTAAGAGCTCCGCTCACATAAACTGTGAAAATCCTTGTGTGACTGTGACTCTCTATCCTGTGACTTTCTATCATTGTCATTCTACCGTATACGTGTGTGTGTGTGTGTGTGTGTGTGTGTGTGTGTGTGTGCGTGTTAGATAATTAGATAATTAGATAATATAGATGGATAATTAAAGATAACTTTAAGTGAATTCATCTTATGTGTAGTACATGGCAGAACTACAACATTCCAACAGAAGTAGAATTTGAAACAACAGCAAAGAAGGGCAAATTGGGAAGTATTCTAACCCAAAAATAGGTTTTAGCTGCAAGTTATGAAATCAGTTTCAATGGATGTACAGTGAAAATTTCTGCAGACCATGTGTATTGTAGGCAGGGGAGAGCTCAGATCACTGATCAGTGGCCAACTACTCAACAATGCAGAGATGATTCCATGAAAATGATTTTATTACTCACAAGTCCATGTGACCAAAATGAAGTGTTTTGTCTTTCAGACCAAACTGCTTTTTCACATACACACTTCACAGATACACAGTTATACAATCGAACATTATGTGATATACATGCTTTATTGTACTTTTAACCAAAACTTTTAAAAATTTAAATATGCACACATCTGTTTAGAACATTTTAAATTCGAGAGCTCTTTCTCATTCCAGGTGCTGTATTCGAGAGGGGTCTCTCTGCGCTCCTCTTTCCTCTTCATGTCCGCCTGCAGCATCATCCACCTCCTGCGAACTTTCCTCCTCATGCCCAAGACTCGCATCCCCTACCCACTACCTGAGGACTACACTTATGGGTATGGACTACATTTCCCACAATGCTGCTCAGGCTGCAGTGCCCAGTTTCACAAGAACCATCATTTTCTCTATATTTATTTTACACCCTTGCAGAAAGGGTTTAACATGATATTAGATACATGCACTCACTGCTCTTATTTTGTTTCACACACGTGGGCGTTTAAACTCTCCCACCTTTCCCATTTCCCTTAGAGGCTTTTTGCCAACTTTGTGGCTTATGCAGTCAGGACGTGTTGATGTTGAGGTGACCTTCAATGAGAAGCATAGGGGGAGATCTGAGATGCAGCACTAGTCTCCATGTCTTTTATCCTCCTATGTGCATCTCTGTTTCTGCAACAGAAACTAAGTCAAACGTGTAACTCATCTATACGTTACGGTCCATCTTGATACAGACAGGCTCTAACTGCAGTTTTAGTCTGCAGTCTGCAGGGTACATCTCCTTGTCTGTCAGTATCCTCTGTATATCACTGTTGCTGGAACAGAAAGAAGCAGAAGAAAACGTCAGTCTCATCTCAAACATCATTGGCTACTTTCTGACAGATTGAGCAGCTGTGGCCAATCAAAGAGACCAGAGCAGCAGGGGGCGGTGAGGACAGGCACCAATGGGAATGTGTTACGTGAGGAGAGGGTGGAGAGCGCCCCCTCTCGGTCAGAGGACACACAGCAATCTCCAGACCCAGCCGTAAATGGTGTGTACTTTTGCTTTCTCTGATGATTGAATTTCTTACTCTTCTCTGTTGAAGAAGAGCAGTTTACTACATACAATCAAACTGTTCCGTCTTCAACATCAACAGCAGTTCAGTCCTCATGAACTATTATTACACAAAAAAGATGCAAATGTGAATCAGACGTAAGGTTCAGACTTGATTTTAAACATTGAGCCCTTATTTTTAGAAAAGAGAGAGGGGGTGTAACTGACACTTAAAAAATGCATACCATGAACAAATCATGAATTGGCTTTGATGGATTCACTGATTGACAGATGGGACAGAGAACTCATCAGGTGAAAATTCATTCCACAAAATCAGATTTCATGCTCTCTCTTGGGCTGTAAACATTCTGAACTTTTTTCTACATATTAACTACTTTCTACATAAATCAGAATTTAAGAAAACTTATGGTAAAAACTGTGCTTTACCCATTCAACACTCAACATTTCATCCTGACTGACCCTAAGATGGTGAAGTCACACCCCTGAAATGGGCTCATGGTTGCATCCCAGTTTAAGGGAGCAACTCTTCGTGAACGTCTAATGACGTCACATAAGTACACTGCCCACACAAAAAATAATATGTTGAGAATATCAGTATCATACCGTGGTAGCAGGAACAAAAATAAATAAACAAATAAATAAATAAATAAATAAATAAAATCTAGGCTAAATAGACAGCAAGCCCAAACTCTTCACCACATCTCTGGTTAGCACGCAAATCAGTTTCACACCCCGTCGGACCATCCTGCCCCCATGCGATCCAAGCGTCACTTGTAAACATACTACACCCTTCTTAGTGAAACGAACAATCACTTCGTAGTGCAGTTTGCTTTTATTATGCTGCTGGATGAGAAGCTCCCTTGCAATTGATGCCAATTTCCACATCTAGGTTTGTCCAGCTGTTTCCCCTCTGTTCGTCTTTACCCGTCGGGTCCGCTTAACGGAGGCAACGGGCACCGGAACTGTCAAAACTAGACATGGAGTGAGGGAAAAGTTTCCCGTCAGCATTTATTCTCTGACATCATTCATTGTGTTTCTTAACGGAATTTTTGCTGTCGACAAAGAGTGGGTGCAAGTTATGGGGTCGCTTTTAATACCTAGCTAGCATATATGATTAAAGACAGAATCTCACTGCATGCTGTTTATGTTGGCAGCTGCCTAGCTGTATACCTCTCTCGTGCCACCGAAACAGCAAAATCGGAGGATTTACATTCATTTTAGTTTCAGCTAACCTAAAGCTGCTGGCTAATCACAGACAGTAAGCAATACAATAAAGCTCAATAGCCAGCTAGCCAGCCAGATGGCATTTAACCGTGAAAGCGCTATTTGCCGGACGGCAACACCGCTCGGCTCGCTAGGGATTACAGACAACTATCATACTTTAAACAGTCCCATCCATCGCAAATATGATTGGCTAATGTACCTATCACTCAAAAAAAAAAAATCTACTGTGATTCACATGAAATTCTGAAATCGCAACCAATGGCTGAGCTAGATTTTTCACACCATAGTCTAACATAGAAAAATTATGATTGGATATTTTTTCTCTTCAGCGTTAGCATCCCTTTTCAACAATCAGGACAGACAGAAATGGAATATTGCAATGATGAAATAGAATTTAAATAAAGACGTGATAATAGATTAAATTAAGAAAAGTACTAATTGTTATAACATTTTTACAAATGTTTAGGCCTACTCTGAATTCCTAGAAGACCCTGACAGTTCCCCAATGGAGAATATAAATTAGAGAATCTTTAGCCCATTCAATATATTTAAAATATGTGTATTATTGCCATTTTGATATTTTTCAATATACCTCTGCTTTGCGTGTATAATATCAGTTTTTACAATATGTTCTTGATCTGAATAACATATGTCTCAATATTATGACAAACTGTATATCATTTCTGAATGAGTACTGACAGAGAGGAAGTGTGTTGTTATAGACATTTACTGTTATCATTCCAGCAGCTTGGCTCATGACAAAACAATAGCAGCTCAGAATTTAAGCCTGACTTCACACAAAACCATGGAAACAGCAGAAATGGTAACATCTGGAAATCATGTCTGAGTCATAATGCAAGCACTGTTGATGCTACAGACGTTACTAAGTGCTTTGCTTCATTGAGAGATATATTTATGTTTAATTTCTGCAATTCTTCAGAGAGGGATATTATATGATATTGCTCAGGTAAATCACTTTAATCACATTTTAAAATCACAAATTTGAATCAGTGTTTTGGACAAAATTACTTAACAGCAGGTAATGCTGAAAGTTTTAACAATACTGATTTTAGAAAAAATATTTCCTCCTCTAGACTCATCTTTCCCCTTAGTAACAAACTAAAAAACAAAATGTTCTATTTTTGATCCCTGAGCAACACCCACTTGATAACCAGATATATCTGAAGGTGATTCAGATTAATTTAAGCCAACACTAAAGTCATTTGTTGCACCACCTATTCATGTTTAATTAAAATGCACTGAAATAACCCTGCTTGATGTCAGCAATATCTTGTGTTTTTTGTGTGAGAAACACTCTTCCATACAGTGATGTTCAATACCATCTCTGGTAAGTTTGGTTAAAAATGGGGAGTTTTTAGGAGCTGAGGTCTGTGATTAAATCCAAGCAAAGTGAAGTGTACTTACAGGTACATTTGGTCAAAGGGAGCAATTGGGGATGAGTGAAAATTGCTTGTGTCAGTTCAGACCCCCCTCAACCATGTGCCTAGCCACCATTATGAGATCAAGTGAGAAAAAATGTTGTTTATGAAATGGCTTAACATCATCTATGCACAAATCTTGCGAGCACATTACAGGACTTTCAGGAAGCCATTAGAGAAAAGGATAGGTGCTGGCAGCTCCCTGCTTTGTCCCCAAGGCGTGAGAGC
>CM032894.1:1121137-1221137 GCA_019176425.1 Megalops atlanticus
GCAGTCAATCATTGGTACTCAGTCACCATACCGCCTGTACTACCAAATGGCATTCTACCCAGAAACCCGCTGGTTCCCGTGCCAATTTACTGGCATAACCATAAGGCTAATGCCACCTCTGTTTGGGAATAACACTCACATAGAGAGGGTTTCCCTGCAGGACATCATTGACCAGGATCAGTATGGGGAACTGCAACAGCAGCACCACAGCTGACAGCGTAGACATCAGACCGTACAGCTTTCCATAATGGCAGGAGGGAAATCTGCGGAGGGAGGGAGAGTGTGAGAGGGAGTTTGCACTTTACAGGACTACAGTGGAACATGGTTAGCATTAATCCCTTTCACACCACAGTTAGCATTAATCCCTTTCACACCACAGCTAGCATTAACCCCTTTCACACCACAGCTGGCATTTGAGTGGTTACTGTTTTTGTTCATCACCCAAGTATACACTGCACAGAGTGTCCTTGAAAGGTGTAACACATACAAAGTGAACTATGATTCTCATTCTTATTGATCCCGACTTACGCAGTGCTGATGAAAGCGGCATTACCTCCGAAGAGGAAGGACGTACTGGCAACCTGCAGGACGAAGGTGAGGTACTGCAGAGGGAGGACTGGAATGGTGGAACAGACGGAGAAGAGGAAGCCCAGGAGAGCGGTGAGGAAGAGGGAGAGAACGGAGGAACGCAGGTCTGCCTCCTTCTCTGCTACTGAGAGACAGAGAGAGGGGGGATTTAACATGGAGCATTATTTAACTACACCAGAATGATCATTATGCGTTACAACTACTTAATATAATTATGCAGTTTTTACTGAACATCCCTCTCTGTGGAGTTCTACTGCAACCCTTGTGTACTGTGTCCCTGTGTACTGGACACATCGGTACCCACCAAGAGCCCGCCACCTCTTCCTCTGCCGATCCAGGAGGAGTCCATTCCAGGGAGCACAAAAAACCCCACACAACTGCGTGAGCCCAAAGGCATTGGTGTATGTACTCACTGAAAGAGAGAGAGTGACAGTGCAGTATAGATACAGAGATTGACTGGACACTACACTACATTAGCACTGCACTGAGAGAGAGGGGTAACACAGTACTGTATAGATACAGTGAGTGGCAGATACAGTGTAATACAGTAACGCAGGACTGGCAGAGAGGATCTGAATGTGGGGGATTGTTAGTACCGAGGGCGGAGTCTCCGTCAGTCAGCCAGTCCAGCATGGGGTTGAGGATGTCGATGAAGAGGAAGAGGCGTAGCTGCATCACAGAGAGCCAGAGCAGGTGCCACAGGAAGAACCAGGACAGGACGCAGCTCCTAAAACTGGCCGCTGACAGAGCAGAATGAGTTGTCAGGTTACATCCCCGACCAACGAACAGAGACTACAGTGCCATCCAAGCACTAAGCTCCAAGGTGTGGTTTATTTAGGAGAGTAAATGATGATGATTACTTACATGCAGACCAGGTACTGCAAGGCAGGGAAAAAATGATTGACTGAGGGCTAGATAGGGAATGTTTATGGTGTGTATATCTATTGGTACCTATCAGTGTAGGGTACTGTGCTGTCTGTCTGAAAACAATGAAGGTAACGTAGTCAGCTAGCTGCTCCGCTGTATTCGACAGTGTTTCCAGCTTGTGGATGTAACCATGACGACAGGATCAGTGCCCAGGCTGGAGAAAATGCTGTTTTCTGTTCTACAGCATCTTTAGTCCAACCCTGACAACGTGACTTATCTTTCCTTGTAAAGTGTATCAAATGCAGTCAGTTTGTTGCCAGGAGTTCCCATACATACTTTTTATTCTCACAGGCAGTAAAAGAAAATACTTCTTGTTTAGTTTTTTTTTTATTTTATTAAATGTGCACTTTGTTGTTGTTTTGTACAGGAAGCTTCTTGACTTCTTGGAGTAGATGAGTGGTGAGCTCACCTTTCTGTGGCGTGTTTTGGGACTGCGCTGAGCCCTCCTGCTGAACTCCCTCAATCCTTCCCTCATTCTGCACATTCCCACTGCTGTCTGTTCTTTCCTCCAGCTCTCTGCTCACAGCTGGGCCTCTGCAGCTCACCCTGTCACAGAAAGAAAAGTTAAATACGGCTGGGAAACGTGGAAATTAAGGCCAAGTCTTCAGGAAACATTCTTATACGTGTATTCCCCAGGGAACCATGGGACGTGTAGTCCATACCCATAAGTGTAGTCCTCAGGCAGTGGGTAGGGGATGTGAGTCTTGGGCATGAGGAGGAAAGTTCGGAGGAGGTGGATGATGCTGCAGGCGGACATGAAGAAGAAAGAGGAGCGTAAAGAGACCCCTCTCTCATACAGCACCTGACATGTGAGGAGAGAGAGAGGATGCAATGGATAAGATACAGTAAAATGCTTCATTAATGAAATTTTGACCACTGGTGGGCGCAGCAGCTGATGCAGGGATAGTGCTCTGGCTGTACAAACACTTGCAAAACTAACGCTGGAAAATACAGATCTCAACAAGCTCGGACCAGGGGCTGTTTTCAATGCTCGTAACTATGAATGACATCAAAAAATTCACCAAATTTTTTCAAATGCTGGCTCTCCCTGTGTTACACTCATTTGCTATCTGCCTCTCTACTTTCGTTATTATTTCAAGTTTCAGCTAATTTTTTTTTAATTGTCACAAAACCAATCTGTCAGTTTTTCATCAGTTATTGCACATGTCCAGTTTCATAACCGTTTGGGTGATCGAGACATACAGTAGAACCCTTGATATTTTACTGTAACATATAACTTATCGCCATAATTAACATGGTTACTTCTTCTATTCCAAAGTGCAAATACAAATATATATATGAATTTAAATCTAAAAACAGTGTTTGAGGTCAAAGGTCACCTTAATGATGAGGAAGATGGAGGAGGAGGAGTCATAAGGTCCATTGTAGAGCGTGATCACTGTGGAGCGAAAAGGACCAAACAGGTTCCCCACCTGTGCGAGGGGGGGACAAACTGTGACAGAGAGCATAACACGCACAGAGGTCATGTGACCCTCACTGAGGAACAGTAAGCAGAAGGTTGTGGGGTTGATTCCCAGGTGAAGACCTGCCATTCTTCCCTTAAGCATGGTTCTTATCATGCCCTGCTTCAGTAAACACCAAGCTGAAAGAATGAAGGACGTAACAAATATGAACTATGAGTCTCCCGGGGCGCATACATGAGCGCATACATTCTTCTTATGTATATAATAACGTCTGCAAATCAATATGCCGTATTGAACATAAATGCAATATTTATGATTACAAATCTGATGACAAAATCTGTCATAACTGTGTACTGTGGCTTATCCTTCCAGCGTCAGTGCTTTGTCTTCAGAGAGGGATCATCGTTACGCCGTTCTCTTGGTCTCTGCTCAGGGGAAACGTGAGCGTCCGTGCCAGAGAAGGAGAGAGAAACGAGTGTTTGCAGAACTGCATGTCCCGGAGCCGGCGCGACCGCAGACCGTGACTGGCAGTGCTGTGGTTAGCGTGCACACTGAGACGAGCACAGAGCATGGTGACAGGTGGACAGGAAGCAGGAAGAAGCAGAGCCGTCCATCAGGAGTGTCCAGCAGGACACACCCCTGTTCCAGGCACAGGAAGCCGGTGGGACGAGAGGCGTACCTGTATATTTGTCATGAGGAATAAAATTCCTCCCACATCAATGAAGGATATAGCTGGGTACAGCATGGAGGACGTCGCTGTGAGAGAGAGCAGATCGTCAGCAGAGAGAAAAGGCCGCTGCACTGCAATAAGCCCAGGAACAGGAGCACGTTTCACTCTCAGTTTCAATAACCAAACCTCACCTTTCAATCCATGCTGAGAAAATGGGTAAAAATGCTAACAAACACCTTTGAACTGAAAAAGACCAGGACTGCTTACAGAAAGGACAATCTGATTTTGTTTGTACATTGATGTGTGAAAATATATACACGTTGTGGACTGACTGTTTATGACATAGCTGGAACTGAGGTAATTCACTGCTCCAGCTGCAAGCTGCAGATGCCCGGATGGCAAAGTTCTGCATTTCAGAGCCATTAGCTGCACTACAATATGCAGTGAGCCTTCATATCATCTTTGGCATAAATTTATGCACCAGTAAATAGCAGTGTGGTGTAGGCACCAGTAGGTGGCAGTTTGGTGTTGGCTCCAGTAGGTGGCAGTGTGGTGTAGGCTCCAGTAGGTGGCAGTGTGGTGTTGGCTCCAGTAGGTGGCAGTGTGGTGTAGGCACCAGTAGGTGGCAGTGTGGTGTAGGCTCCAGTAGGTGGCAGTGTGGTGTTGGCACCAGTAGGTGGCAGTGTGGTGTTGGCTCCAGTAGGTGGCAGTGTGGTGTTGACTCCAGTAGGTGGCAGTGTGGTGTTGACTCCAGTAGGTGGCAGTGTCGTGTAACTGTTCGCAGGTGGCAGTGGGCTGCACTGATTACTGTAACACACTGCAGTTGTAGCAGAAAGGTTAACTAGGATTGCCCCAGTAAAATACTCAGCTGTTTAAAGATATGATGTGATTTAAGTAAGCTGTGCAAGTCACTCTGGATAAGAGTGTTTGCAAAGCAAATGACAATGAAACAGCAAATGGCCAACAATGAGGAGTTACCTGCACTTGAGGACGCAACCAACAAGGTACCAGTGGTGTAGAGTGTTCTGCAAAACAGCAAAGAGAGAACGCTCAGTTTTACTGTTGGATGGGGGTGCTCTCTCTTCTGACTGTGAGTATCTGCTGTCTCCGCTGTGATGATGACACACTCACATCCCGAGAATCCTGGCAGCCATGGTTCCGTAGCGGTCAAAGACGTATCCCAGCGGAAACGCCATGAAGCTGTTGAGGAAGGAGGCGATGGTGAAGATGAGGGCAAACTGTTCGTCCTGACCGCTGCAGTCTGCCAGCAGGAGAGAGAGAGAAACCCTAAAGCACATACTTTGAGACACGCTCATTCTCCAGGGCTTACCAGATGAAGAGGAAGAGATATATGCTGCTATACAACTACTCACTGAGCAACATGGAGCCTCTTTAGAGAGGTAATTGTCATAATAATAAATAAAATGAATATGTCAGAAATTCATCCTAATTGTATCCCTCTGAAATGTTTGAGTTACAAAATTTTATTTCAGTGAAATATTCAATGTTGAATTTGAAACTAAAATTCTGAAAATAAATCACCCAAAGTTCTTATATCATAATAAAAACAGTAATGATTTTGATCCCTGTATGTCCCAGCTCAATCAAAATCTTAACCCTATTACTATAGCACAGCGCCCCTCAGTGGAGACTAGTGGAAGCACTCTAAACACTACTGCAATGTACTTACACACTTACCTATGTGTACACAGCGCTGTTGGCCCTAGTGTTATAACACACTCTGTGTGCACAGTGCTGTTGGCTCCAGTGATGTAACACACTCTGTGTGCACAGTGCTGTTGGCTCCAGAGTTATAACACACTTACCTGTGTACGTGCTGCTGTTTGCCGCAGTGGAGTTGACGCAGAAGTTGCTGAAGTAGCCGTCCATTTTCAGGACATACACCAGGGAGGCCCAGCCGAAGACGACTCCAGCAAAACACAGGCACTCCATCAGCCCTGACACCAGCGTCAGCCAGTCGCAAAACTTGAAGTAACAGCAACATCCCAGTATCCTCTTAGCTTTCTGTCTGTCGTCCAAAATGAGTTGACATGTCAGACCATCGGGGGAGAAGTTGAGGTTTTCGTCGTCCTGGGCACATGTATCTCTCTGTCTGTGTCTCCCCATGCTGGTCAGCCTCACTGATATCTGTGTGCACCCGTCTCTCTCTCCCTCCATCTCTCTGTCCCTCTCAGCCAGTGCGCTAAGTCTCTCTGTCATTCTCTCTTTCTTTCTGTCCTGGTCACTCCCTTATTCCTCTTTCTTCATCCTGGGAAAGAAAAGCAGATAGGTCACAGTTCTGAAACACAAAATGCCACTTTGGTCAAAAAACTGCAAGGACACTGGAACCAGGAAAGTGAACGCCCAGCTGATTCATTGTATCTCAGAAGATTCCAGCTGCATTTTGTATGTGACTGGTGAAATCCACTTTTATTAAACATCAAAACCATCAAATCCAGAACTTGTCATTGTTTTACACTAACCAGCATTGCACTAACCAGCATTTCCATGTCAAATAAGGGTCACCCACTATTTCCTCATTCCTACTGCTCTGACTCTGAAGTCTTCAATCTTAGGTATTGAACCAGGAAGTAATGCTCCATATGCTATGCAGATTCACCAGTCGTTAAATCATAGGGATGGTTCAGACCCTTTACTGTGCCTAATACATAATTCAATCCACATATTATAAAGATCAGTAAATCACCTGCACAGCCTTTCACCAACAACACAGAATAAACCTTCTGATTCCGAATAAACCTCATCTATAATAAAAATATGAACATATACATAAATATACATGCGTGTTCCCACTCTCATATATGCACAATTTTCTGGAGTCAGCATAAACTATGGCAAGAAGAAAAGACACAACTGTTACAGAGTATGTGACAGAAAACAGCTGCAGCAGAAGCGAATAACGGTAAAAACCTTGTCAGAAGACAGAGGCGTGATAGAAGTGCAGAAAAATGACTAGATCATGCTGAATTAACGCTGTCCCCGACTGCTGGGCACTGAGGAAGGGTTCTCTACCTGCCCACCTTCAGCTCCTCTTCCTCACTGCCTCCCTACTTTCTCCCTGCCTTTATAATCCCCCTCCACACACGGACACACAGACACACACACACACACACACACACACACACACACACACACAAACACACACACACACTCACAAGCACACACACACTCACACACACATGCGCACACACACAAACACACACACACACACACACACACACAAGCACACTCACACACACGCACACATCCACAGACACACACAGACACACACACACACACACACACATACACATACACACACACATACACACACACTCCTTCCCTTGAAAGACTTTATCTATCAGTCAGTGATGGGTACTCAGCATGCAGGCCAGTTACCTGGTATGTTACGAGAATTTTTCAAATATTAAACCTTACAGATGTTCAAATAGCTTCTAACTGCACATATTCCTGTCTTCTCTCTTCTCCACTTCACTCTTGATCTGTTCTGTTGTTCTGGTCTGGTTTTGACACCCAGCCTTTGTCTTGTCAGTATTGCCTTGGTATCTCCAGTCTCAAACGCAAATGTTTAGGAACATTCAGTCCTTCTTGATATCAGGATCCCAGTCACTGAGACCCAGGTCCGAGAGTGTGCCTGCCAAACAGTGACCTCCAAACCATCGCTGAATTACGTCTGGATATCTGCAGGCATTGGTAAAAAGAACACGTCACCCCACCTCTCACACAGCCTTTGGGGATAGATTGTTGTATTGTTGTGTGTCTTTGCCTATGAAACCACACACAAACACACACATGCACACACAGAAACACATAGACACACACACGCACAAGCACACGCACACACAGACACAGACACAGACACACGCACAAGCACACACACACACACACACACAGTGCCAAACACATATACCTACCTTCCTTCAGTAAAGCTCTAAACTCCTGTGTTCTGATCGACACACCACTACGACAGCAGCATCGACCCAGTGCACAGGTGGAACTGCCCCCCCAGTTTCAGGCATTGTTATTGTTAAGTGGGATATTACTGGCACACAGAGTGCTCTCTTTTACATTACATTACATTCACTTATCCAGAGTGACTTCAGCACAATAGAACAAAAGTGCATCCATTCAGCCTGAATGAGCAACAGTGTCACACCAGGCAAACAACACTCCCAGACCAGTGAGTGTGAGCATAACAGCATTCAAGCCCTACCACAAGCTAACTTGTGCTAACCTGGCAAGAAAAGGGAAGCCAAGTATACTGCAGTACATCAGTCAGTCTAGATCAGAGAGCCCAAAACACATTGTGATACTACACATAAAATGAACAGCAAGAAATACCTGGAGCAGGTGTTAGGGGGCAGGGACTGAATTGGAACCGAGATGCAGTCTGAAGAGGTGGGTCTTCAGTCTGTGTCGGAAGATGGCCAGCGATTCTGCTGTCCTGACCTCCATGGGGAGTTCATTCCACCACTGAGGGACCAGAACAGACAGGGATCATGTCTGAGAAGAGCTCACGCTGCAACCTGAGAGGAGAAGGACAATTGACTAGCAAGCATTACACCGAGGCTTTTGACAGTACTGTTGTTCATAAGACTTTTAGAGTGTATGCTGAGGGAGAGGTCTTGAACCAGGAGTACCTGGAGGGGATCACCTGATGCTTGAGCGCTGTCCCACCTGTTCTGCACACCTGTGAATGAATGTGGATGAGTGGAAAGAGCGACACCCAGCGGTCAAAAACACATCATATCAGAGGCAGTCGAGACATGGGTTTGAGATTTGGAGTCACCTTTATTGTTTTTTAAACCAACTCATCATAACTGAAGACATTGCTGAAAACCATTTATGACAGAATGGCTGAAAATCTTAAGAAGCTTGTTAAAATCACGAAGACGCTCTGGGTCATATAGTTGTCCTTTTTTCTGTTCAATAAATACATTTTAATGATACAACATTATCAGTGTAGATAACAAAGCAAGGTTACACACTACGTAGCTTGTAACAGCACACGCAAATAAATTCTCTCATCACCCCAGAAACACTTTTTTGCCTCATATGTTTTTCTGAAAGAAACTCGGCAATGGATAGCTGTGTACAGGAAAATGAGATACCACATGGCTGTCCCCAGCAGTGGGCTGGTGTTTCTCATATCACCAGACAGAAGTTCATGGCATTCAGAAAATCTCAGGACACTTACAGGCCTGGCTGACACCAGTGATTATCACAGGGGCGGGAGCACTGAATGTGCAGTCAGGTTTAATGAAATTGGTAGACTTCAGTCCGCAATATACGTGTTGTAACATTTCACACTTTATTTTTTGTTTATGCCAGGTATTACATGCTCTCGCTTGGAGTAAATTCCATAGGGGAAATTTTTACTCAACATCCACCATCCCAGCTGGAGGTTTACTGAAACAGTCTGGATTCAGTCTTACAGTGGAAACCTCAGTCCTTGACCTCATATCTGCTACTCTGTGTCAGACACAACTGCTGTCTAGCAGTTCCACCAAACCACCTTTTGCACACATTTGAAAACATGGATAAGCCTGGATATTGGCATTTCTGTAATTTTCTGTGTCTACAGTAATTTCAAAATGGGAATGATAGCGTGTCAAAGTGAAGCTACATTTTTATATATGTGCATGTAATCAACATGTAATGAGTTTGGGGAAGTGGGACCTCTCCTGAGGAGTAGAGTATGTCAGTGTTACTGACTGCACAAACACCCATCCAATAAAACAGCAGCAACATCTACAGAATCAGAGCAGTAGTTACCATTCAGATGCACTTAGTTTAATGCCAGGAGTTCATCCTCTGTAGTCACTCCCGCTAATACAATTCATATGACCTGGATGGTTTTGCTGTCTGGCAGGATTACTTAAGGTTACTCTCATTTCCTTCCAAACCCAAACACCTTCAGGACCGTGGACAGCAGCAGCCCCACCTACAGGTACACTCACCTGCAGCTCACTGATAATCAGCCCAGGTGTGGCTGGTTGCCTTCATCAGGCTGTTATAAAGACACAGGCTGCTGGTGTCTGAGGGAGAGACCTGGATGGACACAGCCAGTCTGTGCAGGCTTTCTGTGACACTCCTGAAGTTTGCCTCCTCTGATTACATCACTTCCTGTTGTAGAGGTCAAAGTGCTCTCAGCCTTCTTAGACACTGTGCTTGACTCACACCATTCACACCCCACAGGCTGGTTATATTTACATTTACATTTAGTCATTTGGCAGATACTTTTATTCAAAGTGACTTACAAGTGAGGCAGAGTACAACGCAAATGAGAAACCATAAGGAGTCGACCATGTTAGAAGCAATGCATGACCAGGTTTCAATGGTTTTCCAGACAAGGTACAAGCTAGCTGGTAGAGAGTGTATAGATGAGTGCATTAAACCATTAGATTACATGTGTTTAAACAGGGAAACAGTTTTGAGAAATGAGCAGCTCCTTTAGGGGTAGTGTTTCAAGTGCTCAGGTGAGAGCGGAAGAGCTGTGTCTTCAGATATTTCTTGAAGAAAGACAGTGACTCGGCAGAGAAAGTTCTGGATAGTGATTTTGTGCCACGATGCTACGGGACCGTTCAGTAGCAGAGCGTAGCAGTCAGGAGGGAACATAGGCTTCCCTCCCAGCGAGTGCTTATATGCATGAGTGCAGAGGGCATTTGCTGGTTAACTTGTCTTGTGAAACATGTTTTCTGAATAACTGTATTATTTTAAATAAAAATGAATTTCAAATTTTCATGCTCCAATACTTCAAAAGCAAAATGGTGCATTGCCCTTCTCCCCTCTAGCTAATTCTTCAATGCACATTTACATCAAATAGATGTTTAAAGTTACGCGCAACAGCAGAAGTGATTCTTTGCAAATGATACCTTTTCTCATTTAGTGTAGGTTTGACATGATACTTGATGTGTAGGAACTTTAGGCACTCTCTGTCGAAAGTGGTGCTACAGGAAACAACCTGAATCACTGTCAATGAATGTCAGTGAAGTCACAGAGGAGGTGAATGGCTAAAAATCTCATACAATTAGTTAAAAACTCAGACTTTTGCAGTGTTTTAGCATGCAAGGTCTCACACTAAATAATTCACACAAAAATAATTCACACTAAAATATGTGTGAATTATCTATTTTGTAAGTAGTAGTCATGGTGAAGTCATTTTGAATTCAGCTACTGAATTAAATTCAGTTAATTCATTGCAAAATAAAATAATAAATAAAGAAAATAATGGGCAGTTTTAAATGTATTAATTGAATTGGATTAATGCATACTGATGGAATTAGTATCAGCTTAACCAGCACTCTTCACAATGTGTTTGTACACTGGCATCTGCATTCACAAATAGTATTACTACTGTCACTGGCTGTATTCTCATTAACTCCCTACTAGAGACAGCGTTCATTTTGTCTCTCATAGAACTCAGACTGTGCTCCTTTGTATTATTAGTATTATATTAGTAATATTTTAATCAGTGTGCAAAATACCCGGTGGCAATGGGGGGCCCCCTACCCATACCTGCCATAAATAATTGTATGTAGTGGGTGGATTGTGTTTCATAGACGATCTGGCAACTTGGGTAACGTCAGGCAAACACAAAACTTATGGATCCATGTATGACGATTATTCATAATAAGATGCAGATGACTAAACACCCTCAGCTCTACACTGCCTTTGCAAATGCAAGTCTAAAGACTTTCCCATACCTTACTTTTACCCATGTGAAATTAATGGCAATGGCAACACTGTCCTATGTAACCAAGATATGAGAGATAAATAGAAATACATGTAATATTTTATATTATATCTGCATCTATCTATATCAATATCACATATATGGTAAATGGCATAGAGCATTTATGAACAGGCATTGCATTTAGGGTGATCGATGTGATAATAATGACACATTGCCTAACAGTCTGAAACACAGTCGTTGCCCCTTCTTGTAAAGGATTCTCTGTCGCCATGAAGGAGAATTATTTAAAATGTTTTAATAGGTTTATTTTTCTGATCACATCAGATGCAAAAAGAAAATGTGTTACAGTACTACTGGTACTTCCCACGTCTCTGACTGCGGTCTACAAGCTAGGCTAGCTAGGAGATGGGTCGTTTGCAGCTTTGGCTGCGTGGACTGCGGGCGCCCGATCGGCCAGTGGGGGTCGCTGTTGCGGGTGGGGCCGGGGCCCGTGCCGGCGTGCCTGCCCTTGTCCTCGGTGGGGCGGGGCCGGTGTGTTCCGTCTGTGGGCTCCCCGTCGTTATCGGTTGGTGATGCGTTTGGGTTCGAACCCAGGCCGTATCGTTCAGTTTACACTCAGAGCGCGTTTTTGCCGATTGAGCCACCGGGGAGTGGCCCACCCACCTCCCTACCTGAGATACTTTTAGCTGTGTCGTCGCTGGTTTTGGCCCTCCCTGTTCCTGTTCGTTGCTCCTCGTTGGCTGTTTAAACACACTGCTTTGTGTACACAGCGTATCACTGCTCACAGTCTCAGGGCTGCTGGATTGTACCACTCTTACATAAGCTGTCAAATCGTCAAACCGTCAGAACGTTGTTTTCTGTTTTATATTGCTGAGTTGGCTCAATGAAGGAACCATTCAGTGCACTTTTCATGTCCTTCCTTCTCATGACTTTCAACACCTTTCTATTTCCTGGAGTTTAAACATGGTTTTTTAGTGTATCTCCACTGCATGTAATGACTTTACAGAAAGGCAGATGACTGGTAAAGATCTCGGGACACATCAATATTGATCCAGAGTGACAGGGTCTGGTGTTAATATTGTAATGTTAAGTTTTAGCAAGAGTCATTCTATGGCCTGTCACAGTAAATGTTAGGGTATTGATCTGGGGGATTATCCGCTACGTCTCTGAGCTGCTCATGTTCAGGGTCCCATTAACAGGTCATCACGAGGAACCTTGGGTGCGTCATGTAGGGACAATGCCTACGATTAGAGGGGGGTACCACTTACGTGTAAGGAATATCCTTACATGAGGTACCAGTTATGCTGGTGATAATTAAATTAAACACATGGAGGCACCATACAGAATATGGTGTCTACCATAGTGGTTAAAATAAAATAGTCTCAATTTTGTTTTGTATATAATATACTACACTATTAACTTGGAACGTCAATATAAATTTGTAATTAAATTAATAATCATAATTGTAATTACCACATCAATAGTTAATCTTAATCAAATCACAATATTATCTATTTAGCTTACTAAACAAATAACACTGATGATTCAACTAAGAGGTGAAGGCATTTAGAATTCTGATCAGCAGAGGTTGGCGATGTTCATTCCACGTGTAACATTACAACAGACAACCTTGCTCGCTGCACGGTGAATAGTGTGTGAAATCAACGAAACAGTTAGTTACATTCCTCGTAATGATCTGAAACACACGGATGTACAAACATTCATAATTGTAGCTAACAGTCAGTTGTTTAGCTATGCATGTCCTATGCCCAGAGTTAACAGCCTACTGTAGCTCATGAAATGAGGTCCTAATCTTTTGGTTCCGTGGGTGGTTTCGCAGGCGGTTCTGTCGTCAGGGAGCCAGGGCTGGTCTGGTTCGGTCTCGATCGGTTCAGGAGCTGATGAGGGTTTTTTTCTGTCTGGGAAACACGTTGAGGTGGATCCGGTCGCACCTTTGTCTCTGGCAGGTAACAAGTTCGCGCTGCTTTGATTGCTGGCGCTGAAACTCGATTTGCTTTACTGATCTCCGCTAGCAATTCGTCGCTAGCTTGGTGAATCAAAGCGAGTGTCCGTAAAAGTTGAACAAATAAAATGAACGACTCTATCTGTGGACAGCACTGTACTTACAGTCATAAATGCATTATGAACTGATCTGAGAGCGCGCTACCCACGGTTAACATCACCATGGTAATTAGTAAGAGGTCAGCATGATGCTTCCCATCTTAAACATTTTTTAAAGATTTTCCCAAAGACCCCCGAAAATTTTTCTGTTGAGGCTTTCAGGGGGTCTCAAGTGTCAATCAAGGGGTCTCGGACCCCCCGAGACCCCCCGTATTTCGCACCCTGATTTTAATGCATTTATGTTTGTGCAGCAACCACACACATTCTGTTCCTGGAACATTTCTTATCAGCCAATATGCACCTAGACCCGTGTTGCTGTTGTGTGTGTTAGCTGTTACCTACATTTTGTGAAAGTGGATTCTGTCATAAAATAAACTCATTATCAGTGGATTATCAAGAATGTTCCTGCACCAAAATCAAAATGAGACTCAACACAAATATGAGCGTGATCACTGAAATATACATTACATCAATCATAAGACATTGCACAAATATGACATCACATTCAAAACCTTAAATCTGAATTTAATTTCTGTTCTTGACCTGAGTAGCAAATATTTACAGAATATTTTTCGAGAATTTATTTTCTTTTAAAAAATAAAAATAATAAAATACATAGCTATATATAGAGAGACAGAGAAAGAGGGAGTGAGAGAGAGAAAGAGTTATATAAATATAACTACATCTTGTTTAAAAAACTCTTAAAAACTCTTCAAAATCACTTTCATAAGTTTGCAAACCTTACTAGTCAGTAAGTATCCTGACTGACTTCACTGAATAACCTGCTGTACAGGGATAATATAACTCATGAGGCATTAACTCGCGCAGGGTTAAAATGAACGAAGATTCTTTAAAAAGATCCACAGATGTTTCCCATGATCCCTGGTGGTTTGGTTTTGCGTTTAGAAGGTTTTTCGACCACGGTGGCGTGCGGCCAGTCTTCAGCAGTGGAGGTAGATGTAGAGAGGGTGGATGAAGGCCAACAGACTCAGCAGAGTCAGAACGATATCCACCTGGAGGGAGAAGCACACGGACACAGAGAAGCTTGGGGGATGCACAACAGAGTCACTTTCTTTAATGTCATCTGTAAAGTTGAATAAGAGTATTATGACTAGCTGCCACATGAAAACCTGACTGGTCATGTCCTGCTTGCAATGCCTAAAATGGATTTTAGATTTTAGAACTGAACCAAAGGGGTAAAATTCATCTAGAAATATTAATTCTGCTTGTGAGAACACTTAAGGTAATACAGTAACTGTGGTTGTCATTCTTCTGTGTAGTGGAGCGATTCTGGAATACATTTTTGATGCAACATTGCATTGGGGTTTTTGCAAGAGAAGAGCACTTACCACTGGCTTGTAATTCAGCATTTAGAGTGTTCTTAATGAGCTGTCATTATCACTGAATAATGCATTCAGTGAGGGGACATGAGATTTATTGCTGTGTTTAGGAAGTGACATTAAATCTGAAAAATCCAGCCAATTCCTATTACCAGCTCAGCACGATTCTTGGTCCAAGCTTTCATGCTCTGCAGACTAGACTGCTGCAGCTCTCTTCCTGAGTGCCATCAGACCGCTCCAGCTGATTCTAAATGCAGATGCCTTACTGGTCTACAAACACCCAAAATGCTGTGTCACACCTCGACTCATCTCTCTTCATTGGCCACCTGTTATTGCTCTGAAAAAATTCTCCAAAACCTCTGGATCTAGCTTACCCAGCAGCAAAAAAAGGCCCTCTGTGCTATAATCTGTCATCACCCCCCTACCCTCCCAGTAATCCGCTCTCTTCCCCTGTCTCTGGGAGCCTAGAAGTCCCCTCCTGGGAATGTCACTCATCTCTGCGTCTCTTCTCTCCTCTCCTCACCGAGTGGTGCAACCAGCTGCCAGAGTCTTAAACATGTTGTGGTGGCTGGAAATGAGTGGAAATACTTTAAGGTGCCCTGTGACAGCACCCACCCTCCTTGTGGTGAAGTTTGGTTTGAGTGCTTGCACTTTTCACTTTTGCACTTTTCACTTTTGCACTTGTCAGACAGCAGGCAGGCTGGCCACGTGGGGCTTAACTCACGTAGAGGGGGTTTCCCTGCAGGACGTCATTGACCAGGAACAGCATGGGGAACTGCAACAGCGTGGCCACGGCTGCCAACAGGTAAGTCAGGGCGCACAGCTTCCCATAATGGCAGGAGGGAAACCTGTGGAGAGAGAGTGAGAGAAACAGAGGTGAGAGAGAGGGAGACAGAGGAGGGGAAACAGGGAGAGACAGAGACAGAGAGAGATGCATGCCTCCCACTCAGCGTAAATACTTATCCTCCACCAGCACTTACGTGATGCTGATGAAGGCGTAGTTGCCTCCGTACAGGAAAGAGCGATTGAGGACCTGCAGGACGAAGGTGAGGTATTGTAGAGGCAGGACTGGAATGGCCGCACAGATGGAGAAGAGGAGGCTCAGGAGAGCAGTGAGGAAGAGGGAGAGAGCAGAGGAACGCAAGTCTGCCTCCTTCTCTGTCTCTCCAAGGACAGAGAGAGAGACACTCCATACATTAGTTCATGCTTAATTACTGCACATATTAGCATCTTTACTGATTATTGATATTATATCTCAATGCTGTTTGATAGTAATACCTGTACTTACCTGTAGCCAGCGGCTTCCCTTTATTACGGTCCATAATGAGTCCATTCCAGGGGGCGCAGAAAACTCCACACAGCTGGGTGAAGGCAAAGGCATTGGTGCAGCTACTCACTGAAAGAGAGAGGGGGTTACAGTACCATAAAGATACAGACACTGACTGGACGCTACAGTACATTAAACACTGCACTGAGAGAGAGGGTTAATACAGTACAGTATAGATACAGTGACTGACTGGACACTACAGTACATTAGCACTGCACTGAGATAGAGTGTTAGTACAGTAAAATATAGATACAGTGAGTGGTAGATACAGTATATTACAGTAACTCAGCACTGACAGAGAGGATCTGAAAGGGGGTGTTGTTATTACCTAGGGTGGGGTCTCCCTCAGTCAGGCGGTTGAGCATGGGGTTCAGGGTGCCGATAAAGAAGTAATGTCTCAGCTGCATCACAGAGAGCCACAGCAGGTGCCACAGGAAGAACCGGGACAGGACGCAGCTCCTAAAACTGGTTTCTGACGGAAATAATTAGAATTTTTCAATACTTCTTTAAGCACTGGAAGTGTGAAATGTTGTTTCATCTTTTTAAGAAACTCTTGTAATAAAAGCTACTTTATGCACTTTAATAGACCCTCTCTGTTGTACATGTTGTTTATAACTAGCTCTCACGCTTTGGGGACAAAGCAGGGAGCTGCCAGCACCTATCCTTTTCTCTAATGGCTTCCTGAAAGTCCTGTAATGTGCTAGCAAGATTTGTGCATAGATGCTGTTAAGCCATTTCATAAACAACATTTTTTCTCACTTGACCTCATAATGGTGGCTAGGCACATGGTTGAGGGGGGTCTCAACTGACACAAGCAATTTTCACTCATCCCCAATTGTTCCCTTTGACCAAATGTACCTGTAAGTACACTTCACTTTGCTTGGATTTAATCACAGACCTCAGCTCCTAAAAACTCCCCATTTTTAATCAAACTTACCACAGATGGTATTGAACATCACTGTATGGAAGAGTGTTTCTCACACAAGACAGTGCTTACATCAAGCAGGGTTATTTCAGTGCATTTTAAGTAAACATGAATAGGTGGTGCAACAAATGACTTTAGTGTTGGCTTAAATTAATCTGAATCACCTTCAGATCTATCTGGTTATCAAGTGGGTGTTGCTCAGGGATCAAAAATAAAACATTTTGTTGTTTAGTTTACTAAGGGGAAAGATGAGTCTAGAGGAGGAAATATTTTTTCTAAAATCAGTATTGTTAAAACTTTCAGCATTACCTGCTGTTAAGTAATTTTGTCCAGAACACTGATTCAGATTTGTGATTTTAAAATGTGATTAAAGTGATTTACCTGAGCAATATCATATAATATCCTTCTCTGAAGAATTGCAGAAATTAAACATAAATATATCTCTCAATGAAGCAAAGCACTTAGTAACGTCTGTAGCATCAACAGTGCTCGCATTATGACTCAGACATGATTTCCAGATGTTACCGTTTCTGCTGTTTCCATGGTTTTGTGTGGAGTCAGGCTTAAATTCTGAGCTGCTATTGTTTTGTCATGAGCCAAGCTGCTGGAATGATAACAGTAAATGTCTATAACAACACACTTCCTCTCTGTCAGTTCTCATTCGGAAATGATAAACAGTTTGTCATAATATTGAGACATATGTTATTCAGATCAAGAACATATTGTAAAAACTGATATTATACACGCAAAGCAGAGGTATATTGAAAAATATAAAAATGGCAATAATACACATATTTTAAATATATTGAATGGGGTAAAGATTCTCTAATTTATATTCTCCATTGGGGAACTGTCAGGGTCTTCTAGGAATTCAGAGTAGGCCTAAACGTGTAAAAATGTTATAAGAATTAGTACTTTTCTTCCTTTAATCTATTATCACGTCTTTATTTAAATTCTATTTCATCATTGCAATATTCCATTTGTGTCTCTCCTGATTGTTGAAAAGGGAAGCTAACGCTGAAGAGAAAAATTATCCAATCATAATTTTTCTATGTTAGACTATGGTGCGAAAAATCTAGCTCAGCCATTGGTTGCGATTTCAGAATTTCACGTGAATCACAGTAGATTTTTTTGAGTGAAAGGTACATTAGCCAATCATATTTGCGATGGATGGGACTGTTTAAAGTATGATAGTTGTCTGTAATCCCTAGCGAGCCGAGCGGTGTTGCCGTCCGGCAAATAGCGCTTTCACGGTTAAATGCCATCTGGCTGGCTAGCTGGCTATTGAGCTTTATTGTATTGCTTATTGTCTGTGATTAGCCAGCAGCTTTAGGTTAGCTGAAACTAAAATGAATGTAAATCCTCCGATTTTGCTGTTTTGGTAGCAGGAGAGAGGTATACAGCTAGGCAGCTGCCAACATAAACAGCATGCAGTGAGATTCTGTCTTTAATCATATATGCTAGCTAGGTATTAAAAGCGACCCCATAACTTGCACCCACTCTTTGTCGACAGCAAAAATTCCGTTAAGAAACACAATGAATGATGTCAGAGAATAAATGTTGACGGGAAACTTTTCCCTCACTCCATGTCTAGTTTTGACATTTCCGGTGCCCGTTGCCTCCGTTAAGCGGACCCGACGGGTAAAGACGAACAGCGGGGAAACAGCTGGACAAACCTAGATGTGGAAATTGGCATCAATTGCAAGGGAGCTTCTCATCCAGCAGCATAATAAAAGCAAACTGCACTACGAGGTGATTGTTCGTTTCACTAAGAAGGGTGTAGTATGTTTACAAGTGATGCTTGGGTGAGTGTTGGTGCTGTATTATCAACCCATGAATTAACACACTGATCGCATGGGGGGATATTCTCAACATATTATTTTTTTGTGTGGGCAGTGTACTTATGTGACGTCATGTGACGTTCACGAAGAGTTGCTCCCTTAAACTGGGACGCAACCATGAGCCCATTTCAGGGGTGTGACTTCACCATCTTAGGGTCAGTCAGGGTGAAATGTTGAGTGTTGAATGGGTAAAGCACAGTTTTTACCATAAGTTTTCTTAAATTCTGATTTATGTAGAAAGTAGTTAATATGTGGAAAAAAGTTCAGAATGTTTACAGCCCAGGAGAGAGCATGAAATCATTTGACAAAGTTCCGCATGAGAGGCTCATATTGAAAATGAAATCTGCAGGAATTACGGGAGCTATCACTGAGTGGGTTCAGAGTTGGTTGTCTAGTAGAAAGCAGACTGTAACTGTGGGAGGAATTGTATCAGAAAAGGGTCCTGTACGAAGTGGAATCTCGCAGGGAGCGGTGTTGGGACCTTTGCTATTTCTTATATACATAAATGATGTTGATGCAGAGGTTAGTAGTAAAATAGTAAAATTTGCAGATGATACAAAACTAGGGGGTCTAGCCAACAGTATAGAATCAATTAAGGTAATAAAGGAAGATCTAAACATCATCCAAAAGTGGGCAGATACCTGGCAGATGACATTCAATTTAGATAAATGTAAAGTCTTGCATGTGGGAAATAAGAACCGTAGACAATACTACTTCATGGGTGGAAAAAACTAGAATGTGCTCAATTTGAAAAAGACTTGGTAGTAATAGTTGACCCAAGCTTAACAGGATCTAGACAGTGTGCTGTAGCAGTAAAAAAGGCCAACAGGATGCTGGGATATATAGCCAAAAGTATTGAGTATAAATCTAAGGAGGTTATATTGAAATTACACAATGCCTTAGTCAGACCTCACTTGGAATACTGTGTGCAGTTTTGGGCACCGCACTATAGAAAAGATATTGAAGCTCTTGAAAAAGTTCAAAGAAGGGCAAGTAAATTAGTTGCTGGCATGAAATATAAAAGCTACAAGGAAAGACTCAAGTTACTTAACCTATTTAGACTTAGCGAGAGGAGGCTTAGGGGTGATTTAATTGAGGTTTTTAAATTTATAAAAGGATTTAATAAGGTTAACTATAATAGATTTTTTAGGGTGAGTTCAGTCTGTAGAACAAGAGGACATAAATAGAAACTTGTTAAGAGTAAGTTCCGCACTGATATAAGGAAATATTATTTTACACAAAGAGTTATCAATACATGGAATAGGTTGCCAGGTCATGTAGTTGAGGCAGAGACCCTTGCTGTGTTCAAGTCTAGACTTGATGCAGTTTTGGATACTCTTTAATTAAGAAATGGTGCGCTTAGTTGGGCTGAATGGCCTGTTCTCGTCATAATATGTTCTTATGTTCTTATCTGATTTTGTGGAATGAATTTTCACCTGATGAGTTTTCCATCCCATCTGTCATTCAGCAAATCCATCCAAGCCAATTCATGATTTGTTCATGGTATGCATTTTTTAAGTGTCAGCTACACCCCCTCTCTCTTTTCTAAAAATAAGGGCTCAATGTTTAAAATCAAGTCTGAACCTTACATCTAATTCACATTTGCATCTTTTTGTGTAATAACAGTTCATGAGGACTGAGCTGCTGTTGATGTTGAAGACGGAACAGTTTGATTGTATGTAGTAAACTGCTCTTCTTCAACAGAGAAGAGTAAGAAATTCAATCATCAGAGAAAGCAAAAGTACACACCATTTACGGCTGGGTCTGGAGATCGCTGTGTGTCCTCCGACCGAGAGGGGGCGCTCTCCACCCGCTCCTCACGTAACACATTCCCATTGGTGCCTGTCCTCACCGCCCCCTGCTGCTCTGGTCTCTTTGATTGGCCACAGCTGCTCAATCTGTCAGAAAGTAGCCAATGGTGTTTGAGACTGATGTTGGACTGCCTCTGTTCCAGCAACAGTGATATACAGAGGATACTGACAGACAAGGAGATGTACCCTGCAGACTGCAGACTAAAACTGCAGTTAGAGCCTGTCTGTATCAAGATGGACCGTAACGTATAGATGAGTTACACGTTTGACTTAGTTTCTGTTGCAGAAACAGAGATGCACATAGGAGGATAAAAGACATGGAGACTAGTGCTGCATCTCAGGTCTCCCTCTGTGCTTCTCACTGAAGGTCACCTCAACATCAACACGTCCTGACTGCATGAGCCACAAAGTTGGCAAAAAGCCTCTAAGGGAAGAGGGAAAGGTGGGAGAGTTTAAACGCCCACGTGTGTGAAACAAAATAAGAGCAGTGAGTGCATGTATCTAATATCATGTTAAACCCTTTCTGCAGGGGTGTAAAATAAGGATAGAGAAAATGATGGGTCTAGTGAAAATGGGCACTGCAGCCTGAGCAGCATTGTGGGAAATGTAGTCCATACCCATAAGTGTAGTCCTCAGGCAGTGGGTAGGGGATGTGAGTCTTGGGCATGAGGAGGAAAGTTCGGAGGAGGTGGATGATGCTGCAGACGGACATGAAGAGGAAGGAGGAGTGCAGAGAGACCCCTCTCGAATACAGCACCTGGAATGAGAAAGAGCTCTCGAATTTAAAATGTTCTAAACAGATGTGTGCATATTTAAATTTTTAAAAGTTTTGGTTAAAAGTACAATAAAGCATGTATATCACATAATGTTCGATTGTATAACTGTGTATCTGTGAAGTGTGTATGTGAAAAAGCAGTTTGGTCTGAAAGACAAAACACTTCATTTTGGTCACATGGACTTGTGAGTAATAAAATCATTTTCATGGAATCATCTCTGCATTGTTGAGCAGTTGGCCACTGATCAGTGATTTGAGCTCTCCCCTGCCTATAATACACATGGTCTGCAGAAATTTTCACTGTACATCCATTGAAACTGATTTCATAACTTGCAGCTAAAACCTATTTTTGGGTTAGAATACTTCCCAATTTGCCCTTCTTTGCTGTTGTTTCAAATTCTACCTGTGTTGGAATGTTGTAGTTCTGCCATGTACTACACATAAGATGAATTCACTTAAAGTTATCTTTAATTATCCATCTATATCATCTATATTATCTAATTATCTAACACGCACACACACACACGTATATGGTAGAATGACAATGATAGAAAGTCACAGGATAGAGAGTCACAGTCACACAAAGATTTTCAGTTTATGTGAGCGGAGCTCTTACCTTGATGATGAGGAAGACGATAGCACTGGAGTTATACGCTCCATTGTAGAGATTGATGATGGTGGAGCGACGAGAGGCGAACAGGTTCCCCGCCTGGGTTAGCAGGTTGGCAGAGTTAGCAGAGTAAGCAGGGGGCAGAAGCAGATACAGACACTCAGTTGCTGTTATGAATGGAATATTAAACCTTCTTAAAAATAGAAAATGCATAAACTCTGTCTAAATTTACATATTTACATTTCAATAATGTTCTCTATTGGCAGGCTGAGGAGACTTGAGGTTTGACCTTTCTAAAGGTGCAAACACATACACCTGCGGTTCAGCAGCGGAGCAAACAGCCCGCCAGAGACGGGGCTGGGTACGGCTACAGAGGTAGCTCATCCCGCCACTCACAGGCACCTTGTGAATGTCAGTAAGTTGCAAGCTGCTCTTTTGGGGTTAGCAGAGTAGCGACTCTCTTCCAGTGAGCACCCACTCCATTGTAGTGTGTTGCATAAACTGCAGTATGAAACATAGCCATTGGCTGCCTGTGAGTGTGTTTCAGAATTGTGTTCATCGCTCTTCAGTGTGAATTACTGGCAACTAGCTACAAAATAGGTTGCTATGGCTACCTATTGATTCCCCCAGAAGAGCTCAAGTAGCCACATCTTACAGCATAACGATCACTAACAACCGACTAACAACCGAGATTTGTAGCTAGCTGGTTAGCACTTAATCAACAATTAAGTCAGTAACTAGCTTGACTGCACTTCCTGATATCAGCAATGATTTTCCAGCTGTAGAAACTCCATTAGCTGGCTGCACCTGGAGTTTCTACAGCCACCTAGGCTGCATGTTTGTCAGTAAGTGTAGTCTTCCCTTCCCTGACTTGGTGCCACTGTAATCTAGACCTGTGGACCTACCTGCATGTTAGTGATAAAGAGTGACACGCCACCCACACCAATGCATGACATAGCAGGATAGACTAAGATGGAGAGATCTGTGTGTGACAGATGAACAGATGAACTTCACCCCATATGCTCATAAAAACTCACAAAGCTGATGCACATTCTTTTATAAACTCAAATATTGTGACATATAGTAACACAGAATAATTATGAAGCATTATGGAAGAGGGACCATCCCACCAGCAATATCTGTGTAATACTCCTCATCACCACACAGAGTAGGGGTGGCGCTGTATCCTCATGCCATTAACAGAACAGCCAACCCCCCACACCCCCATTTACCTGCTCTTGAAAAGGCCATCAGCAAGGTACCAGTGGTATAAAGAGATCTGAAAAAACAAGGCACAAATGGACTGGTTTTTAATCATTGTTATCACAGATGGGGATTTCAACAAAAGTTTAAATTCCCATCTCTCTGCACTGTAGAGCACTGTAGGGTCCAGTCACTCATTGAATCTGTAATATACTGCCGTGTATACTGACCTCTATGTGGGCACCACCAATGAATGCATTACATTTCATTATTACATTACTGTACACATTATTGGCATTTAGTAGACACTTTTATCCAGACCAACTGACATAGGTTACAATTTTTTTTTTCATGTTCCCCATTTATACAGCTGGATATTATTTACTTAGGCAACTCTGGGTTAAGTACCTTGCCCAAGCGTACAACAGCAATGCCCCATCAAGGAATTGAACCAGCAACCTTTCAGTTATGGGTCTTGCTGCTTACCACTATGCTACACTGCCGGGTGGGTTGCGTGTTTCCAAAGTACATTTAAACCAGTCAGCTCATACTTGTCATGGTCTGAAACTAGACTGATCCCTTCTGATGCCTTGATCTCTCCACTCTGTATTCCCACCTGCACCCCACACTCGCCTGGTTTCACAGATTCATAATGCATAAATGCAGCTCCATAGACTTTTTCCCCTCTAACCATTACCGAGCTGTAACCTCTTTAGCTTCATTTGCAAAATGAAATGAAAATAAGACTGATAGTGATAGAAATTTCTGGTGACAGATGTTGGGAGTAGCCACTGCAATGTGTAATGTTGAGAAATGTAACAAAAGCTAAACACTCAAGGCTGATGAAACCTCAAAACACAAACAGCATAGCAGAATTTCTTCAAGACTCTTCAGTAAACATTCTGTCGACACACGAAGAACTGGTTTGAGATTAGGCACCAGCACCGAACCGGCCCTCGAATTGCCTTGGTGGAAAAGGGGACAGAGTGGCATTAGCAAAGACAGAGCCCAGGACTGACAAATTGGTGGCAAATTTTAACCAGACCCACTGCTCTCATTAAGCAAAAACACTTTTACTTTATTTTTCATCTTTTTTTTCTAATAATAATTTTATTTACACATATTATTTCCCAAATGTGATACACTTGTGTTCGTATTGGGGGAGTGGGCTGACCAGAAAAAAAATCACTAATTAATACAAACCCTTTCATTTGCCTCGCTCATACCTTTCATTACTCACCATCCCCCAAACCACCGGTGTGGTCCTTCACACAGACATTCAACCGAAAGAAAGACATTCCTTCAGCCCTTCAGTGCACTTTTGCAGTGTTAACGTACTGTTTGTCATATCCACTTAGGAACTGTTTCTATGCTGTACTCTGTCTACATGTTCTGCAGTCTGTCAGCGGGATGTGGAAGAACTCACGTTGCCAGGATCCTTGCTGCCATGGTGCCAAAGCGGTCGAATATGAATCCGCTGGGAAGGGTGAGGAAGTTGGCTGCAAGGCAACCGATGGTGAAGACCAGGGAGAACTGCTCATCCTGTCCACTGCAGTCTGAAAGCAGGAGAAAGGAAGGCCTCATAGAAACCACACATAAAGCAGGAAGCACTAGAATAAGAGGCCTGAACTCTGTACAGGACAGAAAGAGACTCGCTGCCCTGAATATGGTGTAACAGACACACCCATGTACACAGTGCTGTTGGCCCCAGTGGTATAACACACTCTGCGTACACAGCACTGTTGGCTCCAAAGTTATAACACACTTACCTGTGTACGTGCTGCTGTTTGCCGCAGTGGAGTTGACGCAGAAGTTGCCGAAGTAGCCGTCCATTTTCAGGACATACACCAGGGGGGCATTGAATGCTTTCAAAAACAGGCACTCCACGAACCCTGACACCAGCGTCAGCCAGCGAAGCAGCAGGTGTACACCCTGGCATCCCAGCATCCCTTCTGCTGTCTGCTGGTCTCTCAGTGTGTGAGTGTCAGCCTCTCATGTGTTTGTGCTTTCTTTGTGTCTTTCTGTCTCTGTGTGCTGTTCTGTAGGGCTATATTAATATAAATATTACAATAATATTTTTATTTTTTGATGGACTCCTTTGTTAAAATGTGCTCCACTTGTTTATGCAGCTTTGTTATGTGCGCGGATCTAACTTGCTTTATAAATCACTCTGGATTAGGGCAGTTGCTCTTAATGTTCTTTAGTAGCAGCCAATGGGGAGGGGGCACTGTCCCTTATTAGTCCTGCTTGTTTGTGTTTTTCATCTCTTACTCACAGAAAAAAACTATGTGTATGTTTGAAAGAGAGAGAGGGAGAAAGAGAGAGAGAGAGAGAGAGAGAGAGAGAGAGAGAGAGAGAGAGAGAGAGAGAGAGAGAGAGAGAGAGAGGGAGAGAGAGAGAGAGAGAGAGAGAGAGAGAGAGAGAGAGAGAGAGAGAGAGAGAGAGAGAGAGAGAGAGAGAGAGAGAGAGAGAGAGAGAGAGAGAGAGGGAGAGAGAGAGAGAGATTAAACATAATGACGGTGAAGGATTCACTTCACTCATACAACAGTGATTCGTGGAAATCAGCCAGCTGTACTGTGAGTAACTGAAACTGATCTCCATTGATCTTGCAGCACATAGTGACAACTAATGCAGGGTGCTAAAGTAACCCAAAGAGTGTTCAGTCATAAAAATGGATCAATTTCTTACTCTTGATAGGTGTGTAGTGACGCATGTAGAGTATTCACTGAGCCCAGAATAGAACTTTTGACATGACAAGTAATAAGGTGAGGAAACATATAATTGTATTTATGTTTGGGTTCAAACATGAATGGAATATTCTGGCAGGAACTGAGGGGTGACCTATACGGTTTTCAATCAAGAATACGTTGCGTTTATGCTTATTCCTCCGAGCGCTTCCGTTATTTATGCTGGTTAGGAGTGGGTGATGGCGTCCCTGCCCTTAAGTGTGAACCTACCGGAAACTATAGGCATTATAAGTTTACTTATAGATTACACTACTAATTTACTTTCTGAGACATGAATGGCGAACTTTGGCAATTTTGTACATGCTCATTTACGACAGCAGCTACACAAGCGTAAACCAGGGTTTCCGTTAGCCAATGTATGCCCGCTTTTGTTCGATAAAATTTACATTCGACATGTTCGACTAATAAGAGTCGTACCGGCCATAATGGCTACCGGAGAAATTTCCTATGACAAAATATTGCATTCCTACCATCAAAAATAATATACAAATCCACTTCCTAGGACATGAATACTACATGGAGGCTGGTCTTAAAGCGCGCAGGTATGTATGTAGTCGAGTACGGTGTGATGCGCGCCTAAGCGACTGTTGTCCTTCTCCCTCACACTGGCAACCACAGCCTTTCAGACACTTTTCGTTACCAAGTCAGTGGGCAGCAGTCTGTCAAAATGTGTAAACGCGTCTCTCCGTAAATATTTTAAAACACTATATGACGGCACCCGGTGAGTAGGGAATATTAAAGTACCACGCTGCCCGTTTGAATAATATCAGGGAAAGAAACCGGATAGCAACGGTTACCTGCACCGTCCCAGTGTCAAATGCTCGCTTAAACGGAATAATCTCTCCAAAACAGAATTAGCCAGCAAAGAGGAGCCGCCTCCAGGATCCCAAAGTTACGAAACCGATAAGAATCGCTTGCATCTCAAAGGATGAAACTAAACTTTGCCGAGGCAGTGGCGCGCTTCGCAGCCAGGCAGTCACTGTAAATGGATGTCAGAGCTAGCAGCAACCCTTCTTTTTAAAAACAGCTGCAATATTATTATTTTTAATAGATCTGTATTTCCAGATGATTTAGGCAGAAAGATGTCATTAACCTAAGTTATATTTTAAGTCGGCAAAGACGATAGTTTTCGTTAAAAACTACAGTACTTTATTTCATGAGGCAAAATTCGCCCATTTTAAGAATAGAATAGAATAGAATGATCTTTATTGTCATGATACTCAGGTACAATGAAATTTCGCATGGCCTCTCCCGATGTAGTAGAATAAAACAAGTAAATAAATAAAAGCAGTGCAAGAAAGACAGTAGTAGTAGCAGCAGCAAGGCAGCAGTAATAGCAGCAGAATTTACCCATACACAGAGTTGCAGAGAATTGTGCCTGTGTGGTAGCAGTTCTGGGGGTGGAGGTGGGTGTGTGTGCGTGCGTGTGAGTAGGTAATTGTAGAATTTGTAGGTAGGTAATTTAAGAAGGCGATAGGTAATTGTTCTTTGCGGTGTTTGTTGTCACTTAAAATGAGCTATTAAATACAATAAGTTTGTGAAAACAACATCGCGTTTTGCTTGTTTTAAACACGCATGAGAATGTATCCGCATTACGTGCGCAATCTATACGATATGTGGCTGGTAAATTTTCCATTTGTCCGGTAAATTGGGGTCTTTCTTGTCGACTGGACCAATTATGTCTCGCAGAAACTCTGGTGTAAACCCAAGCTCACTGTACGATTGTAATGAGTGCACAGTCTATTCTTCGTAAAGGTGTTATGAAAAAATGCAATCAGTAAAGGAAATCACTGCCCTGTATTCATTTTTAACGCCAAATTTGTTCTAACCTCCTGTGGAAGGCCAATAATGGTATACAATGTGTTTTTTTTTTACATCGGTGCTTATGAAAATGAACAACAGAAGCATGGGCAAGGCATTAGGCTTTGAGTCTAAACCCAGGCCTTGCATTGTGACCGTACTGTCAGGTGCTCGTAGGACGATGTGCTAGAAATCCAGCATCAGAATATGTTCAGCTCTTTCACTCAGGGAGAAACTGGCAGACGTGCTTGCAAACGACTCACAGTCTCTCATATCTACAGCTACTCCTGGCACGGGGCTCACATGTACAGATCTGACTCATGACATGTAATGTGTAACCCAATAGGAATTCTTACAACAAAGGTAAAATTATATCTTATACTACTAGTGACTCAGTGTCTCAATGCTCAACATTTTTCCATTCAGGTGTTTTTTCCCCCAGCCAGTGGTGTTGTGAAATGATACAACCAGTAATGGAAAATCACAGTCCATGTGCTCTTACAGCTAAATTTAAACTGAGCGTTTTTGAATGGTGTAAAAAGCATGTTTTATGCGGTACATGGCTTCTCTCTCCCATGCATGTGCATTGCATTCAGAATCAGAGACTGCTTTCCCAGGAGGTGAAAAACACAAACAATAATGTTTCCTGCTCCATGAGTGTGTTTGGTCCCATATTATAATTTCCAAAAATACATATGCAGTATTGACCTCTTTGTTATTCATGCAAAACAATAAGCTATTGGTTAAACATCTGTTTTATTTCAGCAATTAGCTTAGTATTAATAAGCTAAAAAGGTGTTCATTTTTATTGAATGTTGGAGTCTCAGGTTTACATGCTTGTGTAACATTTTTCTATGATACAGCATCCCTGAGGTCAGGTTGGTCAAGATCCACTTGGGTAACATTGTTAGGCTCCATCACAGGTTCTTTAATGCAGCTGGAGCAAATACTCAGGAGAAACCTTAGAAGCATATCTACAAACCAGGTGCAAGGCACAGTCTGTGTGTTTACTGATGAATATCTAAATCTAGCTGGATGTTATGGACTGATATGTCATGAAAACTTCTGAATGAAATCTCCTGCACAGGTAGACAAGATCAATTGAGGCTTCATTTCATTATGACAATATATTCACATCTATTACCTAAAATAATCACGATGGGACAGCTATCAGATAAAAAAAAATCAATTAAGGTTATGCTCATGTCTTCTGGAACAAACCTTGATACTTGTGAACAATATGCATTTATTCTCTGATAGTGAGATTAAAGATAACATAAACAAAAAACAATAAATACACAAATTATTTCTCTTATATAATCATTTTGTTGCTATTTAACCAACAGTAAGAATGTACATGAAATGAAACCGTAGCCATCTAAAATGATATCAAATACACATTAAATTATAAGAGGTTTAAGGTGCAGCTTTTTTTCAGCATGCATTTATATGAAACCCCCTGACTGTAACAGCTGAGCAGGAGGGACCCAGATGCAGAAATCATGCAAAAAACACAGATAGGTTTCAGAAGACAACAAAGCTTTACTAGAGCCTAGAAACAAGCAAACCTGGGGCAGAGAAAAGTATGTGAGGTAGGGTACCTGAAGACTGAACCAAGCCACAGTCAGGGTTTAAATACAGCACCAAATACATAGAGTAATTACACACAGATGAAAACAATTTAACTAGATTGGGCACAAACAGTTTTGGCCAAACAGGAAGAAAGTCCCTCTGGTGGAAGTTCCAGTTGTGTCACTTACAAATCTAAGTTGCTCTGAGAACTTCATCAACAAATTAGTGTACATGTTGGATTATATCATCAGTTTGAAAAAATAATTAACTGAAACATATGTTCTTTTGAAAGGAGGAAATCCAGGGGAAAGATGAATGATGAGTACAGCTCACCCATTGGCTAATGAGTTTTCATAATGGCTTCATGTATATTTTATATTGCATATGCAATCATTGTGATAGTAAGGACAGTGTGAGATGTCTCAGAATTTTTCATTATGTCAGCTATGATTTATTGGTGCTTCTTCTGAACTGAATATCTGTTCTTGGCAATCTGAACTGGCCCACTGAGGTCATAATTCTTTGCTCAAGAAATTAAAATGAGTAAGACCCTCCTTTGCCACACTGCTGCTGTTTTTCAGCTGTTTGCAAATTCACCACAGCAGAGGGTCTCCTCATACACTGGCTTCTCCTGCAAGGCGAGATGTTGGGTTGAGTTTTCTGATCATTTTCACTGGTTTCATACCATCATTAAAATGGTTTGACACAGACAGCCTGGATATTCACATTCCCAATGTTGTGTAAGAATAGAGTTCACAATAACCCAGCAGAAATCGCAATGATATAGCTCCTGCCTGGATTAGGGTCTGGGGTAGCTGATCCTGGGTCAGTAAACAGGGGAAATTAACAAAGAGGACTTCACCACTTTTATGGCATGGAATCAGAAGCCATTGTTATCCGAATTACAGCCTTAGTTACTAAGAATGAAGCTGTAAAAGTAACTGTCATAAGGCAGAGGACTTGCTCAGCTAAGGGAGGTGATAAGGAGGCACAAAAACACAGTAATATTCCAGAAAGAAAGGAGTTTATTCACATCCAGTGCAGTAGAACCAAGGAGCTGAGAAGTCATGTACAGTGACCAAAAACAACAAAATATAATAAAATATTAAAAAATATATATAGAAAACATAGACAAAATAAACAACATGGAGGCAGTGTCCAAATATTATTTAGCACCTCACACATCTGAGTGCAACTATAACCAGTGCAGAACACACAGCAAAACTGCTCCCATGCACCCCTGATGTCATCTGAGAGGAGAAGCTTATGAACAGATGAAACAAATGACTTATATTTTAATAGCACACCTGCCTGTTTTGTATGAAAACATTCATTCATGAATGTAACAGCTATCTCTGTGTACACCCATACACGTGCACTAGACATTGTTAAACAACACAGTAGCATTATGTAATAATAACATGGCTGTTTTAGAGTTAAAAACACCTGAGAATGGTTGGCTGTTATGTGTGTGTATCTATTGGGTGACACAGAGTGTCAGAGCTGGACAGAGGACTCTGACACATTCACACACTCCCAGGTAACAGTGCATCACAGTATTATTCTGATTGGCTTATCCAGAACGACTTTATTCAGTCATATTTTCACATCTTCATAGGACATTTACTGAGACTACTGAGATTTGGTGGTTCAGGGTTCAAAGAAAGGGCAGTACCTGCTGGAACTTCAACAGAATAAAAAGCCAGGTCCATCCAGTAAGTGAGCAATTAAAACTATGCTGCCACAAAAAAGGCATCTACACACTGAAAGAATTCTAAATGGCAAACAGAAAAACAGAGCAGTCAGCTGCATTTATGCATACACTGTAACCAGAGCGCATATCTTCTTTGGCATGGCTGAAAGTGCACAAAAATCACTGAAAATCATTTTTTCATTACATGTGATCAAAACAATGAAAAATAGTGCATTCTAGGTATTTATAGATTTCATAATACAGGATAGTGCAAAGCTCAAAATTACTCAAAATGCCACAATAACATTCTGCAAATTAAACCATAATCAGGACAATTATCTAATTAGAATACAATATGGCAGACATAACGTTTATTCACAAACATTTCAGTGAAAAATGAAAGTTTTGTTGCCTGCCAGAGCTTCTGGGGTCCTGACAGTGTGTCTTTCCTTAAATATTAACATTGTTTCACTTGCTCCTTTCTCATCATTTTATGCACTGACACCTCACACCTTGAGCCTGAGATAGCTAGATCATATATTAAAGGGTGAGTTCTCTTTCCTCATTTTCTTCCTTTATGACCTGTGCATTGTCTCTGAAAAGTATGGCAAATATTAAGAACAGAATCAAAGGCATTTTCAATCAAAGCTTAAATAATAAACACATACAAAAACAGTGGCTCAAAAAAATTGCCCCTGAGAATACCTCCCATAATTACACCTTCATATTGTAGAGTATTTCCTCTTAATATTATTATTGCTTTCTACAGAAAAAAGAAAAAAACAAAAATATACAAAAACATTAGAAAACTACATCCAGCAGGATTGCAAATTCAAATAACACATCTCACAGTTTAGAACATTCAGATTACTCATTAGGAACAAGTGCAAACAGGTGTTGGGCTTTTCCTGTTTCCTGTGACAGGAAATGGACCAGAGTCAGTGTTCTCTACTGGGTGCAGTTAGGTAAGGCTGCTGGTGTTACAGTAAGAGTCCCCCCAGGGGAGAGTGTGACGCACACAGTCCCATCTAAAGGAATACACTACTGAGGTCAGAATAAATAATGCAACTATTCAGCTGCTCCTTATGAAGAGACTAAAACCCTGAGTTAATTCACTTGAGTGTTAGATTCCTAAAGTTTGCACATATAAGCTGTTCACTTACATAAAAACATAAGAACATATTATGACGAGAACAGGCCATTCGGCCCAACTAAGCTCGCCATTACAATTAAAGAGAATCCAAAACTGCATCAAGTCTGGACTTGAACACAGCAAGGGTCTCTGCGTCAACTACATGACCTGGCAACCCATTCCATGTATCGATAACTCTTTGTGTAAAACAGTACTTCATTATATCAGTGCGGAACTTACTCTTCACTAGTTTCCATTTATGTCCCCTTGTTCTACAGACTGAACTCACTCAAAAAATGTATTATAGTTAATGTTACTGAGTTTTATAAATTTAAAAACCTCTATTAGATCACCCCTAAGTCTCCTCTTGCTAAGTCTAAATAGGTTAAGGGACTTGAGTCTTTCTTCATAGCTTTTATATCTCATGCCAGGAACTAATTTAGTTGCCCTTCTTTGAACTTTTTCAAGAGCCTCAATATCTTTCTTACAGTGTGGTGCCCAGAACTGCACACAATATTCCAAATGAGGTCTGACTAAAGCATTGTATAATTTCAGTGTAACCTCTTTAGATTTATAATCAATACTTTTGGCTATATATCCCAACATCCTGTTGGCCTGTTTCACTGCTACAGCACACTGTATAGATCCTGTTTAGCTTGGGTCAGCTATTACTCCCAAGTCTTTTTCAAATTGAGCACATTCTAGGTTTTTTCCACCCATGAAGTAGTCTTGTCTAAGGTTCTTATTTCCCACATGCAAGACTTTACATTTAGCTAAATTGAATGTCATCTGCCAGGTATCTGCCCACTTTTGGATGATGTTTAGGTCTTCCTGTATTACCTTAGTTGATTCTATACTGTTGGCTAGACCCCCTAGTTTTGTATCATCTGCAAATGTTACTATTTTACTACTAACCTCTGCATCAAGATCACTTATGTATATAAGAAATAGCAAAGGTCCCAACACCAATCCCTGTGGGACTCCACTTCGTACCCTGTTATGATACAATTCCTTCCACAGTTATAGTCTGCTTTCTATTAGATAACCAACTTCAAACCACTCAGTGATAGCTCCTGTAATTCCTGCAGATTTCATTTTCACTATGAACCTCTCATGCGGTACTTTGTCAAATGCCTTTTGAAAGTCCAAATAGATAATATCAAAAGCTTGGTTTGAGTCTAAACACACTGTAGCTTCCTCAAAAAAAGTCCAGGGGTTTGTTAAGCATGACCTCCCTCTGCGAAAACCATGCTGGCTATCATTTAAGATACCACTTTGTCCCAGGAATAATTCCAAATTGTCCCTAATGATGGATTCCAGTAATTGACATGTGATACAAGTTAAGATGATGGGCCTATAATCTCCTGGATCAGTCCGGTCACCTTTCTTGTAGAAAGGTACTACACTGCCATGTTTCCAGTCATCTGGTATTTCTCCAGTTTTAAGAGATTGCTTAAAAATAACTGTCAGAGGCTTGTAAACCACTTCTGCTAGTTCCCTGAGAACTTTTGGATATATTCCATCAGGGCCTGCTGCCTTATTTGTTTTAAGTTTTTGAAGTTCATCTAGTACTTCTGCATCATTTAAATCAATTTCCCCATAAGACTGAGAATTGAATGCACCTGAAGGCATATGCGAAAACACTTCACTAGTGAAACTCTCCACAAAGTAACTATTTAAGGTATCAGCAATAGCTTTGTTATCATAAACCATAACACCATCCTTATTTTTTATACCTCTTATGTCATCCTTAACTATCCTTTTATGACCGTAGTATTGAAAAAAGTGTTTAGAGTTGCTCTTTGCATCTAGTGCAATCTGTCTTTCAAAACGCCTTTTGGCTTCCCTAATTTTTTTTTCTTAACTTGAGCTTGCATATTACTGTATTCAATCTTATTACTCTCTGAGCTGTCCAACTTGTATTTTCTAAATAATTTCCTTTTTGGTTTCAAACTGTCCCGTAAGGACTTATTCATCCACTGTGGATGCTTCTTTTTCAGCTTCCCTTTTCTCACTTGCAGAATGAATTTATGCTGTACATCCAGAATAATCGTTTTAAAAATGCACCACATTTCTTTCACAGTTTTTCCATCTAGAAGAAGTATCCAGTTTATATTCCTTGTATAATCACGCATCTTAATAAAGTCAGCTCGTCTAAATTTCTGAAGTTACATTCTGCTCTGATGTCATGAGCTAAAAGCCCAGAGCCTGGTAGTGTTGTTTAAAAGAGCTTAGCAAGACAATTATCACTTTAAAAATTTTAAAACAAGGAAACAGAAAATATGACTAAAATGCACAATATACCTGAGACCTGAGAGTTTAACCAGGTAAAGGATGTAACCTACCCTCCCCTATATCCCTTGGTGGAACGAAGACAATTTGTTCCTAAGGACTCCTGGTCATCGTCAGCTGATGACACGGCTGGGATCGAACCCCATGTGAGAAATAGGTGTACTGTGGCAAGGTTTTGAAAATGTTAAAAAGCAGCATTAGTTGCATTATTAATATCAGACTGAAAGCCCAAATCAACAAAGAAATCAGATACTCAGATCAGCATCTAGAGGAAGACTTAAGTTCTTAGCATCAGGTTTAGCTTTTAACCCTTTCGTATGTGGCTTATTTTATGCTATGTAGTGCGCGTGTTACATTACGTGGTTCTTTATATTTTCATTTGCGTAATCATGGGCGTAAATTACATGGGGGATGGGGGGTTGTAACCCCTCCAATTATCAAAACCGGTCAATACAACCCCCCCAAATAATCATATTCATGGAGACCTCAACCCCCCCAATGTTCAACCCAAAGTTACGCCCTTGTGTGTAATTAAGCTTCCCATAGTTTTCACTTCCGCATTTGCTATAATTTGTAACACTGAATCACTGTCTCCTCAAAGCTAATGTTAGCTAGAATTTTTCCAGTCTAGTGTTCTAATCACACCAGTTTGACTGTACATGCGAAAGGGTTAAATCCAGTGACCCCAAGCTTTTAGATGTTTTGTCTCTCTGGGTCTTGTCTCCAAAAACTCACCTCCATCTTATCTTGGTTAAGTTGGAGAACATTTTGTAACATTCAAAGTTTAATTTCAGTTTCACATCTAGGGCACTGAGTGAGCTTGTTTCCTCAGGTGATACAGGGATGTATAAGCACCATACAGAGACATACAAGAAGGAAGAAACATGCAAAGACATATGTCCACTCCCATGTACTGCGGAAATAACAGAAATAATCTTTGGATAAATTCAGTGCTTATGATCAGTGTTGTCTCTCAGAGAGTCGTTATCCTGTGTCTTGGTCTGGTCCCATTGATAGAGATCTTTCTGTTGGGTTATTGGGGGGTGGGGATCACACTACTGTCAGAGGAAGATGAAAATGAATAAATACAGAGTAAAGTCTGACTGACAGTGATAGAGAGACAGAAGGGTGAACTTGCACTGACCTGTCTCTGCTTCCTCTCTTGGCTTCAAAGGCTCTTTCTCTGCAGACTCTTCCCCGTCCGATCCACTGGCAGCTTAAAACAAAACAAAAATGGTCAATACATTATGACAAGTAGTAACTCAGCCTTAAACTGTTATTGAACACGATGAACAACTTTAAAATTTATTACCATCAGAGTTTGCTTGCTGTCCAACGACAGTAGTTTAAGAAATATCTTCCCCTACTTGTTAATAATTATGTATGTGCATGTGTATAAAAATGCATATAAAATATGTATATTGATTATTTCACTCATTCAGAACACAGCATCATCATTACCTTCCACTTGTGGTAAATGATGAATTTAGAACAGTAAGTGTGTATCAAACAAGTTAAACAATGCTGGAAAAATTACTGCAAGCCCATAATCAATAACATGCATTGGAGGTGTATGCCTGGAAGGGAACATTCATCCTGCCCAGCTTGCAGAGCAGACATGCAAGACACTGACCACCTAGTAACGCGAATGCCCCGTCACGAATGCGACGGGCGGATTTAACACCATACATGAATGCGGCGAGCCTTTCAGGAGAGGGATCGAGGATCTAGAAATGGAGGTGTGAAAACCATATGATGACGATGATGATAACAGCATGTAACAAATTTTTTTTGTTCCTGGGTAGTAAGTGTTATTTTTCTAATTGCTTATGCCTAAAAAATATAGAAAATGGCTATTATTCCCTTCAAACTTTGCTTTTGTGACCAGGAGGGTGATACACTATATGGACAAAAGTATTTGGCCACACTTGTTAATTATTGAATTCAGGTGTTTCAATCAGACCCGTTGCCACAGGTGTATAAAATCAAGCACCTAGCCATGCAGTCTCCATTTGCAAACATTTTTGATACAAAATGGGTCGTTCTGAAGAGCTCAGTGACTTCAAGCGTGGTACTGTGATAGGATGCCACCTTTGCAATAAGACGGTTTGTGAAATTTCATCCCTGCTGGATATTCCACGGTCAACTGTAAGTGATATTATTAGAAAGTGGAAGCGTTTAGGAAGAACAGCAACTCAGCCACGAAGCGGAAGACCACGTAAAATCACAGAGTGGGGTCAAGGACTGCTAAGGCGCATGGTCCGTAAAAGTCGCCAACGCTGATTCCATAGCTGAAGAGTTCCGAGCTTCCACTGGCATTAATGCAAGCACAAAAACTGTGTGACGGGAGCTTCATGGAATGGGTTTCCATGGCTGAGCAGCTGCATGGAAGCCTCACATCATCAAGTCCAATGCCAAGCGTCGGATGGAGTGGTGTAAAACACACCGATACTGGACTGTGGAGCAGTGGAAACGTGTTCTGTGGAGTGATGAATCACGCTTCTCTGTTTGGCAGTCAGATGGGCGAGTCTGGGTTTGGCGGATGCTGGGAGAACGTTACCCGCCTGACTGCATTGTGCCAACTGTGAAGTTTGGTGGAGGAGGGATAATGGTATGGGGCTGTTTTTCAGGGTTTGGGCTAGGCCCCTTATCTCCAGTGATACCAGCATACCAAGACATTTTGGACAATGCTATGCTTCCAACTTTGTGGCAACAGTTTGGGGAAGGCCCTTTTCTATTCCAACATGACTGTGCCCCAGTGCACAAAGCAAGGACTATAAAGACATGGTTTGATGAGTTCGGTGTGGAAGAACTTGACTGACCCGCACAGAGCCCTGACCTCAACCCCATCGAGCACCTTTGGGATGAACTGGAACGGAGATTGCGAGCCAGGCCTTCTCGTCCAACATCAGTGCCTGACCTCATAAGTGCTCTACAGAATGAATGGGCACAAATTTCCACAGAAACACTCCAAAATCTTGTGGAAAGCCTTCCAAGAAGAGTGGAAGCTGTTATAGCTGCAAAAGAGGGACCAACTCCATATTAAAGTATATGTATTTGAATACAATGTCATTACAGTCCCTGTTGGTGTAATGGTCAGGCGTCCGAATACTTTTGTCCATATAGTGTATTTTGAAATTTACCTATATGCACATTTTCATTCACATGAAGTCAGAAAAAAACAACATATGACTCAGAATTAACACGTATTTATACTAAAGTTATACAAAAGTGACCACAAAAGATGTAGAAGTGAGTAGTTTTTCAAGATCTACAATTATACTGTAAATCTCTGTGGGGAGGAACAACGTCAAGTGGGAGCCACTGGTGGACCCCTGGAAGGTGTTGATGCCACCACTGCACATAAAATTGGGCCTTATGAAACAATTTGTCACAGCTCTAGATAAGGAGTCTGCAGCCTTCAAGTACCTTCTTCCCTAAGCTGTCTGCGGCAAAGGTCAAAGCTGGTGTCTTCGTCAGACCACAGATAAAGAAGATCCTGGAGTGCAAGGAATTCCCCAAGTGGCTCACTAGGAAGGAGAAAGCAGCTTGGGACAGCTTTGTCGCAGTGGTTTGGGGCTTCCTGGGCAATCACAAGGCCGAAAAATATGTGGAGCTGGAGTGTATAACGAGAACATGATGGGAGACTATATTTGGTTGCTGATTCGTGAAAGTGATTTACATTATAATTGTAAATCTCAAAAAACTAATCCCTTCTAAATCTTTTGTGGTCACTTTTGTATAACTTTAGTATAAATACATGTTAATTTTGATTCATATGTTATTTTTTTCTGACTTCCTCTGAATGAAAATGTGCATATAGGTAAATTTCAAAATATCACTGTCCTGGTCACAAAAGCAAAGTTTGAAGGGAATAATAGCCATTTTCTATACTTTTTAGGCATAAGCAATTAGGAAATAACACTTACTACCCAGGACCAAAAATTGTGTTACATTGTGTAATCAATAAAACAGGGGAAAACAAACTACTAGGAATAACAGGCCAAATTTACAAGAAAAATCATTCAAGGAACCGTACATGCAGAGTAACATCCAGTTTAAAGCTGTCATTACTTTTTTAAGAAAACTGGAATGCCCAATGCTTTTCCCCCTCTTTCTCCCAATTTGGAATACCCAATTATGTCCTTAGATGCCTCCCCTACTTCTGCAGCCCCTACTGTCAGTGTGGGAGGGTGCAGACAAACACACGCTCTCCTCTGAACACGTGATGTCAGCCTCTGCATCTTTGCACACTGCAGCTCCCAGGCTAAGCTGCTGCACACTTGAGTCAGAGGTATACACTCCATGCACAGGGAGAACTGCAGACCCCAAACTGACCAGCAGGGGTCACTGATGTGCCATGGAGCAGATCACCTGGCTGACCTACCCTCCCCTATATCCTTCAGTGGAAGGAAGCCAATCTGTTCCATCTCTATGGACTCACAGTCATCGTCAGCTGATGACATGGCTGGGAATGAACCCAGCCATAGCACTAAACCTTGCACTTACCACAGCAAATGCTTTTACTGCCTGAGGGTCATGATTTTAACATACAAGTTTTTTATTCGCTTCTAAGTGAGCAAAGGGGCAATAGTAAGATCGTGACAAGTTACCCCTAGCTGCTGATCCAGGATCAGTTTTTGTTTTCACCTCATAATGGCTCATGAATAAATGGGCAACACAGAGTAAAGTCTGACTGACAGTGATAGAGAGACAGAAGCCTGAACTTCCACTGACCTGCCTCTGGTCTCCCTACTTCCTCCATCTCTACAGGCTCTCCCCCGTCCGATCCTCTGGCAGCTGAAAATAAAACAAAAATGGTCAATACATTATGACAAGTAGTAACTCAGCCCTATGTTTAATAGAGATACTTGAGAAGAAAAATGAGAAATGTAACATATTATGGAATCATATGTGTGCGTCTAGTCGGCGTTTGCCATCGGCCCAGGATATGGATAAGTGTATTGTTTTTTTACTTGTAGACAGCTGTTGCTGTTTAGCTGTAGCTACCAAGTTCGTGATTGTGTGACCAGCTAGTTTTGATCTATTGTTAATTTGTCGATCTGTCACACCTGTGTTTACATATAGCCAGCTGTGAGTCATTATTGCTTTGAACTAGGCAATTAGCACTAGTCATTATTAGAGACATTAGTCAGAGGCTGCTGGTACGGCAGCCTCGTCGTCAATCCATTACACCAGCTGCATTTTTTGTGCTGCTTTTCTTCTCTTCTCCGAACTCACCTCTCACTAAGTCTTGTATTTTCTCCCTATCCCTGTTCACTTCTCTTCTCCTTCCAGGTGATACAACCACCGCAGACGCAACCCGGCCAACCTGATCCATCCCACTCTGTTCTCTTTGGAAGTACTGTCAGTGGCGGGTGGACTCAAACTGCCAGTCATCGGTCCAGAAAGCAGATTTCATCACTGCCTATGCTGAGACCAACTCCCTTCAGTTCCTGGCTCTCACTGAGACCTGGATTTCTTCTACCAATATTGCAACTTCTGCTGCCCTGTCTTCATCCTACTCCTTCACACACCCCACGGTCTTCAGGCAAAGGAGGGGGCACAGAAGACCGTGGGGTCTTCAGGCCTGTTAAGCCAGGAACTCGACAAGCTCCTGAGCTCCCTCCCTGACACCCAGCTGATTCTACTGGGCAACTTCAACATCCAACCTGAGAGCTCCTCAACGGCTAGCGTGCTCTCACTCCTGCACTTCTTCTCCCTCACCCTCCCCCTGTCTCCTGCAACCCACAAAGCTGGCAACCAGCTCGACCTTGTGTTCACAAAGAACGGTGCCATGTCCCACTTCACGGTGACTCCCCACCTTGTATCCGATCACTACTTTGTATCTTTCTCTCTCTCTCTCTCTCTCTCTCTCTCTCTCTCTCTCTCTCTCTCTCTCTCTACCTGCCACCCTTAACTCCTCTGATATCCCCACTACCACCTTCAGGAGGAATCTCTACTCCCTTTCACACTCCACATTCACCTCCACTGTTCTCTCCACCCTTCTTAAACATGCCTGCTAATGTTGCTACAATTGTTTTTAACACGTCTGTCTCAATCTCTAGATGCCCTCTGTCCCCTTATCTCCAGGACATCACGGCCGTCGCCCTCCTCCCCATGGTTGACCGACTCCCTCCGCTCCGACAGAGCTGTGCTGTGGGCCGCCGAGAGGAAGTGGAGAAAATCTACATCCTCTGATGATCTAGCGTCCTACCACTCCCTGCTGACAGCATTTACAGCAGCAACGACAGCAGCTAAGTTCTCATTTTTCCAAACCAAAATCAACGCTTACATCACTAATCCCCACAATCTCTTCTCTACCTTTTCCACTCTTCTCTCCCCTCCTCCTCCCCCCTCCTCTTCTCTCCTTTCTGCTGAGGACTTTAAGGTTCACTTTGAGAAGAAGGTGTCCAGCATCCAGGACTCCTTCTCTCCTCCATCTACAACCTCAACCACCAGAAAGGCATCCAGTCACCACCTGTCCTCCTTCTTGACACTCAATGATTCAGAAGTTCTTCAAGTCATCACAACCCACCAAGCTACAACCTGCCCTCTCAACCCCATTCCTTCCACCCTTCTCCAGTCTATCTGGTGAAATTGCCCCATATCTCTCCTCCATCATCAACTCATCTCTAACTACTGGCCTTGTTCCCACAGATCTTAAAAATGCTCTGGTTACCCCCCCTGCTAAAAAAAAACCTACCTCTGACCCATCTGACATCAACAATTACCGTCCAGTATCCCTCCTGTCATTTGTATCCAAATCCCTTGAACACGCTGTACTTAACTAACTGTCTCCCTTTCTCCACAAGTACAACCTCCTGGCACCCCCAGTCCGGGTTCATACCCGGGCACTCAACTGAAACGGCACTCCTGCCTCTAACCTGTCCTCGGTCCTAATCCTCCTTGACCCCTCCGCTGCATTTGACACCATCAATCACCAGCTGCTTATCGCCAAGCTCTCGGAGATTGGCATCTCTGGGACCGCCCTTTCTTGGTTCAGGTCCTACCTGACCGGTAGATCTTCCCAGGTCTATTGGAAAGGCTCCAACTCCACACCCACTCCCCTTACTACAGGTGTCCCCCAGGGCTCTGTATTGGGACCCTTCCTTTTCTCAATCTACATCAACTTGCTTGGTTCAACTCACATCTCCTATCACTGTTATGCTGATGACACACAACTAATCTTCTCTTTTCCTCTCTCCACCTCCCAGGTCAACAAAAAGATCTCTGCATGCCTGGCCGACATCTCCAAATGGATGGCCTCCTGTTACGGGTATGCCACATGACGTCATGGTAAAGGGTGCACGTGGGGGTTAAGGGTCACGTGACGTCAGGGTCACGGGTGCACGAAGGTGTGCACCTCAGGTATTTTAAATGTCTATGGCAGCAAGCACAGAGTCGGGGGATTACTGTGAGTACCTGCGTGGTTTATTGTGTGTGTCTAATCAGTCTCTCGTATAGAGTCTAACTATAACTATGTATAAAGTCCTTGAGACGGTGGTGCATTTTGTCGCATTTTCTAGTTTTTGTTTTGGTTGTTTTGGGTAGAACGGCGGGGAGCAACGCCGGTCTATTGCAGACTGGCCGGTCCCCACCGTTTTATTTCATTCTTTTGCCCACCGATCTCCAGAACCCATCTTTTCTTACCTCCACATTACTTTCTTCCCTCTCAAAAACCACTCTTTCTGAATTCTTGTGCACCACTATCTCTCCACCTATCTTTCCTCTGGCCTGTATAAGTACTACCTAGCCAGATAAACACTGAATCTTCGCCGCTGCGTCATCGGTCCCGCTGGACGAAACATCAAAGAGTGAGTAGCCGGGTTGCTTTACTTTTATGTGCGGAATATTTACCCTGCCAATTGTCCTGTGACTGCCTGTAGTCACCTTTTTGCAGGAGTCTGGCCGTAACACCTCCAACCACCTAAAGCTAAAACTGGATAAGACCGATCTACTGTTTATCCCAGCCAAGCTCTCTCCTCTTCAAGAGCTCTCAGTAACTGTTGATGGCACCACAGTAACTTCCTCTACATCTGTGAAGAGCCTGGGCGTCACCCTCGACAACAGGGTTGACTTCAACAACTACATCTCTCAGACAACACGCTCCTGTCGATCCCTTCTCTTCAACATCAGGAGGATTTGCCCTTTTTTGACCACCTACTCCACCCAGCTGCTTGTCCAAGCCACCGTGCTCTCCTGCTTCGACTACTGCAACGCCCTCCTCGCAGGCCTCCCAGCCTGCACAATTCAGCTGCTGCAGCTCATCCAAAACGCAGCTGTTAGGCTGATCTACAACCTCCCAAAGTTCTCCCGCGTCACCCCTTTACTGAGATCCCTCCACTGGCTCCCAATCGCAGCCAGGATCTGCTTCAAAACCTTGACTGTCACCTTTTCTGCTGCAAGAAAGACCGCCCAGACCTACCTCCAGGACCTCATCCTACCCTACACACCTGCTCGTCAACTTCGCTCTGCTACATCCGGATGCCTCGCTCCTCCCACCAACAGAACGAAAGGCCCACGCTCCTCACAACGTCGTTTTTCCATCATCACCCCACAGTGGTGGAATGAACTCCCCACCACCCTGAGAACAACTCCTTCACTCCAACCTTTCAGACGTGGACTGAAGACACACCTCTTCAGACTCTACCTGGACTGACACTCTTGCCATTTGACCTTGTAAATCTAAGATTTTTGGCTCGTACTTGTAGCACTATCTTTTACATTGTATTTGTACCACATTTTTGTCTAGGTAGTATAGCAGTACTTTATTGTCCCAGTGACTGTATTTGATATATGTAACCTTAGATCAGATTAGCTCTGTCTCGCTACACTGACCTTGCGCTCAGCTTCAGCACTATCTGCATTGTATGACCTGCACACGTCTTGCCCTTGTGCCTGTTGTTTGCCCACTATATGCACTTTTGTACGTCGCTTTGGATAAAAGTGTCTGCTAAATGAATAAATGTAAATAAATGTAAACCTAAATATCATATCATAACTAGTTCTGGAATGATTATAGCATCAGTAATTGATCAACAAGCAGATGGAAAACTATTAGTAACTCTCTGTACCTGAGTGTAAATGCTGAATTTGATATTGAATCAGGAACTTCTTATAACTGCAGTGACTGTAATTGTTGAATTTGGGTTTGCATTAGTAACTATGTTGGAGGATGTCATTGTAATTGTTGAATTTTATATTGAATCGGCAAATATTTGTACCTGCTGATGTGATTGCAAGGTTATATGGAGAATGTCAGGCCTTAGGTATTATGCTGTCAGGCTTTTCAACTGTCACACAATGCCAATGAGTATTTTTCTGCTGTTGTCTGTAAGGATATTTTTTTCTAAGTCTTCCTTTGTAACCTGAGTAAATCAAACTTATTTTCTCAAATGTTTAAACTGTCTTTTATTTTAATTTTTAATTTTTATTTAAAACACACACATGCGGTATATAATGGTTTATTTTAGGACTAGGGCTGTGAAATCTGATCCTAGATCCAAAGTTATTACGACACTCTGACGTCACAAGCCAAAAACTGAAAATCTTCACCCTGGAAGGCGTTTTGCAAAAGATCCGTTTTCAGTGACCTAAAACGCCGTTTGCGTGTGGACGAAAGGCCAAAACGCATAGAAAAAGCTACGTTTTTAAAAATATTCATGTACGTGTGGACATGGCCTTAACCACATTTTTGTTTCTTAGTGATCAAAAGGGTAAGATCAATAGTAAGATCACCTTCATGGATATGGCAGATGAAAAGAATTCTCTGTAAATATTGTGTAGATAATATCAGGTCTTTCTTACTGTGGAGTTTACACAGAGCTAACAATGCCCTCATCACACAGCACAACTGCAGATGTCACCTTACCTGTGAGTAAAAATATTATATATATATTCTTTTAAAAATATGCACATTTTGTTCTTTTTCATTTGTTCTTGATTCCTGTGGCTTTCTCCAGAGCCCCTAAAGTCCCGAAGATTTTTTTATCTTGTGCGCACAAGATAATTATCTTGTGGGAACAAGTTATTATCTTGTGTGCACAAGATAATTATCTTGTGGGAACAAGTTAATAACTGCATAATAAAGGCATGATAGGCCTATGCTTTGAAGACCATGGGGGTAAGTTGCGTTTATAGCTTTTAAGAGTTTGTTGATTTCTCAAGTATGTTTGAAAAACGGCAGTGTTTATTGCTTTAATTGAACAGTCAATTTGCTATGTTTTTGGTGGGTGAGCTGGTTGAAGATAGCCTTCTGCTACTCGCTCATTTTACCGAAGTGTTCATGTCCGCCTAAACAGAACCTGTCGGACATTCTGCAAAACTCTGGACTATGTTCAGTGACAACATTTTGAACGTTCAGTGGCAAATTATTCTTACAATATTCGAGGTAACTAATGTGAATTTGTATCATATCTGTTATAATACAGTCGTATAATCTGCTGAGAGAATACCAATTAGAAATATCTTGTATTGGTAAACAATACAGCGTAGAGATGGAATACACTGGCTACGTTACTATAGCGTGTGCTGTTACTTCAGTCATTAGTCCTGACTCGCCAGGTGAGGTGAAAGCAGGACTTGATAAGGAACATCGCTAGCCTATAAATACACCTAGGCCTTTATCCACATGTCTCCCTGTTGAGCCCCTGTGTCCTGGAATTTCCCTTTATATCAATGAATGTCCTATAGCTAGGATCTTTGTGGTAGGAGACTCTTGTCTGTTGTGTCTATTTGCTTTGGGTTCAGTCCCGAACCATTCACCAGGCACAGTGCAGGTAAAGTAATATGCGCTGTCCTTGGTGCTGAAACAGCTGTTCGGCATGCATGTGAACCACGGATTAATTGCAAAGTTCAACCATAATAGGGTGAAATACAGTTTTACTGCTGCTGTTACTTTTTAAAGAAATAATTCCCTAAATCTCGATGCAGAGTTGCAAGTTGAAAAGTGAAAAGACACAAGTGCCATTTTAAAAACCAGCAACCTTACTTAGCAGAAGCGTTGCGAAGACGAAGGCTGCGTCCGAAATCGCACTCACTGTTCACAGTCATATAGTTTTATGTTTAGTCATATAGTTCTACCTGGATTGATACCTCTGCCATTTTGACCTTGTTAATCTCTGACTCCTGCCTTGTACTTGTAGCTCTCTTACCTTGTATTGTGCATGTTTTTTTGCCTAGGTAGTATAGCGGTAATTTATTGTCCCTGTGATTGTATTTGATATATGTAATCCTAGATCAGATTAGTTGGCTCGCGTCACTGACCTTGCGCTCAGCTTCAGCACTATTTGCATTGTATGACCTGTACACATCTTGCCCTTGTGCCTGTTGTTTGCCCACTATATGCACTTTTGTACGTCGCTTTGGATAAAAGCATCTGCCAAATGTAAATGTAAATGTTTGCAAGTTTATTTGAACATTTGTATGAACATCTTTATGTCTAACTGTGCCAGCTAGCTAGCTAAGTGACTAGCTAGTTGCAACTGACATTAATCTGCTAGCTAGATAATACCCCTACCTAAAGAACTAGCATCCAGCTTAATCTGTTCAAATTAATTGAAACTAACGTAACCTAGCTAGCTGGCAGTTAAATCCAATGATCCAGTGTAAAATATATATATATGCTCTATAAAGTGAATAGGGAGCGATTTCGGGCGCACTTTAACAATTGAGTATTGAATATTTTAAGATTTTATTTAAACATTGGACATCTTGAATGTTGTTTTCATTTAAGACCATGGGCAAAAGTTCCTTGCTATGAGTGTTTTTTAAGTTCTTTAAGTAATAAATGGAAAAGTTATATTGTTCTCCTTATTTTATTTTTTTGCTTATCTGAAAAATGATCCGATCCGTGACTCAAAAACTGTGATCCGATCCGAACCATGAGTTTTGTGATCCGTTGCACCCCTAAAACCCACCAGCAGAATGGGACTTCTTCCAGCACATACAGAACGCACACACAAGCCATTATCTTCACTCTGAGACTCCTCCCCCCCTTCCATCTGAGATCCAATGAGCTGTATTGACTGGGACTCCGCCCCCTCTGTCTCAGACCCAATGAGCTGTATTTGGATCTGGAAAGGTGGGCTTCTACATTCCTCAGACTGTCCTGTCATCACTGTCAGTAACTATTTTTATTGCTACTTAACATAAAATTTTTATCTATCTGACAATGGAAATAATTTCAATTATAATGAGTGAAAGGTTATATTTTATTTTGAGTTACATGTTGATATTAATTTCTGTTGATATTTGATATTTGATAGTTTATTTGACGCTTTAAGTATGCACTGCAAATTCTTTCCCATTGATTTCTTCAGGACTACAGATGCTGAGAATTTTCATCACAATGCAACAGAATTCTAGTATCTGATTATATATTATAAACAGCACCCACTGCCTCTCTCTTTGCCTCTTAGCATTAATATAAGAGAACTGGGGTGTAACACAGTCAGGCCACTGAGGTTCAGAAATGAGAATAAGCTCCACCCCCAGTGACCCAGCTCAGACACACCTCCTTCCTGCTGCTTAGAAATTTTACAAAGACAGGAAATACAGCCAGGATCACAGCCACCACTCTGCTTTTTCTTACTTAAACTGTTTAATCATAACCATAACATATTTCCACATGTCATAAATAAAGATTGTTGTAACCCATATCTGATGCTGAAGCTGTAACTATTGTACCTGCAGCTGTTACTGTAAATGTCAGGCTTCTCATCCTGTGCAGAGTTTTCATAAGCATGATGGTGCCAGCGCTCTGTGCATCCTCACTGCTGTTAAACCCGGTACTATTTATTCTTCTGTTTTTATCTGTTTGCATTAAATGTGATCTGAGTTTCCTGACATCACCTTTCTCAGTGTGTTTCACTTAGCCTGTAGTTACTCATACACACATGCACAGAGTGATAAAACCACTTACCATCTGGGTTGTGTTGCTGTTCTGTAATCAGAAAGACAGCAGTGTTAGCTCTTTATGCAGCGGATACAACTTTGTTCTAACAGATCTGAGTAAACATAGCACTGCTCTCTTAATTACAGTAGTACTTCTGAAGTGATTCCAGAGTGTACAATCAGTAAATCCAAAACCTTAATCTCAGCAAAAACATGAGAAAATTAAGTCCCCTTAACAAATGTCTTTTCAATTCAACAGATTCACCTTTATAGGTGTTAAAATTACCCCAGAGACTGATAACAGTATTAACTAGTAGTATCAGTAACCAGGTCAACAGGAAGATGGACGACATCACCAGTCTCACTATTATGCTGTTATATAACTTTTAATGAATGTCTTCCCCAAAGGTGTCTTTTCCAGTTTATCCCCTTTTCCAAACCATCTTTTTTCACAAGCTGTAATAAAGGTAGTGCAACCACACCAGGTAAGGGGAGCAAGCATCACACTGGCCAGATTTAATAGTTTATATAGACACCCTGCAGACAATTATCACCAGTGCAGTCAGGCAAAGGGACTTTGTTTCACTGTGTGTGACAAAACAAGAGTTCTTATGTGAGCTGATTCACTACACTTCTCATATTACTTCTGTAGAGCTGCTCTTCCATCTAAATTTTGGAAATACTAGTTGACATGAAATACCAGTTGATATGAATATAACTGTTGTGAGGTCATTCTTACTCTGGAGAACAAATATATTAATATATTTCTTGAAAATTTTGAATAGTTGTTTATCTTTCTAATAAATTGAATGTAATAAAAAATGTGATAAAATGATATAAAGTAAGAAATGTTTCCCAATGTTTCCTCTCTTCAGATCAAACTTGCAAACCCACCAGCAGAACATTCCTATCAGATTACTGTCAGGGTGTGACACTGAGTTCAAAGTAGTCCGATACTTACTCCTATAAAGACAGACTGCAAGTACAGCCGCGACTATGACAGCTACTCCGGCTATGACCCATCCAACAATGGCCACTGAGAGAGAGGGAAAGAAAGAGAGAGAGAGAGAGAGAGAGAAAGAGAGAGAGGGAAAGAGATACAGAGACAGCTCAGAATACAGACACAGCACTAAATAATGCACTGCAGTGCTTATTCTAGCCTCTGAAAAACTTCCTTTCACAGAGTAAAAGGAATAAGACACAGAATAAATTAAATTAATTAATTAAATTAAATTAATTAAATTAATAAAATAATTAAATTAAATTAAATTAAATTAATAAATAAAATAAATAAACCCTTAAATCAAGATACATTTTAAATTTGCAGTATTTTTAATATGCTCATCTCTAAAACTTCAACATTTGTATTTTCCCCCATAGGCTGGAACATTAGAAAATTACATTTTGTAAAAGGCATTCCACTAAAGACATGACTGTCATTGCAGAAATAACTGATCCATTTGTAATATATGACAAACATTGTGACACACAGTAGAATATCTATATATGAATTTACCTATATTCCTATTGCACTTACTTTAACATACATTTACACATATTCACCTTTGAACACAAAAGCTGAAATAGTCAGTAAAGCCAGCTATCATTGTAGCAACATTGATGAAAACTAAAATCTGAACTGTCTTTAACAACAGTATGCAGGACATCAGGGGAGCATGAGCAACACTGCAGGAATGGACTGCATGCAGACACAGAAATGAATGTGAATGTGACAGTATGTGGCTCAGAGACTCCAGTGTGCCACTGTGGGCAGAGAAGGGGATTGTGGGAGTTCTTACCTGTTTTATCTGCAGGGACAGACTTGTCTACATTGGAAAGAGACACAAGACAAATATGTTCAGCACAAACTGTACGGATAGATGACTGTGTGTTTGTTGTGTCTACATTTGTCTCTACACTGAAAGGATCTGTACAAAAAGATTTGTTCCTCCATGAACTGCACTACACTTATTCTGACCTTAACTTGTAATTCAACACAGAAGATATTATGGATTCCAGACTTGAGTTCTGGTTGTTTTACATTAACATGAACAACAGTAGCAGGACAAGAGGCAAATAGAACACAGTGTAGTCAGGGTGAGGATCAGAAAGTTGGCTTTATACCAGCTACCACTCACCCTCATTCTTTCCTGCTAATGTCCTGTGTCTAAGTCTCTAATGATCAGGCCAATGTTATGCATCTCCAGGAGTACAGAGACACCTGCATCCTAACTGTCAATGAAACTTGCTTAAAGGTAAGGTACTTTGAGGAGTTCGGAGAAACTGGCAAACTCTGAATAATGCTATGAAATGCATGATACGTACAAAAAAATGGCAAATTCTGAATCAAACTTTATTAAATGCAGGGTACCTTGAGGAAACATCTGGATCTGAAATCCAATGAAACTTGGTTGAATAAATTTGTTGATAATGATTATTGGAAATTATCTAGCTTTCTTGGCCCAATCAGGCGCAACAAGACTTGATCCCCTCTTTCTAGCACCCAGCACTGGGTGCTACACAATCAAAACACAGGCAATTTGCTCATTTTGATTGCTGTCTCTGTGAATCTCTCACTACTACAATTTTGACAATTTCAACAAAGATGAATGAGTTCAGCTTGTCTTGGAGAACAGAGTGAGGCTTTCTCAGAAAAGCTCTAAATCTGAATCACAAAACTCTGACCTTAACACTTACACTGACCAGAACCAGAACCTTACTGTAAGTGCAAGGTGTGAGGCAAAAATGGTCATAGCACATACATAATATCAGTGGCAACAGAACAGATATAATAAAGGAAAGAAGGAAATACAGAGCCTCCCAGTACATGATCACTGAATGAACCTGGTGTTCATTTACAAGCCTGATTTAATAACCTTATAGATGATGGAAGGAAACTACATAGTTTACAGTATATAAGAACTGTTGTCATATTTCCACAGGGCACACCCATGCAATCATTTCTATTTGCCTTTTTCGAATAGCCATTTGTAGATTGTGGGGAAACTTTGCAGAATCTCCACATGAGATGGTGAGGACAAAGACACGACTGTCATTGCAGCAATAACTGATGCATTTGTAAGATATGACAAACACTGTGACACACAGTAGTATATCTATATATGAATATACCTATATTCTTATTGCACTCACTTTAACATACAATTACAGATATTCACCTTTGTATACTCAAGCTGAAATAGTCAGTAAAGCCAGCTATCATTGTAGCAACATTGATGAAAATTAAAATCTGAACTGTCTTTAACAACAGTATGCAGGACATCAGGGGAGCATGAGCAACACTGTGCAGGAATGGACTGCATGCAGACACAGAAACGAAATAAATGAATTATTTCAGCAATTATTACTGATTTTCCTCTGAACACAGCTAATATGCATATCTATGATGCCAGTGTCACAGTGGAAATGAAGAGACTGCCTGCTGTTGCAGTTTGCTCTTAACTAAAGTTCCCTTTCATTCATTTCAGTGAGAGCTGAGCTGGTGATGACCTGCATGTGACAGTATCTGGCTCAGAGACTCCAGTGTGCAGCTGTGGGCAGAGAGGGGCATTGTGGGAATTCTTACCTGAATTTGACGTCCAGGGGCAGACAGGTCTACATGGGAAAGAGACACAAGAAAACAATGGTTAGCACAACCTACATATGTTGTTTATGTACGTCCACTGCTGACACAGTACTGAGCAGATGGCTGTGTGTCTGTTATGTCTGTATTTATCTCTACACTGAAAAGATTTGTTCAAAAAGACTTGTTCCTTCGCTAACTGCACAACACTAATGCTGACCTTAACTTGTAATTCAACACAGAAGATATTATGAATTCCAGGCTTTGTGATGGATATTTATATGAGACTGATGCCTGAGACTGATGAACATCAGGCCAATGTTATGCATCTCCAGGAGTACAGAGACACCTGCATCCTCACTGTCAATGAAACCTGTTTAAAGGTAGGTACTTTGAGGAGTGAAGAGAAACCAGCAAACTCTGAATAAAGCTATTAAATGCTATGTTTGTAAGTATCAGTGATACTTACTGCACACAGTCAGGTGGTACACAGACTGCTGTAGCCGCCCATCCTCAATATCCTGCACTGTATACTCTCCAGAGTCATTCATTCTCAGGTTGGTGATGGAGAAGAATCCAGTGCTGCTGTCCCACTGCACTCTGTCTGTGAACTTCTGATTATCGACAGGTGAGCGCTGACCATCTGTGACATGTCCAATGATTGTATGTTTGTACATCAAACTCCCGTTGTTCTTCACTGCAGCTAGGAAAGTGACACTGTTTCCCACAGCTCCATTCAGCTCCACAGGCTTGCCAGAGGGCTCAGACACTGAAGGATATCAGGGAGAACCAATGGACAAACCACAGCCATCAATCACACAAACACACTAATCTAAAAAACATGATTATTAAACTAATTCAGAGGCATCCTTCTACAGTCTGAAATGCACTGGCAATCACCAATTTCTTTCCGACTGTTTTTTAACACAGAGCAGGTTCACTGTCAGGAAATGTTAACTATTCAATACATGGCACTACCAAACTTTAAAACTGGGGCATAAATCAGCACACAGTGTAAGTTTCGGTTAAACCCTACCCCTTAGGGTATTTATGCAGGCTGATGCCTTAATCATTGGTCTTCCATCTCTTTCCAGCACCCACATCAAGCAGTTAATACTATGACAGAAGAGCTCACTGGTCTTCCCTGCCTATCGATTGCTGCTCTGCACTAAAACACCCATCTGTAGCTGGTCAGGGTGGCAGTTTTTTCTATTACCCTGCAAAGCACACCATTCTTTCAAAACACTGCAGTTCCAAAACAACTCTGCTGCACAACAGCAGACACACTGAGACAGTGACACTTACGGTACACAGCCAGGGTGTAGACAGACCTCTGTATCTGGCCTCCATCATTACTCTGTACTCTATACTCTCCAGAATCCTCCATCTGCAGGTCAGTGATGGAGAAGAATCCAGTGCTGCTGTCCCACTGCACTCTGCCTGTGAACCTCTGATTATAGACTGGTGTGCGCTGCCCGTCTGTGACATCTCCAATGATTGTATTTTTGTACATCAAACTCCCGTTGTTCTTCACAGCAGGTGGGAAGGTGACACTGTTTCCCACAGCACCTACTAGCTGCACAGGCTGGTGAGAGGATTCAGACACTGGCAATACAGAGAAGGATGCCACCTTAATGGAAATTCACGAGCTAACACACATTAAAATTGACATACACACACGTATATTCATATACATACATACCAGTGTGGTAAAGAGCACTCTCTGCAGGAGTGAGCTATGGCACAAGTCTTTTTTTGACGGAGGATCCGACACATTAGCAAATGTGTTCAACAGCTCATTACATTTGAAACAGTTTAACTGTCAGGAGATGTTATCTACAGGTAAGCAATCAATTAACACTGCAATCAAACCAAATCGATTAAAGCTGAAAGCAGCACAGTGTTTGTATAATACAGGGTGACTGCTCAAGCTCTGGACTTGCCTCAAAAATTCCCTGCTTTTGACTTGGCGTGCTTTTGACTAAGATCAATGAGTTTAAACGAGGTACTTTTTTTATTCACAGACTTATTCATTTTGGTAGGACATCAGTTGATCAATTACTGTTTGCATCACCAGCAGAAGACACACCAGCTGTCACAGTCCTCCTCACTAGGTCTCCATTGGTCAAGAAAGAAAAGCTGTCCATCACAGGAGACCATCTGACAGTGGTATTAACCTTTGTCAATTAAAATAAAATGCTTAACTTTTAACAGAAAACAAATACCACCTCAAAAACTCCACAGACAAGGCCTCCTGAGTGGTTCAACTGGTAAAAATTGCTGTCACAGGTGCAAGGTTGAGTACTATGGCCTGGGTATGATCCCAGCTGTGTCATCCACTGATGATAACTGCTGGTCAGTTTGGGGTCTGCAGTTCTCCCTGGCATGAAGTGTCTTCCTCTGACTCAAGTCTGCACCAGCTTAGCTGCAGTGTGCAAAGATGCAGAGGCTGACATCATGTGTTCAGAGGAGAGTGTGTGTTTGTTTGCACCCTCCCGCACTGACAGTAGGGGCTGCAGCAATAAGGGCAGCAACTATGGACATGATTGGGCGTTCCAAATTTGGAGAGAAGGGGAGAATGCATCAGGAATTCCAAATTTAAGATAATAAATATGAAAAACTTTACAGATTTAGTTAAATGATAGTGGTATGAACATTCTTGACGGTGATAATGGCAGCACTGAGTGAAAGTGCTTGACAGTGCACATGGGTGCAGTAAATGTGACCCCACGAAAGGCTAACTGGCAGCTGACAAGGCAACAGTCAGCTTTACAGTGAAAGACAGGACATATGGGCAGGTACTTTACTAGGATTTTACTACCTCACACACCTGGATCTTACTTGGTTATCTCTTGTACCCATTTTGTAAACATTTTTTATCCCTATGGTAACAAGGCAGATCTGCCTGAACCATCTTTGTACTGTTCTTATTTTATTTATTAAATTTATTTATATCAGGGGCCATGTACAAAATACATTAACCTCAAAAAGAGGAAAGATGCTTTGTACCAGATTTAGCTACTAGCTAATTTCCATCTGCAGTCCCTGGGCAGGTGAAGGAGACAATAAAACACAAAACAAAACCTAACATCACCATACAAATAGGCTAACATCCTATTCATACCCACTCAGGCACATGCAGACACACAATAACACACTTCATAGGAATAAACACATGACAGAATATAGATATCAAATTATTACATACATATATCCAAAGTTATAAAATCAGGTCATCAGAATGTCTAATTAATGCTGACAACACTGGTTACTTAAAATCCATTTTTTAACTTCACAAGAGAAAATATGGAAGTCTGTGCAGGTTTTCAGATTGGCGGGGAGCTTATTCCATTCTTTAATGGCTTTGGAAGAAAAGGCACATTGTGCAAAGGTGGAGCCTCGTTTAGGGACGCTACAATCTCCCCTTGAAGCAGACCTTGAAGCTCTGCTCATTTGCTCAGAGCAGAGCTGAACAAAGCTCTTCAACGGTGGAGGAGCAGCATTATGAATAATCTTATGTACTAAACGGACGTCTGAATACAAAATTGAGTTGTCTTGACAGTCAGCATTTTATAATTTGTTCAATGAGAACTATTTATATTAAACAAGCAACTTATGGTGAAAAAAGGTGAAAAGGAGTAAACACAGTACCACAATCTTACCTGTGCAATGTTCCCTCAGATTGTCCACAGTGATAGAGGTCTTCTCGTTGCTGAAGGAGTTGCTGGCCTCACAGGTGTAAGTGCGTCCCTTTTCCACTCCCACTGATACGCTCAGTGGGGCGTCATGAGAGGATGTCATGCTGCTCACCACCCTGCCGTCTTCCTGGTACACGGACAGGAGCACATCTGTTCCTTTCTTCACAGAGCATCCCACTGAGCACTTTTCCTCATCCACTCTGACATGAGGCTGTGACACAGCAACTGTCCGGAGATGTGAAAATGACAAAATGAACACACTACCCAAACCTTTTTTGTTCATAGTAATTCAGAAAATTGTAGGTCGTTTTTTTTTTGTTTCCCAAAACATTTTTCATAAAGGTCAGTAGGTACAAAAATAATTTTAGTGCAAAAAGAGAATTCTACTAAAAATCTTCACAAAAAAAATCTTTTTTAGTAGAATTCTCTTTTTGTAGCCACAGTGGCTCTGTGCAGCCAGTCTCTGCAGCCACACCTGTATTTAATTTACCTTCAATCAGCCAGGTGTGGCTTGTTACCCAATAGGCTGTTCCCTTACAAATCACTATCAGGGGCACACAATTAACAATAGCCCTTTTTCCATCACATTTTCGAGCAAATTAAAATTCAAATGGAAAAAGGGCTAATGATTGACAACAATTAGATTCAAGGGAGAGGTGGTGAAGGCTCTCCTTCATACTTCCTTCCCCCTCTCCCAGTCTCACAAAAGGTGAGACAGCCAGAACTAGCTCCAGTGAAATGTCCCTGGACTGTCCACACAAAGAAACAGGCAATGGTAGAGCCAGAGTCCCAACCAACACAGAAACACCAGTCATCAGGAGTCCCTCCAGCTTTGCAGACAGTCAATCCCCCCCCCCCCATACAAAGAGAGCGAAGAGAAGTGTTCCACAAACTAGTTCCACAAAATGGCATGTAGCATCACTCACTGCATTGTGCAATATGTTGTGCCTTTTATGCTACAACTCGTATGAATATGTGGTATACAGTTAGGCCCAAAAATATTTGGACAGTGACACAAGTTTTGTTATTTTAGCTGTTTACGAAAACATATTCAGGATACAATTATATAATCAATATGGGCTTAAAGTGCAGACTCTCAGCTGTAATTTGAGAGTATTCACATCCAAATTGGAGCAAGGGTTTAGGAATTACAGCTCTTTAATATGTAGCCGCCTCTTTTTCAAGGGACCAAAAGTAATTGGACAATTGACTCAGAAGGCTGCAAAAAAAAATAACAAGGCTGCATGGGCTCTTCCCTCGTTAACCTGTCATCAATTAAGCAGTTAAAAGGTCTGGAGTTGATTCCAGGTGTGGCGTTTGCATTTGGAAGCTGTTGCTGTGAACACACAACATGCGGTCAAAGGAGCTCTCAATGGAGGTGAAACAGACCATCCTGAGGCTGAAAAAAAAGAAAGAAATCCATCAGAGAGATAGCAGAAATGTTAGGAGTGGCCAAATCAACAGTTTGGTACATTCTGAGAAAAAAGAGTGCACTGGTGAGCTTGGGAACTCAAAAAGGCCTGGACGTCCGCGGAAGACAACAGTGGTGGATGATCGCAGAATCCTTTCCATGGTGAAGAAAAACCCTTCACAACATCCACTCAAGTGAAGAACACTCTCCAGGAAGTAGGTGTATCAGTATCTAAGTCTACCATAAAGAGAAGACTTCATGAGAGTAAATACAAAGGATTCACCACAAGGTGCAAACCATTAATCAGCCTCAAAAATAGAAAGGCCAGAATTGACTTTGCCAAAAACACCTGAAGAAGCCAGCCCAGTTCTGGAACAGCATTCTTTGGACAGATGAGACTAAGATCAACCTGTACCAGAATGATGGGAAGAAGAAAGTTTGGAGAAGAATTGGAACAGCTCATGATCCAAAGCACACCACATCTTCTGTAAAACATGGTGGAGGCAGTGTGATGGCATGGGCATGCATGGCTTCCAATGGCACTGGGTCACTTGTGTTTATTGATGATGTGACAAAAGACAGAAGCAGCCGGATGAATTCTGAAGTGTATAGGGATATACTTTCTGCTCAGATTCAGCCAAATGCAGCAAAGTTGATTGGACGGCGCTTCACAGTACAGATGGACAATGATCCAAAACATACTGCAAAAGCAACCCAGGAGTTTTTTAAAGCAAAGAAGTGGAATATTCTGCAATGACCGAGTCAATCACCAGATCTCAACCCAATCGAGCATGCATTTCACTTGCTCAAGACAAAACTTAAGGCAGAAAGACCTACAAACAAGCAACAACTGAAGACAGCTGCAGTAAAGGCCTGGCAAAGCATCACAAAGGAGGAAACCCAGCGTTTGGTGATGTCCATGGGTTCCAGACTTCAGGCAGTCATTGCCTGCAATGGATTCTCAACAAAATATTGAAAAGTAACATTTTACTTAGGGTTATGTTTATTTGTCCAATTACTTTTGAGCCCCTGAAATGAGGAGCGTTTGTATAAAAATAGCTACAATTCAAACATGTTTAATCATATATTTTTGTTCAACCCCTTGAATTAAACCTTAAAGTCTGCACTTCAGTTCCGTTGTAGTTTCATTTCAAATCCAATGTGGTGGCATGCAGAGCCCAAATCATGAAGATTGTGTCTCTGTCCAAATATTTTTGGGCCTAACTGTATGTGTGGTATGTATGGTATATGTGTGGTCTTACAATGACAATTGCCAATAGCTGCAAAACCATAATGCTTCATAAAAATCGCTGTTCTTTCTGGGATAAAGCTGGCTTTACAAGCCACTGCCCTTCACTCGAGTGTAGGTAGCTCACTGAGGTCAATTACAAACAGTACAGAGCTAACATTTAAATTGGTACATTGCTAGTCAAAAATTGGAACTATAATGGGAGCAGGACTCTTGTGTTTAAGTAAATTTTTTGCATATTTCCCCATATTGATATTTTGCATACAGTATATCATTACTTTCTTCAGATTAGGATCATTTTAGCTCTGTACTGTCCCTATATTACCAAATTGTACTCATAAATAACACAGAAGATCAGTGTGGGATGATTTCTCAGATTTTGGAAATGTCAAAACCCTCTTTCAGAGAGGTAATGCTTTTCAGTATTTCCAGCATAATGATTCTGATTTGAATTCAAGTGTCAGGGTGCAGGCACGGACTCAGACGCAGACCAGGCGAGTACGGGTTCACAGGCTTTAATGAAATCGCTGGGCAGGCTTGGGGTAGCAAGACAGGCAGGGTCAAAACCAGAAAGACAGTCCAAAGCAGGCACAAACCGGGAGGAGGGATCAGGGACGGGAACAGGCTGAGTCAGAACCTGGTGGGCAGTCAGATCAGGCAACCAAGGCAGGAGCGGCAGGCAGAGACGAGGTATGAGGTCGGGCCGGAATCAACACAGATTCAGCAGCATGAATAACAAGCAAGTGCACATCAGGGAAAAATGCTGGAACGTACTAGCAACAAGACAGAGACAAGCAGGGTATAAATAGGCCTGGGCTGATGAGGAGATGGGATGCAGGTGCGCAGGCAGGCAGGTGGAGGCGATCAGGTAATCAGGTGGACAGGGACAGGGCAGAGAGCAGGGCAGGGCTGGAACACATGGGAAAACAAAAGCACATGGACCACATTGACAGACAGGGAAAACACAAAAACAACCGCTAGGGGGCTGAAGTACTGACACCAAGTGTGACTTCTGCTGAGGCTTCCTTTTATGAAAGATAGAAAAATTCATTAATACACGTTGACTGTGTTCTACCTTCCCTTCACTCCCCAATCCTCCCCCGTCCCCCTAAGATCTCTCTGCAGATGATTTCACAGAACACTTCAACTAGAAGATTACAGACATTCAAAATTCCCTCCAGTCACCACAGCCCTCATGCCTCTCCTCTTCCTCTTTTTCCTTGTTTCCACTCTCTTCTAAGTTCCTCCTCCTCTAAGTTCTCTTCACTTTAAGGTGTTGATGTTGCCCTTGATCCCATTCCGTCACATCACCTCCATCGCTCTCAGTCTTCCTCCATTCATCACCAGTCTGATAAATCTGTCACTCTCCACAGGCTGTGTGCCTTCAGCCTTGAAGGAAGCGTGAGTCACACCCCTGCTGAAGTACCTGTACCCATGTGCTGTCCAGAACTATCGACCGGTCTCTCTCCTCCACTTTCTCTCTAAAACACTTGAACACACAGTGGCTAACCACCTATCCTCCTTTCTCTAAAAGAACAACTTTCTTGACCCCTTTCAGCCTGGCTTCAGGGCTGGTCATTCCACAGAGACTGCCCTATTCTCCATCACTGAGGCTCTTCAGCCAGAGCATCCTCCCACTCCTTAATTCTTCTGGACCTTTGTGAAGCCTTTGATACAGTGGACCACACTCTCCTTCTGTCTCCCTAGGCTAAGTTGGGTTGGCTGGTCCTCTCATGCCTGGACTACTGTAACTCCCTCTTTGCTTGCCTTCCTGCCTGCGGTATCAAACCTCTGCAACTAATCCAAAATGCAGCTGCATGACTTGTCTATGACCTCCCTAAAAGAGCCTGGGCGTCACCCTCGACAACAGGCTGGACTTCACCGACTACATCTCCCAGACGGCACGCTCCTGTCGATTCCTTCTCTTCAACATCAGGAGGATTCGCCCTTTTTTGACCACCTACTCCACCCAGCTGCTCGTCCAGGCCACCGTGCTCTCCCGCTTGGACTACTGCAAAGCCCTCCTCGCAGGCCTCCCAGCCTGCACCATTCAGCCGCTGCAGCTCATCCAAAACGCAGCTGCTAGGCTGATCTACAATCTCCCCAAGTTCTCCCGCGTCACCCCCTTACTGAGATCCCTCAACTGGCTCCCTATCGCAGCCAGGATCCGCCTCAAGACCTTGACTCTCACCTTTTCTGCTGCAAGAAAGACTGCCCCGACCTACCTCCAGGACCTCATCCTACCCTACGCACCCGCTCATCAACTTTGCTCTGCTACATCCGGACGCCTCGCTCCACCCACCAACAGAACGAAAGGCCCACGCTCCTCACAACGACGCTTTTCCATCATCGCCCTCCAGTGGTGGAATGAACTCCCCACCCCCCTGAGAACAACTCCTTTACCCCAACCCTTCTGACATGCGCTGAAGACACACCTCTTCAGACTCTACCTGGACTGATACCTCTGCCGCTTTGACCTTGTAACTTTGACGTTGTAAATCTGACTCCTGTCTTGTACTTGTTGCTCACTTACCTAGCTAGTATAGCGGTACTTTATTGTCCCTGTAATTGTATTTGATATTCAATTCATTTTTATTTATATAGTGCTTTTTACAACACAAGTTGTCACAAAGCAGCTTTACAATGATCCCAGGCCTGAGACCCCCTGTGAACAAGCCTAAGACAACAGTGGCAAGGAAAAACTCCCTAATAGGAAGAAACCTTGAGCAGAACCCGGCTCAGAGGGGGAGCCCATCTGCTTCTGGCTTGCACTGGGCAGGCAGAGTTAAAAGGCAAACTTAAAGTTGAACAGAGTACTTTAAGATAAGAGTACTTTAAGATTTGATATGTATGATATGTAATCCTAGTTCAGATTAGTTGGCTCACAACACTGACCTTGCGCTCAGCTTCAGCACTATTTGCATTGTATGACCTGTACACATCTTGCTCTTGTGCCTGTTGTTTGCCCACTATTTGCACTTTTGTACGTCGCTTTGGATAAAAGCGTTTGCCAAATGAATAAATGTAAATGTAAATGTAAATGTAAATGTAGTCACGTCACACCCCTCCTCAGCTCACTTCATTGGCTTCCTGTTACAGTTCATATCAATTTCAAAACCTTGGTGCTGGCATACAGGACAGTGAATGGGACCGCCATCTCATACCTATGATTGGTCTTCAAACCATATGTACTGCACAGATCACTACACTGTGCAACCATGGGGCAACTGACTGTCCCAGCCTGACGGGGTCGCTCCTCTCACTCATGATCCCTGTCTGTACTGGTCCCTCAGTGGTGGAATGAACTCCCCACAGGGGTCAGGACAGCGGAATCACTGGCCATCCTCCGACACAGACTGAAGACCCACCTCTTCAGACTGCATCTCAGTTCTACTTCTATTTCCACCCCTAATACATGCTACTTCTTGCATTTGATCTTAATTTTATGTGTAGTATTATGATGTACTATGAATTTGTGTTCTAGGACTGGTTGTATCATAGTATACTTGGCTTTTGTCAGAGTGCACAAGTTAACTTGTGGTAGGGGTTGAATAGTGTTATGCTCACACTCACTTGTCGGGGAGTGTTGTTAGCCCAGTCTGAAACTGTTGCTCATTCAACTTTAATGCATACACTTCAGTTCTTTTGTGCTGGAAGTTGCAATAAGAGCATCTGGTAAATGAATGTAATGTAACATGTAAAGTTATCCAATAATTTTTTATAACATGGCTAGAAAGCCAGTTGACCCATCAGATTGTTAGGTCATACCTGTCCATTTTATAATTTGCAATGCATTTCCTTTAATGCCATCTCTCACCAGTGGTATTTTTGCACCACTCAAATACACAGAGCATTTGGCCAGTTTCAGGGTTCCTACAGCTTAAAGCAAGTTAGATTTAAGACTTTTTAAGACTTTTTTAATGCCACTCAGAATGAAATTTAAGACCAATATTAGAATAACCAAAATTGAAGAAAAAAAGGACATCAGTTACTTTGGGTTAGGGACAATTTTGCCCAAATGTTTATTGTTTCATGTCCCATGAACTGCGATCGCAATTATCTGGACTGGATGTGATCTTCGCACCAATAGCAGACATGCAGATCTAGTTGTTTAGTTTTCGTGGTTTGGTTGAGGCTCTCGTCGAACATTAAAACAAACACGTCCTTGTTAGCATCTGCAACAAGCTGAGATGTACAGGGCTAATCCAAACTTGCTGATGTAGGCTGTCTTGTTGGAACTGAATGCAAACATGTGGGCAATTTCGGAGTCTGGGAACATTGCACGGAGTAAGTCTCCTGCTCCCTCATTTGACTTGTATGATTGGTGTTTTGTCACTGTGTTCAGACACCACAGTACCTCTGCTTTCAGTGTAGGCGTAAACCCAAATGTTGTCTGGAGATCTATTGCTGCTTGCCCTTGTGCTGGTATCAGAGATGGGGGTGGAGGCATGGTGGAGACAAGGGTAGAACAAAACTGGGAAATACCTGGCATCTGTTGGCAGGTTGACTTGGCAGTTTTGCGTTTCTCGCTCTGCATGTGGGATTCCACTGCCTTGATTCCCATCGTGCCGAGTTTGAAACACGTCCTGCACAAAATACACCGTGCCTCGTATACATCGCCTGGTACCGGTTTCAGCCATGCCGCAAAATCTTGTTTGAACAGCCAATTTTCATTGAACTTCCCCATGTCGTCGCTAGCTAGCAGACAGTGCATCTGCTCTGAGCATTTCGGCCGCATACAAAATATGAGTGTTGTTGGCTCCGCGATCCTGATCTTGTCAGGATCCTGCCCCGGACTTCCTGATGCGGGTCCTTGTGTTCTATGTTTCCCTGTCATTTTGTGTTTATGTGGGCCATGTTTCCTGTCGGTCCAGTCCATGTTTTACCCCATACCCTTTGTTTCCCTGTCTGATTCCCTGACCGTCTCCACCTGTTTGCCTGCCCACCTGTGTCTCATCCCCTCGTTACCCAGACTATATCTTTCCCCTTTGTTTCAGTCTCGTCGCCAGTTCGTCGCAGCATTCTGTTTCGTTCTTGCCAGCTATTACTCTGTTTTTCAGCGGTCTTCTTGGCTCCCACCCTGGGTCTCTGTATTTGCCCGCTGTTCTGTCTTGTGTGTTCAGTCAGTCTGTCTTCTGTTCCGCCGTGCCTTCGTGGTTCCCTGTCTGTGGAATTCTGATCCTGTCTCCTTGGCACTCGCCTGCCATTCCGCTCCGGCGGCCTGGGCCGCCCGCTGTCCTGCCTCCGCTCCCTGCTGCCGGCCTGCCCGGTTCTGCCCCTGTCCAAACCCTGCTTCCCGCCTGCTCAGCCCCGGACCAGCCTGCCGTTCTGCTCCGGCTGCCTGGGCTGCCCGCGGTTCTGCCCCAGCTCCCTGTTGCCGGTCTGCCCAGTTCTGCCCCTTCCCAGACTTCACTCCCCGCTTCCCGCCTGCTCTGCTCCGGACCTGCCTGCCCAGTTTGTGACCCCTGCCTGGCCTTCGGATCTCATCTCTGCCTGCCACTCCATTCTGGTTGCCCGGCTGCCTGCCCTCCCATTGCTGACCCTCGCCTGTCCAGACCACGTGCCTTGCTCTCTGTTTGCCTTTTTTGGACTGACTTCCCCGGTATTGATCCTGCCTGTTTTTGACCCTGTCTTTGTCTGCTCCTGTGGTGGTCTTTTATAAAGTCTCTCTGGCATTCACCTCCGGGTCTGCGTGTGAGTCCTCACCCCACATCCCTGACAGATCTGCGTGATGTTAATGCGAGAGGCATTCAGTAAATTATTAAAAATTAGATGTTACCAATTATTTTGAGATTTTAAATTGCAAAGTCAGAAAAAAAAACAATTCATAAAATCCTACTTCCCATGTCTTAGCATTTTTAAGACTTTTGAAAGATTGTTTAAGACATTTTAATACCTATTAAGGCCTTATTTTTAGATTAATGAATTCAGTGCCTAAAAAGACTTTTTAAGGATACGTGGGAACCCTGCATTTCACACCTCACAGGTAATAATCATACACCTGTCACACCACTCAGCTCAAGCACTAAAAAAGGCAAGGTAGAAAGTGGCACCCTCAGCACAACGGTCATTTTTTCTTTTTTGCTCTGTCCCAAAATTAAAAAAGGACTTGTACTCTACTTTGGTGTAAAATTTGCGCTGGGTTTTTCTGCGATCCATGATGTAAAATGCCTACTTTTATATAATGCATTCCACAAATAGGCCTACATCTGTAATTAAAGAAATGGCACAAGCATTTGTTTCACAATAAGAAATACATTTTTGAGGCAATCTTTTGATACACTTGCACCTACACAAAACTACAGCTACTTTTCAGTAGTCAGATTCATATAATACAACACAGTGACATGGTTGCTTATTGAAGGATATGCACTACTCAACTATCCAAACAACTCTGACCAATATTCCCTCTTGTGCTGTGAAGTTGCTAGCTGCACTATGAATACCTGCACAGACACAATGACAAACACAAATGTAACACACAGTCATTTTGAATAGCCTGTCCGCCGATGGTAAACTTCACGCTGTTGTATCCACAGTTACAGTCACGAACAAATGGAAATGACCAAGCAAATGTAATGTTGAGGAACCTGACTGATAATGACTGGGAAAATATACTGTATGTGCATATATGGTATTACAGAGTCACATTTAAATAACCCTATCCCTAAACACAGGACAGAAATGAAACTGCGAAATGAAACAAATGTTCTTGCTTTCTAGCCTTCTTTCTTGCAGTTATTAGCTCCATTTGTGAACAGGTACAAGTAGGTGTGTACAAATGTTTGCATAGGTTTGAATACAGAACTGTAAACTCACCTGAACAGTGATCGGCTGACAGATTGATGGAGGCTCTCTGATTGCTGACGGGGTTTGTTGCCTCACAGATGTACTCTCCTTTCTTTGTTACTCTAACCGTCTTTCTTACTGGGGCGCAATGAGCAAAGAAGCTGTGGAGGTAGTCAGTGTCTCTGTGCAGGGTCAGGTTCACCATCTCCCCTGCTTCCACAGAGCACACCAACAAGCACTTTTCTTCATCCACGGAAACACTGGGCTTTGACACAGGAGCTGTTGAGAGAGATGAGTGTGACAAAATGACTGAACTATTAAAACCATTAGGATACATAATATATTACAGGTTCAACAAATTCAAGAAAAAAATAGGATGGATAGTTCAGTCATTCTCTCCACTTTTACTGTACAGCTCTGTCACCTGCAAGGATGCACATGTTGCAAACACACTTTTATCACAATTAAACTATCACACTTGATGTTTTGCATTTGTTTTGCTATAAGAAAGTTTGCTTGATAAATTACACTGAGGGCTTATGGTAATGACTATAAGCTAAGACGACATTCAGTGTTTGTTCTGCAAAGAGCATTTCCTACAACCAGTTTAAGGGTTTTTTAACTAAGAGGTGCCACATTTATCAAAAGAAACCGCTGTGCTGTAGTAAGACCTGGAATTTGCATCTGAACTAAACAAGCACCTAAAAACTAGTAGTACTCTTATTTGATTCCAGAGGGTGACAGCCCTGTGTGTACAGCATGAATTAAAAAATGAGCTTCACTATACTGTGGAGGATTCGTCTGAACCTCTGTGGACAGTTACACTTTCTAGCATTAATCAAATCCCATTTTAAGATTAATTATCCAAGTAAAAATTGCTGTTGTTAGTTCACAGATAGAATGTATAAAAGCTATTAGGCACACCAGCGTGCACACAACACTGGTTGTCAGCACACAAGGTTTACTAACAGGCATTTTGATCACAGTCTCTTTTATCGTATTGCTTTATGTTATTGGCTTAGTACATGTCCTTATCCAGGGCAACTTACAGTTGGAACTTACAGTTGGACCATTATGATTACCTTTACTCATGGCTGCAACAACTGAACTGTTCCATTCAAGACACAAATCTGCAAACTTCTGGTTATAAGATTAGATTGTAAACCACCACCCTGAACTGCTGTATTGGTAGTATAGTGGACAGAGAAACAGTGATACTTACTGTATACGGTCAGCTGGTATTTTTTCTCTAAAATCTGCCCAGTTTCATCATTCTGCACTGTATACTCTCCAGAATCGTTTCTCTTCAGGCCGGTGATGGAGAAGAATCCAGTGCTGCTGTCCCACTGCAGTCTGCCTTTGAAACTCTGATCAAAGTCAGTTGCATTCTGACCTTTTGTAACATCTCCAATTGAGGCACCTTCAAACCTCAGTTCCCCGTTGTTTTTAACTGCAGCTGGGAAAGTGACTGTCCCTCCCACAGCACCTGTCAGTTTCGCAGGCTGGCCAGAGGACACAGACACTGCTGGAAACACACAGAAACAAGCTGCCTTCAGGGGGAAGTCACAAAACCAAACACACTGCATTACATTATATTGCTGCTATTTAGCAGACACTTTTATCCAGAGTGACTTGGATTTCAGTTTTTGCATGTCATTCATTTATACAACTGGATATTTACTGAGGCAATTGTGGGTTACGTGCCTTGCCAGAGGGGACAGCAGCAGTGCCCCAGCAGGGAATTGAACCAGTAACCTTTTGGTTATGAGCAGTGTTGTGCAAGTTCACACTTCACAAGAGCTAGCTCAAAGTTCAGTTCACACAGATTAAAATGAACAAGTTCACGTTCATAGTTCGCAATTTTGAATTTTGAACTTTGAACAAGTTCACAGTCCCAGTTCATTTCTTCCATTTTTTAAATGAGCTGTTCCAGGGACTATTTTATGTGTACGTCTACATGCGCAGTGATTGTTACGCGGGACATGGGCAGTTGGTTGCGAGCTGTCGAGCTGTCTATTTGATGAGTTGCACTAATGAAAACGAAGTATGGAATAACGCCGTCCGTGTTTATTCATCAACCAGTAACTTTAACCCACCCAAGGATTCCGAATCTCGCGCAAACCTGAATGAGCTCAAGTTCACGTTCTTTAGTTGCAAACGGATACGTTCAAGTTCACCATTCACCGAAAAAATGAGCATATTCAATGAACGCGCTCTTTTAACGCGTTCATGCACAACACTGGTTATGAGCCCTGCTCCTTACCAGTTCCTGCTACACTGCAACCCCCATAATGCATAAATTTTACATAAGTACATACATCTAAATTTATAACACGTATACATCACTGTCATAATGCCTGGTGTGGAAGCAAACATATTTCCTTTAGAAGTGAAAATTGCCTCATCTGTGAATGTGATTGTGATAGACCTGAATCAGACCTAAATAATTAAAAGCACTGGGACAGAAGGAAACACAGAGAGTATTCCAAGAACCTGGGTTTAACAGTGCTCCTGGATGTGTTTACACAGGAGAGGTTAAGACTCAGTATCTATCTTCATACATCACACATAGTGTAGCATTTTTAGCTAGTGTTCTAACATGCATGAGTTTGATGAAATTTATTTATCCCTCTGTCCTTTGTAGCAACAGGGAATAAATGCAGTCCAGTTCTCCTACCGGCAACGCCCTGTGCCCATCTCTTTCTTCCATGTCCAGACCAAAACAAACCCCAGAGACCGAACATGCTACCATATTTATGTTGATATGAATTAACACATTTTACATGTTTTGGGTTTTATATTTTAGACATAAAAATGTCATTTGTTGTAACTGTCACCATCAGTGTGCGAAATATCCGGTGGCAATCGGGGTTCCCCCCTACCCATACCTGCCGACATTTAGGTTTCAAAATATGGGAGGTTTTTTCGGCGCGGGGGGGCGGGCGGTTGTGGATAGTAAATAAATAATTGTATGTAGTGTGTGGATTGTGTGTGTAGATTGTGTTTCATAGACGATCTGGCAACTTGGGTAACGTCAGACAAACATACAAAACTTATGGATCCGTGTATGACGATTAGTCATAATCAAGTTTGCCATGCAAATTACGGGAGTTTCCCGGGAGAAACAACAAAAGGGGAAGGCGCTGGCAATGAAAAGCAAATACATTATTATTTTTTTTCATACAAAGTGGGATGTAATGTCAGCCCTATGTTGGAGACAATGCAGAAATTTGCTGTGACTTCAAAACTGGAAGTTCTGCTTCTTATTTTGATACGCGTTACGTTGTGAAGCGATAGGGACTTTGTGACAAAATTCAACCGCAAAGCATGAGTGTGAAAATGGGTGAAGAATTTAGTAAAGATATTTCTTTGCAGAAGTTTGATCTGTCTTCATAACGTGATTACTTCGGTATGCACAAATATGACTAGCATCATTACAAAGCTCCGGTTCCGCTCTTTCTTGTGATATGTGTTCCATATCTATACAATGACGAGTTCATGAGTAATTCAAACAAGAGTAATGGGCGTGGAGCAGTGGCGTCATTAGGTCTGATCATTCGGGGCTATAGCCCCCAATATTTCAAGCCTAGCCCCGAATATTTTCGCAGTGAAAAAGGAGGTGTTTATAGCAAAACAACAGACTGTGTAACTGAGCGGAACTTGACTTGCAGCGTCCGAAGGAGGGGGGAGTAAAAGGTAGATATAACCTCCCCAACCTACCGATGCCGATCTCTCTTCAAAAAAAAAAAAAAAAAGACAAGCCCCAGGCAAACTTGACTTAGCCCCTGATCTTTTCAGTAGCTAGAAACGGGGCGGCAGTGTAGCATAATGGCTAAGGAGCAGGACTCGTAACCCAAAGGTTACCGGTTTAATCCCCGCTGGGATACTGCTGCTGTACCCTTGGGCAAGGTACCCAACCCGCAATTGCTTCAGTAAATGGATAACATTGTAAGGAACGGTAACCTATGTAAGTCGCTTTGGATAAAAGCATCTGCCAAATTAACAAATGTAAATGTAGAAACGCCCCTGGTATGAAGATGGGCACAGAGCTGTATGCAGATTGTGACTATGATTAAATTTGATGTAAATTCAAAATTATTTTTCTGGCCAACACTTCGTCGCATAGACAAGCAACTAGCATCGTTAGTGATGAATACTTCACGAGCAATTCAACCGAGAAGAAGGGACATGAAATTGCGTCCAAATTCACATCCCTTCTTCTCGGTCGAATTGCTCACCAAGTATTCGTCGCTAACGATGCTAGTAGCTTGTCTATGCGACGAAGTGTTGGCCAGAAAAATTATTTTAATTTACATCAGATGCACACTGTGGAGGATGATGTATTTGGCATCTACCCGTGAGTGATTTGTATATTTTTCCGAATAACTACTGCGAAGGTTATATTAGCATATCACTGGACATTCTTGTGGAACTATTAAAAAAAAACTGTTGGACGCCCGTCTAAGAATTAACTCATTCTCTTTATCGCAATTGTAGCTACAGAGTATGACATATGCTTTCACGGTACTTGAAAATAATACAATGTGACAGCACCTGAATGTGTGAAAACGGGTGCTGCAGTGAGGATGAGATTAAATAAAAGCATCAGCTGCTCCATTCAGAGTTTTAATGATTTAACTGATCACAGCAGTCGAGCTCCATTGGTATCATTCAGGGTTAGCTAGTCTTTTGCAAACCGGCATACAGAAGGAAATGCTAAATTCTAATGAGGTCAATAACTTGCTCTGTTTGAGCACTCAAACCTTTTGTATCGTAACACATTGCAATACCCTCTGTTCACACAGGGAGGTGACGGCTGCCACACGAACTCAAAGAACAGATTTTTTGTCGAAAGTCCCTCAGTTACTTCAAATCACGGTCCAGTCCAACATTTCTGTGCGTATTACGATACGGGAGACCGACGACTAGCACATCACTTTTGAAATGACAAGCACTGTGCTGGACGTTTTTCCTCCCCTCAATCACAACTGAGCATCCAAACTGGCGTCATATCACTTTTACTGGATAACGCATCTGTCTCTGTAGCCTTTAATCGCACATGGCAAATATTAGGCAAGTTTTTATTGATAACCTGCTTCTTCACTAGCTAGTTTAGGCTACTTTCGATTTCTTTGTAAGGGCGGTGTTCAAGGCAGGACACCAACATTAGACGGTATTTTCAGATGACGATCATGTGGTAGTTTACACTCACTCAGTTACTAGATAAAATACACATGCAGACTTGCTTAAGTAGTACTTACCAGCAAATAGAGAAAATGAGAAAATAATTTTCGTGTTTGCCATCTCCCGCGGAAAGATCATTAGCTAGTTGCCAAAACTTTCGTTTTCAGGTGTTGCCTGTCGATGAAATGTCAGAGGTGGATCGGAGTTCCTGCGTTTCACTCATCCAATGAGAAAAGAGAGCCTACTGCTACAGTCGTCAGTTACATTATTGAAGTTCTACAGTATTTAAACGGTAACAGCGGAGACGTGTATGGTAGCTAGGCAGGCTACCGAACTAAACAGAAAACCTGTACGCAACGCCAGTGGACAAAATGCAGCAGTTACTACCAAGTTCGTGAAAATTAACTTGTCTCCTTCCTAGCCTGTTGCCAGAATAATTCAGTTAAATATATCAGGGCATGACCATTCTGACTGGAGAAATATATCACCTGCTTTTCACTTCTATATTGAAGAAAACCGGAGTGAAAACAGGTGATAGGATCATATTCTAAAGAACTGTAACGGTAGCTCTGCATCTTGTTGTCGAAGACCACATAGCTCGCTTTGGCAAATTTACTCCCTGTAAGTTACAAAGTACCACCCCTGGTACCAAGGAGAGGTGATCTGTATTTGAGTACCGCAACTGAATGCTGTTTCACACAACACTGCAAACCACCAATGACGCAACATATTTGGCGCCATACTGTGGCGTCTTGTGGTATTACTTTACCGTTTGTCACTGCATGCTGGTTTCAATGTTTAATATGCTTTGAAAATGAAAAATATGAAAATAAATAAAAGGCATAAAACAAAATGAAATAAATAAAAGGCATTCTGTTCTGAATGCAATTTTTATAGCTCTCCATGTAATCAACATGTAATGTGATTGGGGAAGTGGGACTTCTCCTGAGGAGTAGAGTATGTCAGTGTTACTGACTGCACAAACATCCGTCCAATTAAACAGCAGCAACATCTACAGAAACAGAGCAGTAGCTACCATTCAGATGCACTTAGTTTAATGCCAGGAGTTCATCCTTCATAGCCTCTTCCAACCACCATAGGGTGACTGGCCATTCTGCCTCCTGTTTTATATCTGTATTCTGCCCGAATTTGTTCTGATTGTCCTCTACAGCGGTTGAGTGAATAAACTGTGCTTTGTCTCATCACAGCTAAATTCATTCCACAAATACACACTGACTATGCGCAGTTAAACAAACTACAGCAGCTGCACATTCACAGAGTGGATTCACTTCTCATTCTCACTCACATGTTCTTAGCTGTGGTTTTACAGCAGTTTGCATTTCATAGGCTGGCATGAGAAAGCGTGTGTGTGTGTGTGTGTGTGTGTGTGTGTGTATGTGTGTGTGTGTGTGTGTGTGTGTGTGTGTGGTGGAAGTGTTACAGAGACACAGAGAGCGGAGTCAGTGAGTCCAGGCTGCAGACAGTGTAGGACAGTGGAGCTCCAGTCTCTGAGCAACATGAGACCTGCTGTTATACTGATGTTTACCTGCTGGAGTGCAGGTAGGACTCTGTTATATTGATGTTTACCTGCTGGAGTGCAGGTAGGACTGTTATACTGATGTTTACCTGCTGGAGTGCAGGATTACACTGATATCAGGGGTTAACAGGAGAATTTAAAAAAGCATTTATGAAAAGCTGCACTGATAAGTTTAAAAATATATAATGAAAGAAATGGAAATTAATATTTGGAAAAAATGGATATGAGTTAGAATTATAACCAATCTGTGGAAATGCTGTTTAAATAAATGTTTAAGGATGTTGGAGTCTATCTTTCTCTGTGGTTCTTTGTGAAGTGAGGTAGCCTTTTACTGAAAGTTGATAGCTTATTATGTGTTATATTTTACTCCCTACACCAGCATCATACCTTTTGGTACTAAGCATCAGAATGATGCTATGCATATGAGTAGAGGTAACATTAGTTTAAAACCCATTACACAGGCCTGGGAACCCGGGGTTTTCTCCAGTTTGCCTTTGGTGTAAATGGTCATGCAGTGCTTCTAATATTGTTGACTCCGTATGGTTTTTCGCTCGTGTTGTACACTACCTAACTTATAAGTCGCTTTGGATAAAAGCGTCTGCCAAATGAATAAACGTAAATGTAAATGTAGATGGGTCTTCCTGGGTTAATGGAGCCAGGAATGCTTTCCGGCTGCAGTGGTGGGTCCGACCCAGTAGAATTCCCAGGTCTGCTTCAGTGTAAACTGGGAACTCCGTAGATGTAATGGACCAGCCCTCCTCTGTAACTCGATGAGGAGGCTACTGTTCATACTGGCATCGTGAGTCGCCTAACTGATTTCATCGTGCGCGAGATGTGTTTAGCCACATCCGTGATTCGTACAACGACCATTTTCCGCGTTACAGTTATATTATGAGACTGATTAGAACAACTTACAAACCGTTAAGGTAAGCATGTGTCAAAATAATATAACTTCTACGTTAGACAGACGTCTAATTGATGTTTTGTCAGCGCATGTCAAACTATGATTATTACGTATGATGTCCTGTAGTTTGACTCACAGCTGCTGAAAGCCCAGTCCGACACTCACCCTCAGCATTATCTTTACACTACCCTTTTCGCGTTGTTTTGTTCCGCCATAACCTTCTTCGTTTATTCAACTCATTTATTTTTTGTCGTTGTCTGTTTGTTTAGCTATTCTAGCTTATTTCATTTAGTTTCGTCGATAATTACGTTGTGAAAATAACCCTGTTTTATTGATTAGGCTACTTTCGTACTACGGTTCGTCTGTATTTTCAATTGACAAACAAGGATCGAAAAGGCTTAAAAGACCTTATTTTGTATTGATTGGGGAATGTTAACTATCCTTTCCAAATGACCGGTGCCTCTGTGGGGATAGCGATATTCCGTCCTTTGAGAGTGCCCTGTCTGAGGACAGACGTGCCGTTACACTACATTCAGAGAACCTTGTGGCAACCTTTACTCCGAGGTTTTTCAATGTTAGGCACACTCTAGTTTTGTACAGCCCATAAAACTATTTTGCCTTACATTTGGTAAGATTAATTTTCATTTGCCAGGTGTCTGCTGCCCACCTCGGCATTCAGTTTAAGTCTTCTTGAATCACTTAGGTAGCTTCCAAACTTCGCTTCACTTCCGTTTGGTGTCTTCAGCAGATTTTTGTTTTGTGAATGTCCTTATTAAGATCATTTATGTGAACAGCAGAGGTCCAAGCACAGATCCCCGCAGGAATTCACTTAACATTCGCGTGTATACACAATTATTGAACTGACTCAATGTGCAAATTTATTATTAAGTACAAGCATTCTAAGGTCCGAGTCGGATTAGAAAACGCAGTTGAAATGCATCGTGATTGTTGCGAGTAGTGATGATATGTTCGCGACTGATCCGAGTCTTTTGAACCGCTCTTTGGTACGAACGAAGGGATCCGAGTCGTACTTGAGAGCCGTTCATTTTATCGTTGCGCCCAAATTTCACTGCGTGCCTTAAGTTCAGTCAGTATAGTGGTTATGGAGCAGGAACCGTAACTAGAGTTGGGGCCGATCCAATCCAATATCGGTATCGGGTGCTGACGTACTGACGTAATTCACTCATCGGATATCGGACTGACGTTACCGATCCACGTACCGATCCAGATTCCATAGTCTGATGTTTTTATGAATTGTAAATATGTAGGCTAATAATGTAATTTTAAGACCATTGCCAAAATGCTGTAGTTTAATTAATTAATAAATAAATTAATTAAACCGTTCTACAAAGATATCCAGTAGTCCACATATTTTTTTGTCTCCCAGAATTCTATGAGTTAGACCTAGCCTACAGGCGGAGCGCTGGATTAGTCTGCAACTGAGTAAACTAGTAACGTTAACACCTCAACTATCAACTCAACATGTCCTTAGTTTGGAGATATTTTAGAGATATTTTAGTCCCGAAACACAGAAAAGCAAGACAGCAACTTGTAATTAGTGTAAAGCCAACATTCCGAGAGGTGGAGGTTGTGCAGCATCGTATAGCCTAATACTAGGGCTGTACCCGACTCAGAATTTTGTCAGTCCAATCGGGTTTGGCTGTTCAATATGAAGATTCGACTATTCGTTCCTTTTTCTTATATACTGTCTGGCAATCAGAAAATCCATTGGCATGAGTTTCAGTGGTGATTTCGACCATATTAACATAGTCAAATGCAACAGAGTCAGGGAAGATATTTTTGAGCATTTAACCCTTTCGCGCATACGGCCCCGGTGTGATTAGCCGTTTCGCGCGTATGCTGAAACCGGTGCAATTAGAAAACTAGATTGGAAAAATTCTAGCTAATTTTAGCTTTGAGGAAACAGCGATTTAACATAATATGTCAAATGCTAACTGAAATATATCAAATGCTGACTGAAAACTACGAGAAGCTTAATAACTCTAATGAAAACATAACGAACCATGTAACGTAAAAGCACTACATAAAAAATAAGTTATGTTTAACGAAAGGGTTAAACTACAGTTCAAATAAAGTGCTTTGGAATACATTTAAATGTAATGAATTTTTATATATATTTTTTGCTCTTTTAATAAGAAGTGCTGTTTGGTTTACTACAGCCTCATGTAGGCCTAACCTTACACATAATACCACCAACAACAATAATGATAAATATAGCTGCAAGCGGAGATTACGGGGTCCTAGCACATCAGCCGAAAATTGAATGGGTGATGGCTGCCATTGTTTCTGAGTCATCAACTTGTCCTTGAAGACTTTATTAGGATGTTTAAGCAAGACAGCAAGACAGCAAAAAATATATATATAGCCGCAAGTGGCAATTACAGGGTCCAAGCACATCAGCCGCAAATTGAGTCAGTGATGGCTGCCATTGTTTTTGAGTCATCAACTTGTCCTTGAAGACTTTATCAGGACCAATGACCAAGATGCAGTATACGAAATTCTAACTCTATTAGGGAATCAACTCAAATGTCTTAAAGTACATTGTACAACTTTAAGTCTTTCTCTAATTCTATCCGCCCAGTGCCGGCCAGAAGCAGATGGGCTCCCCCTCTGAGCCGGGTTCTGCTCAAGGTTTCTTCCTATTAGGGAGTTTTTCCTTGTCACTGTTGCCTTAGGCTTGCTCTCAGGGGGTCTCAGGCCTGGGAACAATGTAAAGCTGCTTTGTGACAACTTGTGTTGTAAAAAGCGCTATACAAATAAAATTGAATTGAACTGAAATTGAATTGGATTCATGGATTTACACCAAACTTGATCACCTTCAGCCTATTGTCCTATAGATATCAGCTCTCATGTAAATGTGACAGGTAATGTAAATGTTAAATAAGTCAATTATTTTACCATTGGGAAAGATATGTATTATATTGAAGAATGTACCATTAGAAGAACCTAAATGATTTTTGCCATCTCAGGTCAGTAAGAGTTGACCTGAGTCTATGTATCTGGTGTAATCTGAGTGTGCGAATTACTGAATTTTTGGTATGCATTGATTGAAATTGAAGATATGCACTAGTAAACTTTGGGTGCAGAATGAAAAATTGAAGATACAAATTATTAAAGGATTAGTACATTGATGGTTGGATTCAAGAAGGGATTGATTTCGTTTTCATTCAGCTCAAACCTATTAAAGTGTGTGTCTCTCTCTCTAGGCGTATGCATGTCCTTTGCACATGCTGAGGTGACTGAGCTGAAATGCATTGTGGGAAAGAGAGTAACATTCCCCACTGCAGTGAAAAAGACTGGATTATTCATCAAAAATGCAGACACTGTTGCCAGGTTGGATCATATTTTCTATATCACCAATGACAGCATCCTCAGAGACAGACTGCAGTGGGACAGCAGCACTGGGTTCTTCTACATCACTGACCTGCAGATGGAGGATTCTGGGAATTACAGAGTGGTAGATACTGATCGGAAATCAGACTCTATCTACCAGCTGACTGTGTACAGTAAGTATCACCACTGTGTTCAGTGTCCTGTCTGTTATACTGAGAGATTAACTGTCTTTGAAGAGCAAATGAGGTGTGAAATATGATGGTTTAGCTGTACATGTGAGCTCAGTATGAAGTGACATCCTGCTCTGTCACACACTCTGTCACACACAGGGTGGGGTCAGGGGCCAGTGTGTACTGACCAGTGCTGAAGGCTCTCCTTACTTTTGTGTCTTTGCACAGATCCAGTGTCCACACCTCAAGTGTCCAGCAGGAACAAGATGAAACCCAGCTGCAGTGTGCTGTGCTCTGTGGAGAACGGGAGAGAGGTCACCCTGTCCTGGCAGAGAGAGGGAGAGACACTGTACATCACCAGCAGACCTGATGTCAACACCCCCCTGTCTCTCCCTCTGGAGATAGAAGAATGCAGCTCCACCTACAGCTGTGTGGCTGCAAACCCAGCCAGTAACAAGACAGTTCAGCATCTCAGAGCTCTGAAGAGTGGAGTGTAGCAGCCACAGTTTGGTGAGATAAAATAGCTGATGACCATCTGTTATCTCAGAGCCACAGACACTGCAGATATGGCTATCCAGTTCACAATTTGTTTAGACAGACACAGCTGTATGGCTTAAACCCAGACAAGATGAGAATTTTCAGCATCTCAGAGCTCTGTAGGGAGGAAGGTAAGGAGCAGATCTGGGAGGAGAGGAAGAGAGGATCTGTGCATATTTGCAGGATGAGAGATAAAGAGAAAGTGTGTGATTAAAACAGTGTGTGACTCTGTGTGTGATGTGTGTGAAAGAAAAGACAAAGTGTGAGAGATGTATGCATTACAAGGTCCTAATTTGGTATAAACCTTCATGAATTAAATATTGCCATTCTCTCACAAACACAACTGCTACAGGGTCCAGGGGCAGGTGCTGCTCAGTGATGTGCAGTGATCAGAACGGGAGAGAGGTCACAGAAACCTGGCAGAAAGGAGGGGGCAGACACTGTCCCACACCAGCAGCCCTGATCTTCAAAACCCCAATTGTCTCTCCCTCTGGAGATTCAAAAGAGTACAAATATTAAAAACAGCTGTGTTCAATGAAAACCAAGCAAGTACTAGAAAGAGGGTAGCATCTTAACATCTCAGAACACTGCAGTTTTGCAGTGCACTGACCAAAGTGACAAAAGTGACTGTCAATGTACCTTTTCCAGACCATTTGCCATATTTCAGCTGCTGTTAACACTGATATCCTTGGACTCAGTTCACACTTTTAGCTTAGCTTCAACCTACAGCTGTATTGCTGCAGCATTAACTCCAGTGAGGAGAGAAGCATCTTCAGCATCTCAGAGCCCTGATGGCCACTCTGTGTGTGTGTGTGTGTGTGTGTGTGTGTCTGTGTCTCTGTCTCTGCCTGTGTCTGTGATGCTGCACTGATCAGGATGGGCTTTGACTACTTTCTCAGAAACAATGCATTGTCAGTGAGGTGAAGCTAGTCTCACCTGTCATTGTTCATTTCACAGCACACACATGTTTCATCTTAGGGAGAGGGGTGTCAGAAGTCATTTTACATACTTGTATTCTCTTTACCAGCCACACAGCTGATGTGCACATGACTTTAAAACTCTCCCATTGACCCTGTTTGGGCTCATTATCAGCAGTGTTGACTGTAATACTCACAGCTGTACTCTGGCACCTCTATACTGTAGATATGGAGACTCTGTTCTCTCTTTCAGCTCAGTTTCAGTTCCTCAATGAAGAGCATTAATTCCACATTCCCCATCACCCTTCTCTCTCTCTCTCTGTCTGTCTTTTTTAGATGGCCATTTCATCTCTGTTCACAGAGTTGTGCTGTATGTGATGTTTGTGTTGAGGCTGGTGGAGTTTGTGTTGGTGACACTGGCAGTGGGACTGTTAATCCATCTCTACAGAGAGAGAATGTTCAGACTCAAGCAGCAGTAATGTAACTGCACCTGTCAATGTTCTCACACACACAACAGCACACATGTACAAGAGCTGGGATTTGAACTTACAATCTTTTGTATTCTCAATACCAGCAGCAGTAATGTTCTTACTATGAATACTATACTGACAATCATTCTGTCTTTCTTCTTGTTGGCAGCATTGAGAGAAGAGAAAAGAGAAAATATTCAGACCTATAAACATTCACTCCCCGCACAAACACACACACACACACACACACACACACAGTGCTGTAATATGTATGTTTTTTCAGTGTGCATCTGCCTATGGAATGTTTAGATTCTGAAAGAGGGTTGATTACTGTGTAAAACATTACAGAAATATTATTATGTATTAGATCATGCACAGAAGTGAAATATGTTCTCTGTGCTGTACCTCATGTGGATCAGTTCAGGGTGGGGTCTAAGGCAAGTCCATTTAAACTGGCAGGTTAGCTCACTCAGGGGGTCGAGTAGGATAGAGGCTAGTTTCTAAGCCTGTATTCTGTGTGACTGTAAGTGCACAATGGTTACCTTCCTGTCTGTGTTGTTGCTTTACTTTGTTGTTTTTGTTGTGTGCGTGTGTGTGTGTGTGTGTGTGGGTTATACTGAGCCTCTGAGTGTGTGTGTGTGTGTGTGTGGACAGAGTTTTTGTGTGTGGAGTGTGTGTGTGTGGACATGGCCTAAGCCTGTATTCTGTGTGTGTGTGTGTGTGTGTGTGTGTGTGTGTGTGTGTGTGTGTGTGTGTGTGTTTGATGGACCTCTGCTGTTTCGGCCTGGTACTGTATATACTGACCACCTGAGCACTTTGGCACTTTTGTAAATAAAGCTCATTGTCTTTGGAAGCCTTCGTGTGACGGCCTGTTCCTCCCTATGAACCCTACACCACACAAGCTCCTTTAATTATGACACTTGATTGGAGGTAATGATTATAGTCATTTGTCTGAGAATATTATTTAGCTCCTTTGGGATTTTGAATGAGCTATGTTGCAAAGTTTTAGAGAGACTTTACCCCCTGATTGTGTGATCAGAAATCAAAGTCTCACTTCAACAAAACAAGTCTCTGCTAAAATAAACCTAAATTAATTCCCAGACTGAATTAAAAGCTTTACTAAACCAGACTGAGTTAAACCCATCTGCTTAATGGTAGAGCATTATGTAGGAATTGGAATCATTTCTGAGAGCTCTCTGCATGTACTTACACTGAATGCTTTGGCAACGAATTCTTTATAACACAACACTGTCAGTGTTTCCTGGAGAAAATGGAATTTGGGTATATGTTCCTTGCATAAACATATACATTTTGCATTAGATAAGTTACCAATGAACAAAACCAGACAACTGTATTTACCTTTTTTTACTGTAGGAAGATGAAGGCCTTTCTGACAATTAAAACTTTTCACACTTTCACCAAAGGAGAAAACTCATGAAGGGGTGTAGTAATGTGTGGTGGCGAGATTCACATACACACACACACATACACACACACACACACACACACACACACACACACACACACACACACACACACACACACACACACACCTAAAACACACACACACACACACACACACACCTAAAAATGTTATTTCACCTTATAACAGTTTTTAGGAAAGGTGAACATTCATACTGAAGTGACTTGTACAATGGATGTCCACGCCCCCAACAACAGCAACACAACTAAAAACAAAATGAAGTACTTAATGCAATAAGGCCCATTCCCCTCACCTTCACCCTCAAACAGAAACACAAGACTTCAGTTGTAAAAAAACTCACTTCACAATGAATGAGTTTCTTATAACCCTGAAAAAATGGCACATTGTGTGGGAGCCACGTCAGATGACTCCAAAGCCAGAATTAACCTGCAGCATTTTTAATCCTAGCTGTGATCTTTGCATTATCTGTTTTAGCCAATGGTCAGTGTATCTGTTTCTTAATGCAGGTTGCACCTTCCTATTGTGTTTGCTGTGGGGTTCAGAGGAGCAGGTTCTAACACATGGATGTTTCTCTGCAGGTTCAGAAAGTCAGGTTTAGTACCTGCTCTGGCATTAACATCTCCAAACAGTGCCAAGGGTGTTTAAATCTAGTGTATATGAGGGATGATGCCCAAAGTACATGTTCTCCTCAGTTTTGGATGGTGACCAAAGCCAGATGAGAGATTAGGCTTGCATTCATTGCTGGAAAAAGCTTAATACACATCTTTATATGCATGTTTATAGTTGTACAGACAAACACTTAAAACAAACACATTTCTACAATAACATCTTCATCAGTTCATCTGATGTGATTTTTGTTATAGTTTAACATGATATATTCCCATACTCTGTAAGCTGTGCTGTTTCTGCAGGATGTGTTTGTGGCTGTCGTTTAGCTCTGGCAGTTCTGCAATGTGTGCATAAAAACATGTGGCTGAAACTAACATGCAGTTCTCACCTGTTCTAGCTGGTTGCACAGGAAGTTTGCTGTGATGGTCATGTGCTGGTAAAATTACAGACATCCTGTTCAGTGCTGTACTGAGAGCACACACACACACACACACACACCTACACACACACATACACACATACGTGCAGTTAAATACATCAACAGGATGCTGGCATCTATATTCTTATGAAGAATAGAAGTGGAAAAAGGATGTGGTGAAGGCTTTTAGAATTCTGTGTTCAGTTGTGGTTACTGTACTCAGAAAAGATGTAGGTGCCCTAGATGTGTTAGGGAGAAGAGCAGATTGCTGATTTGCAAAACATGACTTATGGAAGGAGCTAAAGTGCTTCATCTCCTCAGTGCCAGTAAAAGGACATTCAGGAGGATTCATTATTATTCATTATTAAATGAGAAAATTAACCAGTTACATGGAACAGTTTGGACCACATGACTTCACACTAACTAAAACACTATTCCAAAGCTCTGCTGCCCAAACTTTCCTTAACTGCTGCATATAACTCATCTAAAGAGTATATGGTCTTACAGATATTACATTTCACATTACAATAAGGTGTCAAATACCAAAATATATCAGCAAAACAAGGTGTAGTAGACAGAGATTAAATTGTGGCTAATTCATTGCTATTTGTCACTTTGGTTACACATTAAAGGCATTGATACCAATTGTCTCAGCAGCATATTTACTGATTTTATGAGGTATATAAAAAAACTGTTTGTTTCCTTTTCATTGTGAGATGTAGTCACTGTTGCTCTGGTTTGTGAGTGGAGGGGTGCATGAGCTAGCAGATGAAGTGCATGAACACAGTTTGTGAACCACAGATAGAAACCTCAATTAGTCACTTTCATTTCAGCTTCACTCTTCTTGGTTCCTTCCTTGGTTCCCTCCTGGTTTTTTGTACATTGGATACAGTGCACCCATTTTTTCAGTAAGCCACAATTTTTAGTTCCACTTTAAAATGGCCTTTCTTTTGTTCCCCTTTAAAATGGCTAATATTCCAATTACAGATATAGTTGTGGGAGAAGGTTTGTGAAGCCTTTACCTGCATTACTGCATTAAGTGCACCTAAAATGAGGTCTGATTTTCATTTATGTAATAAAAATAGATAAGCACAATCTGATTGAACAAACACAATAACAATTAGTATTTTTTTCATGTCTTTATTGAACATGTGGTTTAAACAATCAGAGTCAAGACTGTAAAAAGTATGTGAAGATTTAGATTTAGTAACTGGTGGAACCTCCTTTAGCAGCAATAACCTCAGCCAAACATTTCCTGTAGCTGCTGATCAGACCTGCACAGCAGTTAGGAGCTCTACTGGACCATTCCTCCTTGTCTGCTGCTCAGGTAATTCCAAAGGGTTCACAAATGTATTCTTATAACTTTATAGAGCCGTTTGTATTTTCTCAGGAGGCTCAGATCCTTCAATGTGTGCAGAACCATGCTGCAGGTGTTTTATCACTCGGTGGTGGCCAGTGTGATCTTTTATGCTGTAGTGTGCTGGGGAAGCAGGGTGAAGGCAGCTGATGCCAGTAGACTCAACAAGCTCATCAGGAAAGCTGCATCTGTCCTGGGAGTGGAACTGGAGTCTCTGGGGGAGGTGATGGAAGTATCCGGAGGATGCTGCAGAAGCTATGCAGGATCATGGACAATGCCTCTCACCCCCTGTATGCCTCAGAGCACCTTCAGCCGCAGGCTGAGACCACCAAGGTGCACTACGGAACGCCACAGGAAGTCATTTCTTCATGTGGCCATCAAACTGTACAACTCCTCCCCCTTCTGCAGGGGGAACAGCTGAACCAATGAAAAATGGACATGTACATGCTACCAAAACTGTTCCCCTACCGTTCCCCAATATGTCCAATATGTATATGTACATGTTCATATCAGCATCTTCCTGTGCAATATGTACATGTCCATCAACATCTACCTGGTGCAATATAAATACCTCAACAGAAACATAATATTGTGCAATATGCAAGGCAATATTAGCAAACACTTAATGGTTGTGCAATGCTCATATACAGCTAATAGTTGTGCAATACCCTTGTTACTTGAATATTTTGTTATGTATTTACTGTGTCATTACACTGTGTCCCTACTTATTATATTATTTTACCCTCTATTTATTGCATTGCTTGCCTACTCTGTCTTATTCTATTCTATTTTATTTTTATTTTCATTTTTATCTTCATTGCTGCATTGTTTTTGAAACTGTAAGTGAGCAATTTCTGGCACAATAATTTCCTTCAGGATCAACAAAGTTTTATCTTATCTTATCTTATATGTTACACAGACACTGTAAGATACAAGCTCAGACAATTAGTAGTGCAGGTGAATCTAATAATAATAACAATGACAGAAATCCTGTAAAATGGCAGTATTCAGGAGATATTGACCATGGTGTTATACTGTGGGTAGAGAGATGACTTAATGGCTAGTTAGCCAAACAGTTCTCTCAGCTTGCCTGGGGTCACAAAAACAAAAATTATGAAGACCACAGTTATGAAGATCACAAACAATGATTGTGTGAATTGTTTCTGACAGCCTGATACTGTCTCCAAAGTGCTGGCCATGTTGCTGGCCATGCCAAGGGATCACAGTTACCTTGAGTTAGACTGAAGATAGCTCTGTAATGTGTGCAGCCCTGTTTTACTTTTTATGTGGTGTCCATGTGAAGGAACCTGGGTGGAATCCTAGAGCTGTTGCAACCCTTTTCATCCAAATGGCTGAACATCCTTTTATATGATCATTTTCAAAACCATTTTCTTGTGACCCATTCTTTAGGAGGAGGTGTCAGGGTTTCAGAGACTGCTTCCCGCAACAACCAGCAGGCAACCTTGTGACAGCCTGTCTGGCCTGGTTGCCTGCTGCTTCCCCGAGCTTCCACCAGAGGGACTCTCCTCCTGTTTGTGCCTGAACTGTGTGCGTGCCTAATCTAGTTAAACTGTTTTCACCTGTGTGTAGTTAGTGTTGGTTCTCTATTTAAACCCTGCCTGTGGCTTGCTTCTGTCTTTGTTGTGTGCTTTCCTGTGCTCCAAGTTTACTTGTTTCAAGTTAAGATTCTTTGTTTTTTTAAAACCCTTCTGTGTTTTTATATGATCTTTGCATCTGGGTCTCTCCTGCTCAGCTGTTACAGGAGGCAGACATGCTACAAGGAATTTAGTTCCATCCACCTAAATTGGAGCTTAAAATAATTGTTTATTCCATTGTCCCTCAAGCATCTTCACATTTCTAAGGTAGTTAGCTGTGTGCTGTGTGTGCTAAAAGCAAGTAATACGTAATGTTGTGGTACATGTTGGGTAGACGTAAAAGACTGATTTTTATGACTACATGTTAGTGATGAATATGCAGATAAATATGGAAGTTCATTTGATATTTTCCTTTGAACATGGTTTACTTGAAACAACAAATGTAACGCAATTAGTGCCAGCATGTCCGGGCGCTTGCAATTAGTGTTAATTTTGTCAGCTATTTTTAAATTTAGTCTTCGTCTTAGTCCTGCGTCAAAGGTCCTTAATAGTTTTTGTCATATATAGTCAACCATATTTTTTTTAGTTGACTAAAAGTCTGGGCATTTTAGTCTTATCAAACGAAAACCAGAAGTATTTTAGTCTAGTTTTAGTCAATGAAAATCATTTTAGTCACATTTTAGTCTTTTCTATTTTAAACCATTAGATTGACTGAAATGTTAATCTCTTTTGGTTAATCTTTCACTCATCTCCCACAAGAATTGTTTTACCATTACCTGATGAAATACACATGTTGAATGACTGAGAATGCAACTTTGTAAAACGTGACTGGTCTGACGCCCCTGAGATGGATGGCCTCACCTCTTTCTCTTGCTGGGTTTCTTTACCACATCTGGAATCTATGATAAGAATAAATATACAATGATGCCTGCCCAGATGCAACATCAGGAAATACAAGTGTTGCACTATAGGTGAATAACTGCTCTGATTTCAACTTAATGACACAAGCCTACACAATCAAAACTGGTGGTGTTCTATTGAGAGTAAACTGCCTACTTTATACAGGTTATGCCTGCTGCCTGCATGTCTCTGCAGACACCTTTCATTATTTTTGAAGGCAAGGTTACTACATATGCCATGGCTCTCAAGTCTCAAGCATTGACCGTGTGACACACGCAATTGACAGCTCTCACGCCACACATGCGCTTTCTCACGCCAACTCGCTGTTTTCGTTTTCTCCGGTGTATAATTTGTTTATTAAATAAGAGTTGAGACCACGATGGTATCCGTGAATTTTGTACATGTAGTTTACAGCCTACATACGTACGCAATGCAGGCTTTGCAAGATAAAATGCTCTGCATAAAAACTAGCGCACGATAGTTCAGATTCACACATCACATAGCAAAATAAGTACACCTGTGATTAACTGCGTTCATGTATTTCACCAGTAGCTGCTCAAGTGTTCAGAGTGCCGTTATGACTGCAAGTTGTAACATGTCTTTTAACTAGTTAAACTGCTAGTTTTACAATGAAGCTGCCCCTTGCAATCTACTTTATATTTGTCTCACAAATATCAGCACTCTTTTCACTGATAAAGGTCTAGCTTTAGAAATGATGTAGGCTAACGTTATTTTACATTTTACATGTAAAATACCGTTTGTGGGCAGAGAATATTAGCTAGACAAACTAATGTGAGCTACCTACAAAAACATAACAGTGTGCATAACATAGGTTTTAAGTAAAATGTTTGCCAGCTAAGGTGCCTGGGATTCATTTTTTCTCAGTAGAAAAAAAAACATGATACGATACATAGCCTGTTAGCAGTGTTGCATGCTAACATCTCAGTTCAATCCTACGTTAGCTTTGTCACTCGTTTTCACCTCCTTCACAACTTGCAAGCCAATTAGCTCAATGAGTCTGGTTTGGTTATAAAGCACAGCCTGTATAATGTAGGCTAAACACCACAGCTAACTGGTTGGCTTATAGCTTAAAAACCATCTTAGTTTTCATATTATGATCAAGACGTTAACTTCACATTACCTGAACTTCTTGTTGGTTAGCCTTAATATGCCGCTTAAGGTATTTTGTGTTCTTTCCGGATATTTTAAAACCACATGGCTTCCCGTCAGATATAATTAGTGTTGACATATATAAAATAAGTGTGCTCTCAACTGTAAAAGTAAATCTTTATTTTTGTATTATCACACAGGCAAACATACTGAGTAAATGCAGGTACTGTATGATGGACAGCTGATAACAGCCAATGAGTTGCGCTGAGTTTAACATGTGACCTGTGTGTATATAACACTGTGCATGTGTTAATAGAGCTTCTCTTGTTCTGCGTTGATCGTACTCGGAGCGTTGATGGTGTGTGTTTGCTCTTTCGTGAATCCGGCATTGGTTTAGGTCTGGCGCTGAGTAAGCACGGCGGGGTCGCTGAGCAGTTCAGCTCTGACAACAATTAGGCATTCGGATTTTCTATCAGTCTCATTATATTTGAAATGGGACCAAATATCCAGTCGTCTCTTTCTCCCTAACATGTTGCTGTCATCACTGAGTACATTTGCCTTTCTGTAGTTGCAGAACTGCGGCTTGCACAGGTGTCGCCCTGGCATAATGTGCGCAGCACAGGAAGCAAAACAAAGTAGCCATCTAATAAACACAGTATTTGGAGTGTCATTTAGAGGGAGAAACCATTGCCTATATTTTGTCTCCTCGTTTTATTGACGAAAAGAAAGAGATTTTATCTAAGTTTTTATTCTATGACGTACATTTTAGTCTCGTCTTTTTTCTTCAACAATATCACATGTTAATATAGTCACAGTCAGTGTTCAAGGACATTGGTTCCGTCTCGTCATCGTCTCGTCTTAGTCATGGAAAAAGGGTCGTTGACGAATATATTTCGTCCAGTTTCGTCTGACGAAATTAACACTAAGCTGCAGGGTCCAGGGGCAGGTGCTGCTCAGTGCTGTGCTCTGTGGAGAACGGGAGAGAGGTCACCCTGTCCTGGCAGAGAGAGGGGGAGACACTGTCCCACACCAGCAGCCCTGATCTTAACATCCCCCTGTCTCTCCCTCTGGAGATAGAAGAGTACAGCTCCACCTACAGCTGTGTGGCTGCAAACCCAGCCAGTGAGGAGAGAAGCTTCTTCAGCATCTCAGAGCTCTGTAGAGTGGAGTGCACTGACCAAAGTGACCACAAAGCACCTGGTAAAGACCATCTGTTATCTCTCAGCCACTGTTACTGTAGATATGCAGAGTTATTTTAATGTTTTAGGTTTAATTTCATATTCCCATTGAACATGCGCCTTAATTTCACATCCCCCTCTCTCTCTCTCTCTCTCTCTCTGTCCTTGTCTCTCTCTCTCTCTCTCTCTCTCTCTCTCTCTCTCTCTCTCTCTCTCTCTCTCTCTTTTAGATGTTGTACTGTATGTGATGTTTGTGTTGAGGCTGGTGGAGTTTGTGTTGGTGACACTGGCAGTGGGGCTGTTAATCCATCTCTACAGAGAGGGAAGAGTTCAGACTCAACACAGGTAACTGCACCTGTCATCACCTCACACACACCTGTACAGATAAATCACCACAGTCTGTTATACATATTATCCATCTTTACAGCTGGACCTTTACTGGAAACGTTCAGGTGCAGAGCTTTGCTGAAGGTACAACAGCAGTGCCAACCTGGCAACCACTGTTACCAGCAGCAGTAATGTTCATATCAAGACAGCATTGACTTTCTTCCTTTCTTTCTGTCTGTTGCACCAAGAGAAGAGGGGCGCAGAAATATCAGGTGGCAGATTTAGCCTTGTAGACACACACATGCACACACACACACACACACACACACATGCATGCAGATAGGCACCACAAACATACACACATATACACACACATATGCACACACACACATATGCACACACACACAATTGACTGTACGCCTTGCAACCCAGTTTGTGAAAAATCCTATATCGTTCACTTCCACAGTGGAAAGTTCTGGCCTTCACCTCTTGTCTGCTATTGGATTTTAATTGGTTTATCTGATACATAACAAATGTCACACAATTAGCGCCAACATATCTGGGTCATTGCGATATTAATCAGACTCTTGCCTCCATGTTTAAAGACTTAACAAATTGTTCTGTTAGAAAATTTCATGAATAAAGGGTTATTTTAATGATCTCCATGTGATGAATATGTAATGATTTTGGGGAAGTGGGACCTCTCCTGAGGAGTAGAGGAGGAGAGGAGTATGTCAGTGTTACTGACTGCACAAACACCCATCCAATGAAATTAACATCTACAGAAACAGAGCAGTAGTTACCATTCAGATGCACAGTTTAATGCCAGTAGTTCGTCCTCAATAGTCACTCCCACTAACAGAGTTTATATGACCTGGTTGTGCAGTCAATAGTCTGCTTATGAATAATGCAAAGACTTTATATTATTGTCATTTAGCAGATGCTCTTATCCAGAGCAACTTTCATAGGTTACAGTTTTTTCACATTATCTATTTACACAGCTGGATATTTAATGAGGCAGTTGTTAATATGTTAAGTACTTTGCACAAGAGTCCAGCAGCAGTGCCCCAGCAGGGAATTGAACCAGCAACCTTTCGGCAACTGGTATTGCTGGTTTTGCTGTGTTCTGGTTTTTCTGCCTCTAACTTTGCTGGCTATGGCAGAGTGTTGGCATTGGGTTTTACAGTAATTACAGAAGGGGTGGTGGGATTTAAAGTACAGGAAGAGCAGATTGTGGTTCAGGCCGGACTCTGTTCATCTCCAGTGCTTTGCTCGGCTGATTCCAGTTAACATTACATTCCGGAGCCTCTGAGTCCTGGAGGGATGTACTTTTTGAGAAACATGAGAAGTGGAATCATTACATTACATTACATTACATTGCATGACATTAAATAACATCAACTTTTGTCATTTATCCAGGTGCTCTTGTCTGGGGCGAACTGCAAAGTACCAGTGCAGAGTGCAGCCGGTATGGTGTGTAAATGCCAAACACAGTGCTGAGATCACAAGACCCACTGCATATACTAGTCAGAGATTAGTAGTTATGTAGAGATAGAAAGGGTGGTTAAATCAGATTTCTCTTTAGCCCTTACATTTGTGGTTACAGAAATATTTAATGATAGTGATCAGAAGCAACTTTTCTGTTCCAGAAGATTTTTAGCAGATACTGAGGCCATATGAAGGTAGTACCTGCAGTGTCCACATGGTGGCGGAAGTTGATCATACAGTAATCAGAGGTGACTGTAGACGGTCTAATTGCAGTAAAAGCTGATCTGATAGCAGATTCTTATTTTTCCTATTTTCTTCTAATAGGAGAATAAAAATGATTAGACTTGATATGTACATCCTGAATGACATGTTATTGAATTTTAGAATTATAGAATAGAATTTTGAGAACTTTTTTTTGAAACATGTTTTTTAGAAATTAATTTTAAAATTTTGCCCCAGTATTTCAAATACAAAATGATGCATTTTCCCTCTCTCCTCTAGCTAATTCTTGAATTCACATTTACATTAAATATTAAATCATAAGAGGTTTAAGGCTGCAGTTCACTTTAGCTTGATATCACCAAGTAAAGAGCAGACCCTCTGTTCTTCAGATTTGTGCAAGCAGTTTTTGAAAAAGGAAGTTAAGTAGTCAGCCCAAGCCCAGAGAGGAAGTGTTTTTGACATAAATATTAATTTCCTTCTTCAGTTGAAATGCATTCTTGTCAAGGTGCAGGAAGAAAGTGATGAGTTATGATCAACACTGTTCACATGATGGTATCACAGCCAGCTTGTAGCCTGCAGCCAGCTCCAGCAGCCCTGCAGTACTGAGAAGTGAGCAGTTCCCCACAGCTCCAGAGCAGAGAGGAGAGATTCCCCTGCACCCCATTCTGCACACTGATCTCTTACTCTGCACTTCACACCTTCTCCTCTAGGGGGTGGAGTTGAATATCCTACGTTATCCTACGTATCCCATATACAACGAAATTCACTCCCCACATTCACAGTGGCGGCTGCAAAGAGCTAAAGAAACAAACTGCACATTAAAAGAGCAAAGACTCTCTCACACAGACAGTTATTCATAGAATGTATCTCACAGCTGGTAAGTGTGAGAAAAATGAAGTTAATAAAGCAGAATTTTACATGTGTGTATGTTGGCGTGCATGTGCATGTTTGTGTGTGAGTGGGTACTTCTGTGAGCGTGTGTGTGTGGGTCTGTGAGGGTGTGTGTGTGTGTGTGTGTGTGTGGTGGAAGTGTTACAGACACACAGAGAGCAGAGTCAGTGAGTCCAGGCTGCAGACAGTGTAGGACAGTGGAGCTCTAGTCTCTGAGCAACATGAGACCTGCTTTTATACTGATGTTTACCTGCTGCAGTGCAGGTAGGACTCTGTTATACTGATGTTTACCTGCTGCAGTGCAGGTAGGACTCTGTTATACTGATGTTCAATAAGAAAATGCTTAACATACCTTAAGTCTGAATTATCTCCATGTGAATAGGTTGGTTGTAATATTGTATTTCGTCACTGTTCTACATATTCTCATACACAAAATGTTCTCTATAGCTCATGTTTCAGGCCTGTATTTCAGTATTTCATTAGCTTAGTGTTATTGTTGGTGATGATGTTCATACCTTCCTCTGTTGTACTTTCACCCTTCTGATCACTGCAATAAATCACTGGAGTAAAGAGAACCATCCTGTCTCCAGTATTGTGATGAAGACTGTGTTTATCTCTCTGTCAGAGCGTAGCTGGATCAAACAGGAGCACAGGAAAGAGTGCTTGCCTGATAGGCCACAGTACCATGAGAGAGCTGGCAGCATTGTGCCAGCACAGTCAGAGAGCATGTGGGACTGCTTGCCTTCCTGGCTGCTGTCTGAACTATAGCTAAAGTTCTCCAGTTTTCAGTTTCACCAGTTTGCACTGACAATTGTTACCCTCCCCCCATTATCAATGATGTAAATATGTCATTCCTAATTATAGCTATATTGCCCATAACTCTTTAAGCACATTTGCTAATCCCTTTTTAATTGTGCAGTATATGTATTTGGAACAGCATACTTTGATAAAAACAGGGGAGGTGTGATTTTTGATAGAGATATGAATTTATTCACAGCGTGCAATGTTGTACAGTCTATTTTAATATCTGTGTGTGAGTGATGATGAAGTCTGAATAGAGAAAACTGAGAAACACGCATGTGACGTGTGGAAATAAGAAACACCCAGTGCTGCACAGCCCCTAAACAGAAGTAACATTTCAAATGAAGGGGTTTTAATATTGATAGTGTGGTAATCTGGTGTTTCATCTCTTAATTTCATGCATGTTTATCATAATGGAAACGTTCTGAGTGGTGCAACAGAATAATATACAGTAATGAACAGAACAGGTGTAATGGAAGAATTAACACTGACAAAGAAGACTTGCTCTTTAGTGAAACCCAGCTTCTTCTTTTTCTCTCTGTCTCTGTCTCTCTCTCTCTCTCCAGGTGTGTATATGCCATCTGCCCAGGCTGAGTCAGAGAAGCTGAATGGCACTGTGGGAGGGAAAGTATCTTTCCCAGCTGTAGTGAAACAGACTGGATACTTTTCAATGAATAAAGTTGATATTGCCAAGGTGGTCAGTGGTAAAATGCATGTCCTCAATGGGAGATTTACACACAGACTGCAGTGGAACAGCAGCACTGGATTCTTCTCCATCACTGACCTGAAGATGGAGGATTCTGGACAGTATAAAGCAGAAGAACTGAAATCTGAATTCCAGCTGACTGTGTATGGTAGGTATCACCGTTGTGTGATACTTGCAGCATACCCTTGAGTTATTCATCGTCTGTTTGTGTTGAATTCTGTGATCCAGTGACTGTGACGTATGGTAGTGTGTGTACTTGCCTTCCCTTAGTTTCTAGGATGTCTAGTCAGGTTGCACAAGTTAACTTGTGGTAGGGCTTGAACAGTGTTGTGCTCACACTCATTGGTCTGGGAGTGTTGTTAGCCTGATCTGATACTGTTGCTCCTTTAACTTGGATGAATACACTTATGTTCTATTGCGCTGGAAGTCACTCTGGGTAAGAGCATCTGCTCAGTGAATGTAATGTAATATATAGATTGTATTTTTGAGCAGCTTTCACTGTCTCTGCTTGGACATACTCACTCTGTGCTGTAAACAGGATATACCTGTATATATGAGCTCACTGTAATGTGGTGTCTTTCTATATGGGAGGGTTTAGCTGTACACATGAGCTCAGTATGAAGTGACATCCTGCTCTGTCACACACTCTGTCATACACAGGGTGGAGTCAGGAGCCAGTGTGTACTGACCAGCGCTGAAGACTCTCCTTACTTTTGTGTCTCTGCACAGATCCAGTGTCCACACCTCAAGTGTCCAGCAGGAACAAGATGAAACCCACTTGCAGTGTGCTGTGCTCTGTGGAGAATGGGAGAGAGGTCACCCTGTCCTGGCAGAGACAGGGGGAGACACTGTCCCACACCAGCAGCCCTGATCTCAACACCCCCCTGTCTCTCCCTCTGGAGATAGAAGAGTACAGCTCCACCTACAGCTGTGTGGCTGCAAACCCAGCCAGCGAGGAGAGAAGCTTCTTCAGCATCTCAGAACTCTGTAGGGAGGAGTGCACTGACCAAAGTGACCACAAAGCACCTGGTAAAGACCATCTGTTATCTCTCAGCCACTGTTACTGTTGATATGCAGAGTCATTTTAATGTTTTAGATTTGATTTCATGTTCCTTATTGAACAGCATTAACTCCACATTCCCCTCTCTCTCTCTCTCTCTCTCTCTCTCTCTCTCTCTCTCTCTCTCTCTCTCTCTCTAGATACCCATTCCTCCTCTGTTGATAGGGTTGTGCTGTATGTGATGTTTGTGTTGAGGCTGGTGGAGTTTGTGTTGGTGACACTGGCAGTGGGGCTGTTAATCCATCTCTACAGAGAGAGAAGAGTTCAGACTCAACACAGGTAACTGCACCTGTCATCACCTCACACACACAACAGCACACATGTACAGCAGTGCCCACCTGGGATTTGAACTCACAATCTTTTGTGTTCTTCCTACCAGCAGCAGTAATGTTCTCACTACTAGCAGCAGTAATGTTCTCACTACTAGCAGCAGTAATGTTCTCACTACCAGCAGCAGTAATGTTCTCTCTACCAGCAGCAGTAATGTTCTTCCTACCAGCAGCAGTAATGTTCTCACTACTAGCAGCAGTAATGTTCTCACTACTAGCAGCAGTAATGTTCTCACTACCAGCAGCAGTAATGTTCTCTCTACCAGCAGCAGTAATGTTCTTCCTACCAGCAGCAGTAATGTTCTCACTACTAGCAGCAGTAATGTTCTCACTACTAGCAGCAGTAATGTTCTCTCTACCAGCAGCAGTAATGTTCTTCCTACCAGCAGCAGTAATGTTCTCACTACTAGCAGCAGTAATGTTCTCACTACTAGCAGTACAAATGTTACTATCAATACAATGTTGACAATCTTTCTTTGTTTCTTTTTCTTTCTTTCTGTTGGCAGCATCAGGAGAAGAGGAAAGCGTAAGTACCAGAAGACAGATTCAGACCTATAAACACTGCTCAACACCCCCCATTTCTGAGAGCTCTCTGCATGTACTTACACTGGATGTGAATGCTTTGGCAATAAAATCTTTTTTAAGACAGCACAACACTGTCCAGCTTCTTTCCTGGAGGAATTGGTATTTAGGTAGGTTTTATGTTCATTATGTACATGTTCATTACTAAAAGAAGAAAAACAGACAACTGTATTTTTCACCATAGCAAGATGTCGGCCTTTCAATCAATCAAATCTTTTCACACTTTAAAGTGATTCCCCTTTTTAAAGGGGAAAACTCATGAAGGGGAGGCATTATTCAGACAGACAGACAGACAGACAGACAGACAGACAGACAGACAGACACACACACACACACACACACACACACACACACACACACATACATAAAATGTCTACACCTATGATCACCCCCTCAACAAAACACAACAAAAAAAACTAAAAAGGAAAAAATCTTTAAAAAGACAATAAGCAATTGACAATAATGGAATGTGAATTTTCTGGCATTAACAAACAGTGCCAAGGGTGTTTCAGTCAATCTAGTGATGCTCAAATGCCACAGAACATGCTAATCTCAGTTTATTAAGATACATTAAGAGCCAGCAGTTCAGTGGTCCTGTACCAAACCCTGAGGATCAGAGGGAAAATGATGACATGGGGGTTGTCTTAACGGGTGTGGCTGTAAGGCCAGTTGTGCATACCTCGATCTGCACACACACGCGGGCACCCACAAATATAAATGCATACTGACACACACATGTGCATACACACGCACATTCATGCATGCATACACATACAATACACACAGATACATACAAACAAATACACATGCAGGTATTCATATGGATTTATGTGCGTACAGTTTATGAATATATTTTATAAAACATAAGATTACTAGAGGCAAAGAAATTCATTCTCCAAAGAACACTTAGTACAAAGATAATGTGTGAATTGATTTTTACATATGATTTTTATATTGTTGTAGATCTAACTGTCAGAATGAGACATTCTGCTGTAGCAGTTAAACAGTTCAACAGAATGCTGGGGTCTATATTTTTATGAAGAACACAAGTGGAAAGCTTGTGGTAAAAGCATTTAGAAGATTGTGCTCAGCTGTGGTCACTGTAATGAAAAAAGATATTGAAACCCTAGATGTGTTAGAGAGAAGAGCAGCAAGACTAGTGCCAGGTGTGAAAAACATGACTTATGGAAGGAGCTAAAGTGCTTCATCTCCTCAGTGCCAGTAAAAGGACACTCAGGGGGATTCATTATTATTCATTATTAAATGAGAAAATTAAGCAAAGTTACATGGAGCAGTTTGGACCACATGACTTCACACTAACTAAAACACTATTCCAAAGCTCTGCTACTGAAAGTTTCCTTAATTATAGCATATAACTTCGCACTGATATTTTTCATCTGGTCTTAGAAACATTACGCTTCACATTAGAATAAGCTGTCAAATACCAAAATGTATCAACAAAATAAGGTGTAGTAGACCAGAGATTAAAATTTGGTCCAGCTTGTTCAATGCAATTTGTATCTTTGATATCAATGGCTTTAATGTGCAATCAATTATTTCAACTGCATATTTACTGACTTCATCAGGTATATAAAAGAGCTGTTTGTTTCCTTTCCATTGTGAGATATAATCACTGTTGCTGTGGTTTGAAGGGGTGTATGAACTTGCAGATGAAGTGCATGAACACAGTTTGGGAACCACAGATAGAAACCCTAATGAGTCACTTCTCACAGTTTAAGGGAGAAATGCAGCCTGACACACGCAGAGGGGGAAGTGTTCAGTTTAAGGGAGAAATGCAACATGACACACGCAGAGCAGGAAGGAGAGAGCGCTCAGTTTAAGGGTCCAGCTTCAGCCCCTGTTAAACTGCAGCAGGTACCATGCAGATGGTGTCAGAAATCAATGATGTAGCTCATCTAGCTAGTGCTTACATGCATGAGTGCAGAGGCCATTTGCTGGCTCCTGTTTGAATGCTGGTTCTGCTGGATGTTTGGCTTCAGCCTCCAATGTGCTCGGCCTCAGTGCAGCCTGCTGATTTGCTCTGTAGCAGGTCTGCATCACAGCTCCAGGGCAGCTAATGAAGGTGGCTGGCTACTGGTTTTGCTGGCTGCTGGTTTTGCTGTCTACTGGTTTCAATGGCTACTGATTTCACTGGCTACTGGTTTTGCTGGCTACTGGTTTTGCTGGCTACTGATTTCACTGCCTACTGGTTTTGCTGGCTACTGGTTTTGCTGGCTACTGGTATTGCTGGCTACTGGTTTTGCTGGCTACTGGTTTTGCTGGCTACTGCAGATGGTTTGTGGTGGGGTTTGCAGCAATTACAGAAGGGGTGGGGGGATTTAAAGTACAGGAAGAAAAGATTGTGATTCAGGCTGGACTCTGTTCATCTCCAGTGCTTTGTTCGGCTGATTCCAGCTAACCTTTCATTCCACAGTCTCTGATTCCTGGGGGACATACTTTTTTAATACCAGCATGAGAGGTGGAGTCATTACATTACATTACACTGCATTACATTACATTACGTTAAATTGTGTCATTTACCCCAGGTGCTCTTATACAGAGCAAACAGCAAAATATCAGTGCAAAGTGCAGCCGGGATGGTGTGTAAGTGCCAAACACAGTGCTGAGATCACATGACCCACTGCATATACTAGTCAGGGATTAGGAGTTCTAGAGAGATCGAAAGGGTGGTTAAATCAGATTTCTCTTTAGCCCTTACATTTGTGGTTACAGAAATATTTAATGATAGTGATCAGAAGCAAGTTTTCTGTTCCCGAAGATTTTTAGCACATACTGAGGCCATGTGAAGGTAGTACCTGCAGTGTCCACATGGTGGCGTAAGTTGATCATACAGTAATGAGAGGTGACTGTAGATGCTACTTGCACTCAAGCCGATCTAACTGACAGCAGATTATTACCACAAGGGACGTTTTTCTTCTTTTACAGTCTACTAGAAGAATAAATATGATTATACTTGATATGTACATCCTAAATGACACACATTATGTAGTTTATAGAAGAGAATAGAATTTTGAATACTTTTTTTGAAATATGTTTTTTGCAAAATTATTGTTTTTTACAAAACAACTTAATTTTAACATTCTGTCCCAGTAATTCAAAAGCAAAAAGTTGCATTGTCCCTCTCCCCCTCTAACTAAGTGAATGCACATTTACATCAAATAGATATTAAATCATAAGAGGTTTAGGGTTGCAGTTAACTTTAGCTTTTTATCACCAAGTAAAGAGGAGTTTGTGCAAGCAGTTGTTGAAAAAGGGAGTTAAGTAGGCAGTCCAAGCACAGAGGGAATAACTGACATAAGAAAAAGCATTTTTAAAATAAATTTTCATTTCCTTCTTTAGCTGAAATATGTTCTTGAAAAAGTGCAGCAAGAAAGAGATAAACTATGATAAACACTGTTCACATGATGGTATCACAGCCAGCAGCCCTGCAGTACTGAGAAGTGAGCAGCTCCCCACAGCTCCAGAGCAGAGAGGAGAGATTCCCCTGCACCCCATTCTCCACACTCATGTCTCACTCTGCACTTCACACGTCCTCCTCTAGAGGGCGGTGCTGAATATCCTACGTATCCCATATACAACGAAATTCACTCCTTACATTCACAGTGGCTGCTGCAAAGAGCTAAAGAAACAAACTGCACATTAAAAGAGCAAAGACTCTCATACACTTATTCATAGAATGTGATTCACGGCTGGTAACTGAGAAACATGAAGTTAATAAAGCAGAAGTTTACATGTGTGTATGTTTGCGTGCGTGTGCATGTTTGTGGGTGTGTGGGTGCTTGTGTGAGGGTGTGTGTGTGTGTGAGGTTGTGTTTGTGTGTGTGTGTGGTGGAAGTGTTGCTACAGAGACACAGAGCAGAGTCAGTGAGTCCAGGCTGCAGACAGTGTAGGACAGTGGAGCTCCAGTCTCTGAGCAACATGAGACCTGCTGTTATACTGATGTTTACCTGCTGCAGTGCAGGTAGGACTCTGTTATACTGATGTTTACCTGCTGGAGTGCAGGTAGGACTCTGTTATACTGATGGTTACCTGCTGGAGTGCAGGTAGGACTCTGTTATACTGATGGTCAATTAGGGTTAGGGTTATGTGATGTGTGCCAAAAAGAAAACGCTTAGCATACCTCATGACTGAATTGCCTCTGTGTAAATAGCTTGGTTGTATATTGCATTTTGTCACTGGTGTACATATTCTCATACATAAACTGCTCTCTGTAGCTCATGTATCAGGCCTGTACTTCAGTATTTCATTAGCTATGAGCTGTTGTTGATGATGTGCACACCTTCCTCTGTTGTACTTTCACCCTTCTGATCACTGCAATAGATCACTGCAGTAAAGAGGACCATCCTGTCTCCAGTGCTGTGATGAAGAGCGTGTTTAGCTCTCTGTCAGACTGTAGCTGGATCAAACAGGAGCACAGGAAAGAGTGCTTGCCTGATAGGCCACAGTACCATGAGAGAGCTGGCAGCATTGTGCCAGCACAGTCAGAGAGCATGTGGGACTGCTTGCCTTCCTGGCTGCTGTCTGAACTATAGCTAATTTTCCCCAGTTTTCAGTTTCAGGGGAGGTGTGATTTTCCAGAGAGATATGAATTTATTCACAGCGTGCAATGTTGTACGGCCTATTTTAATATCTGTGTGTGAGTGTTGATGAAGTCTGAATAGAGAAAACTGAGAAACACGCATGTGACGTGTGGAAATAAGAAACACCCAGTGCTGCACAGCCCCTAAACAGAAGTCTCTCTCTCTCCCTCTCTCTCTCTCTCTCTCTTTCTCTCTGTCTCTCTCTCCCTCTCTCTCCCTCTCTCTCTCTCTCTCTCTCTCTCTCTCTCTCTCTCTCTCTCTCTCTCTCTCTCTCTCCTCCAGGTGTGTATATGCCATCTGCCCAGGCTGAGTCAGAGAAACTGAATGGCATTCTAGGAGGGACAGTCTCTTTCCCAGCTGCAGTGAAACAGAAGGGATTCTTTTTAACAAATGGCACTGAGATTGCTAAGGTGATGCGTAGCAAAATGCACAGTACAAGTTTACAGGGCAGAGTGCAGTGGGACAACAGCACTGGACTCTTCTCCATCACTGACCTGAAGATGGAGGATTCTGGAGAGTACAGAGTACAGAGTGATGATGAGCTGAGGAAGAATTCTATATACCAGCTGACTGTGTACAGTAAGTATCTGTGTTATTTTCACTGCCCGCTCTACTCTGTTACAGAGAGAAATTCATTATGCCTTTATTCACAGTTTATTTGTTGGATCACAACCACATATTCACTATTCCTATGTCTACTGTTTTGAAGAGAAATGTTCAGTACATGTGTTTGTGGAAGTGTGCTGCATTCCTGAGATATTCACTGTGTGGAGAGTAAATGAGGTGTGAAATATGAGGGTATATCTGGGTATGTGAGCTCAGTATGAAGTGACATCCTGCTCTGTCACACACTCTGTCACACACAGGGTGGAGTCAGGAGCCAGTGTGTACTGACCAGTGCTGAAGGCTCTCCTTACTTTTGTGTCTCTGCACAGATCCAGTGTCCACACCTCAAGTGTCCAGCAGGAACAAGATGAAACCCACTTGCAGTGTGCTGTGCTCTGTGGAGAACGGGAGAGAGGTCACCCTGTCCTGGCAGAGAGAGGGGGAGACACTGTCCAACACCAGCAGCCCTGATCTCAACACCCCCTGTCTCTCCCTCTGGAGATAGAAGAGTACAACTCCACCTACAGCTGTGTGGCTGCAAACCCAGCCAGTAACAACACAGTCACAGTCAGACCTGAAGAGTACTGCTTTGGTGAGATGCTGTGATATTTCTCTATTTAAACAGAGACAGAGATGCAGAGAGAGCTCTTATTACAGTATGTAGACAATCATACACAATCATACAGACAAGATGATTATCTTCCCTGACATCGGAAAAATACTGTCAGGCAACACGGAGCGTGTATGTGTGGGTTGTGGGTGTGTGTTCATGTGTGTGTGTGTGTGTGTGCGTGTATGTGTGTGTGTATGTGTGTGTGTGTGTGTGTGTTTGTATGTGTGTGTGTGTTTGTATGTGTGTGTGTGTGTGTGTGTGTGTGTGTGTGTGTGTGTGTGTGTGTGTGTGTGTGTGTGTGTGTGTGTGTGTGTATGTGAGTGTATGGGTTGTGCGTGTGTCTGTGTGCGTGTGTGTGTGTGTTTGAAGCTGACTCAGCTCCTCCTGAAGTACAGTTACACTCAGTCCAGCCTGGCATTCTTCTCCATGTTAGCTAGTTAGCTAGTGATCAGCAGCAGCATTTCACAGCTGTAACTAACTCACACGCTCAGAGAGGGATCCTCCAGTTCTAAACATCAATCACAATTTTTAAAATATCAGACAGAAGATTTGGTTAAAATCACAATGAGCAATGAATATAATGGATGTGTGCAACAATAAACTCAGTTAAACATAAACTGTCTGCTGAATAAACAAAACTATGTATCACAATCAAATGCCATTCCCACCCCATACCAAGTCCCTGGTGCGTAAGGGCTTCTGTGGGTGTGAAAGGGATAAGGCCGATCCTACCTGTGTGTGTCTGTGCCAGAAACAGCACAAACTCACTGACCCCAGACCAGCTCTGACTGCAGACTCACTGACCCCAGACCAGCTTTGCAGGGAGTCACATAAATACCACTCTATCTCCACCCTGTTTCCTATTTAATTTGGTCTGTAAAATTAAAAAACAAATAATTAATTGAAGGTCCAAAAAAAGATTCTGGAGGAGAATTTTCAGAGCAGACAGTTACAGTCAGACCAGAAGAGTACTGCATTAGTGAGATACTGTGACAGTTCAGTTTGTAAATGGAGACAGTGATTGTGTGAGACATGCTGTAGTGATCAGTGTGTGTCAGTGATGCTGTAGTGATCAGTGTGTGTAAGTGATGCTGTAGTGATCAGTGTGTCAGTGATGCTGTAGTGATCAGTGTGTATCAGTGATGCTGTATTGATCAGTGTGTGTCAGTGATGCTGTAGTGATCAGTGTGTGTTAGAAACGCAGCAGCTGGAGGGACCTGGGGCAGGTGCTACTCACTGGTGTACACTTCCACCTCTGTACTGTAGATATGGAGATTCTGTTCACACTTTCAGTCAAGTTTTATTTCCTCATTGTATTAATTCCACATTCCCCATCCCTCTCTCTCTCTCTCTCTCTCTCTCTCTCTCTCTCTCTCTCTCTCTAGATGTTGTACTGTATGCGATGTTTGTGTTGAGGCTGGTGGAGTTTGTGTTGGTGACACTGGCAGTGGGGCTGTTAATCCATCTCTACGGAGAGAGAAGAGTTCAGACTCAACACAGGTAACTGCACCTGTCATCACCTCACACACGCCTGTACAGATAAATCACCACAGTCTGTTATACATATTATCCATCTTTACAGCTGGACCTTTACTGGAAACATTCAGGTGCAGAGCTTTGCTGAAGGTACAACAGCAGTGCCAACCTGGCAACCACTGTTACCAGCAGCAGTAATGTTCATATCAATACAGCATTGACTTTCTTCCTTTCTTTCTGTCTGTTGCACCAAGAGAAGAGGGGCGCAGAAATATCTGGAGGCAGATTTAGCCTTGTAGACACACACATGCACACACACACACACACACACACACACACATACACACACACACACACACACCAATACACACACATGCATACACACACACACACACACACACACACACACACACACACAAACACACACACACACATACACACACACACCAACACACACACGCATACACACACA